>CM038792.1:117908446-118508446 GCA_021764765.1 Vicia sativa | reverse complement strand
TATGTAGAGCAGTGTTAAAAGGGTGATAAGATTGCGTGGATTAGGTGGTCTGATGTTTGGAAGTTCAAGATATTTTGTGGCTCATGTGTTCGTGACCTCCGACTAGTTATTCTGGCTAGGTTGGGTAAGTGAGGGTGCCAGTTGATTTTGGGAGACTTAGGTATCTGGTGGGATATCCTCTCTACCACATAAGGAGTTATTCCGACTTCTTCTATCTTGGGAGGTAGAACTTATCTTCTTTATTATGTGTCTCCTTGGTAGATATGGGTGTCTCTTCTAGGTGGTAAAATGAAGGATCTCTTAAACAGGTTTGGAGAGAATGTTGTTACGAAATTTGGATTTGGCCTCTCAATTCCTTGTGGAATGATACTTCTTGGGAAGAGGGGTTTACATTCCCCTTAGAGGTAGGTTTCCTCGAATTTTTTCTGTCTCCAAGCAAAATGATTATTCTGTGGGGGAGGTTGGTAAATGAGAGGGTCAATCTTAGCTTTGGGAATTTAGCATGAGAATGTGTTGATAGCTTATCTTCTCCTAGACGTTAATGACTTTACTAATTTCTCCCATACTAGTAAGTGGTGGAGTTGCCACTTTAAAGATGATTTTTACTTGGTGATTTTTGCGTAATCTTTTCTTCTTACTTGTGAGTTTCTTAGAGATTGTCAAGTATTGTTAGTGGAGTTGGCCCTTTCTACTATCTGAATTACTTAAGCTCCCTCTAAAGTCATTATTTTATCATGAAAGGTACTACATGATATAAGTTTTACCCGAGATAATCTATTAAAGAGAGGAGTCTTTCCAAGTCTGGAGGGTGTTTTTATTCTTTATGCTCTAGAATCCAAGAATCATTTGCTCATCTTTTTGTGACTTGTGACGTAATGTTATCTATTTGCCTCCCTAGTTTAATTCTTCTTCCTCTTTTGTATCAGTGATTTAATTTTGGTGTATTATATTGTTGGTTGTGATGTATAGTTATTTTTATGTTATTTTTCAAGTATGTTAGGTTGTTTTGTACCTTTATATATATATATATATATATATATATATATATATATATATATATATATATATATATATAAAACTTGCTTTTCAAAAAAAAAAGTGACAGGTTTCACGCACAACATTATCGTGTGGAAAACAATTTTATGAATTTATTACCATGAAGAAAATTGTTGTTACCCATTATGATACTAACACTCAATACTCTCATTAGATCAAATAAAATTTTGAGACAAAGGACATTCAAAAATTGATGTTGCAATATTTCGTCTACTGCATGCACACCCTACATGAAGAAAATCCAAATGATCATTTACATAGAAAATCAAGTTGTCGTTCTTGTTCTTGAAAGAAGATAGTTAAGTATAGCCTATTTGCAAGTAAGGATAGCTAGATTGATACAAATATGTTTCATATGAAATTGATAACAAAGAATCAACAATTGAATCGACATTAGTGATCAATAAATGAGCTTCTTTGATTGAGTCCACCATCATAATTTTGATTCTAATTTAATCATCCTTTGTTATCTCTTCACACATGTCCTTACACTCCGCAACTAACTGTCCATCCTTCTAAAAAAATATTTATTTTCTCCATTTATCATATTTTTTACCGATGTCTATTTATTATCAATGCACAAACTAAAAATCCAATAGATATTTCCAAAATGATTTGTTATGGTTATTTCCGACAATGTTTAAAAGATGATCAGAAAGCCACCTTTCTTCGCTACCTAAACCATTCTCAATACCATCAATATCCCTATAAATAGGCTTATGTTCTTCAATTGAAGCATGCTAAATTCAAATAAGATGTTAAATAATTTATGGGTCAATTCAATAAAGAGAATGCATTTTAGATCAGTGTCATAATAGATGATTGCACACATGTCCAAAACAAGAGCTTTACCATGTTCAATTTAGGACACTTTGTTAAGATTCTCATGTCGAAAAACTTTATTAGATTGATACATTCAAATGGATAAAATGCACGTCAACCAAATAGTGTGAAAGACTTCACTTATAACTTAACCATAACAAATCTTTACAATAAATTGGCTACAATGGAGAAAGATAGTTTTAATAATTACATTTCTAACACCTAATCACCTCATTAGATCAACCACACCTTATAAAAAAAGACATTAAAAAATAAATGTTGTGACATTTTGCCTACCTCACACTCATCCTTACTTAAATAAGAATTCAAATGAACCACTCCACGAAGAATCAAATTATCTTTTGTTGGAAGAACATCATTGAGTAACCTCCACTCACGCAGAGACACCTTAATTAGTATCAGTTGATCATGAATATACATTTGTGATCAAGAATAAGCTTCTTTGAACGAGTAGCCGTCATATAAATTTGGATTCCAATTCCACTCATATTGTACAATTCTCTACAATAAAATATTAGACAATTAGTCGCTACACAATCAGTAATTCCTCATCCTACTGAAAAGATTCTTAATTATTGGGGTAACATGACTTTCAAGTTATTTCACAAGTTGAGGAATGAAAGAAAGATTAAAGAAAAATTTGAAAATGTGTATAAATTGAATGAATTGAGATGCATGTGCAAGAAACGGATGTGTTTATACATTAAGAGAGATCGTAACAAAGTTAACTAACCATAACAGCTAAGTTGTGGCAACTTGCTTGTGTTGCGAGTTACACTTGCAAAACTTTCAAATTGTTACTAATATTAATGTACAAAAATGAATTATACTTTTAATATCCTACTTAATTTGTATTTCCTAAGCTCTTTATTGTCATTAATTCATTAGGTTTTAAAACCTTGTTTTCTACAAGGGCTTGGTTAGAATATCTGTAAATTGTAATTTAGTCTTACAATATTCAATCTTCAACCTTTCTTTTTCAACTTTATCCTTTGGAAAATGATGTATCCTTTCTACGTGCTTGCTCCTACCATATCTCATTGGATGGTTTTCTAGATCAATTACTCATTTATTTTCTGCTGGCAACTTGATCTTCACAATGCCAATTACATTCAACTTCTCTAATAGCATTTTAATCCACAATGCTTGACAGACAACATAAAAGGCTACAACATACTCGTCCTCACATGAAGATTAAGCTAAAATCTCTTTCTTCATGATCAAATAACCTATTGTGTTTTTTCGGTCATCTTGATCACCACCTTTATGAGTATGAAAAACCATAAAATTTGACCTCTGTCAGTGTTTTGTTGAAGCGACATAAACATTCTAGGATCTTTTCTACCTCTAATGTGTCTCATAATTCTATTGGCTTCAATAAAATGACACCGTCGTGATTTCTCCAAGAACCTGGATACCAATCCCACATTATGACAAATATAGGGTATTGTGTTGCAAATATATCTTAATGTGCCAATGATCTACTTATACAGAGTATCATATACTAGCTCTTTATCTGATTCCTTATTCATTTTGATGTTGATATCCATTGGTGTAATTTCATGGTTGTAATTACTCATCCTGAACTTCTTCAAAATATGTTATGCATATTTTTTTATGTAAGAAAACTCCGTGTTTTCTATTCACAATCTCTATTCTTATGAAATATGCCAAATTTACCAAGTTTGATATTTCAAACTCATTCTTCGTGTTGGCCTTGAAATTTTCTAATATAATCTCATTAGAACCCATCAATAATATAGATCATCCAAATACAAACATAAGATGACTTAGTCTTTCTCATTGATCATTTCAAACACACTTTATGTTGTAAGTAGCACTTATTGAAGCCTAGCTTTAGTAGAAAGCTATCAATCCTCTTGTTCCATGCTATAGGTTCTTGCTTCAATATATACAACTCCTTTCTCCGTATGTACATCATTTATTGACATATTATTGATGCATTTTCCAACCTCTATATGCTTTAGTGGTCATCACAAGTCTTATTGTTTCAAGCCTAACCACAGGTGCCTAAACTTAATTTAAGTCAATTTCTTCCTTTTGAAGAAATCATTTTGCCACAAATCTTGCCTTGTACTTGGCAATTACACCATTTAGTCTCAAATTCTTATGGTGAACCCACCTTACATTTATAGCTTTCTTCCCTTAGTGCTTGACCAGTTCCAGTTTTTATTATTATCAATTGACTAAGCTCTTCCTTCATAGAACCCTGTCATTTCTCATCTTTCATGGCTTGATAGTGATCGATTGGTTCTGACTCATTCACCATGGCTTCTTCATTCAGATTATTATTATAACTTATGGCTTAATCAGTAAATATTTCATAATTAGTCAGTCTAATTGATTAAGTTATGACCCTTATTGATCTTCATACTTCTTGAGTTTGTGCAACCTTAGTTTCTTTTTTATCCTTTAGAGTGGTTTTGATGTGGCCTGGACTTTCATTTTTTTGCATTGGATTGCTTGGTCCTTTCAAACAATTTCATTATCTACTTTCATCAAATTGTAGATCTATTTTTATTTACAACTTATCCTCGTTTGGTGAGAATAATTTATAGGCACTTGTAGAATGGTAGCTAACCAAGATCATGACTTGACATCTATCATTTAGATTCTTTTTGAGCGTCTCAAATACATTTTTGTAACACAGTGAGCCAAAAAATTTTAATTTTCCAACACTTGGTTTTGTTAGGGGAAATTTCGAAGAGGAAGCATGTTACAAGAGACACGTTTGTGAGAGGCACACCACATATTCACCTAAAACCTTTAGGTGATAGGTGTGTGGGTTCTCCCACTTATAAAATGTTCATTCTTCCACTCCCCCTTAAGTGTGAGTCACAATGCCCCCCTCATGTGAAAGCTTCTCTTCCACTTCTTCCTCACACTTGACTCTCAATATTCCCCCTAAAGTGTGAGTCAATGGTCAGTTCATACACTATCCTGACACTCTGACCACCACCTTATATGGGGAAGTGTAATTCAATAGGCTCATGATACCATAGGCGAGAGGAGCATGTTACAAGAGACACACACCACATATCCACCTAAAATCTTAAGGTGATAGGTGTGTGGGTTCTCCCACTTATAAAGTGTCCATTCTTTCCTTTTCTAACCAATGTGCGACTTCTTTCTCAGACTTGATTCTCAATAGTTTTTTTTGGCTTGACCAAGCTTTATAGGGTGTTTTGTTTCTCATATTCTTTGTTCAACCTTTATTGATGATATGGACTGCAGTTGGGATAGCTTCCCCCCAAAAGGGTTAGGCATTTGCTTTCCCTTGAGCATACTTCTTGCCAAGTTTAAAATGCTTATATTCTTTCTCTATGCAATTCTATTATGCCGAGGTGTGTATGATGCAATAACTTTGTGCTAAATTCTCTTATTTTCACAAAATTAAGTAAAATCACTTGAGGTGTATTTACAACCACTATCAATTCTAAACGTCTTGATGGCGCATTCATATATATATATATATATATATATATATATATATATATATATATATATATATATATATATATATATATATATATATATATATATATATATATATATATATCATTAGAGAAGTCATAACAAACTTAACTAACCATCTCAATTAAGTTGCGACTGTTTGCTTGTGTTGAACTTGCAAGACTTTCAAACTGTTACTAACAACTACGTACAAAAACTGAATGACACTTCTAAAACATCTGAGTTTAACATGTCATCATTTGATGTTTATTTATCAATGGCTAGAATAAAAATCCTACTAAATGTTTACCTCAATATGTCCCATCTGCCCTTGGACATTTCCAAAATAAAGTGTTACCCCAATTTTTGACCATCTGTTAATGTTGATGAGAAAGCCACTTACTTTTATAGTTTTCAAAAATATATCTAGCCTTTTCGTAGTTGAGGGGCATAGACAGATTATTATAAAACTAACCATATAGATCAAATGAAGTATTATCAGCAGGATAAATGCATCATAACATATAAATATCATTCATACCTTTTGTGTATCATTATACAATTGCTAAATGAAAGAGCAGTAAATAATAATATCATTCTTTTAACACCCGCTTTTATTTTCTTCTCCCCGATGTAATATCTACCTTCTACAAGTTCGATGTAAAAGACCAAGAAAGAATGTCATGTGTTTCAGCAAGTTGACCAGTAGCACCAGAAAAACCAACAAGCACCCATTCAGACAGAACCGCTGTAAAATCAACCGGATAAGATACAACAACACCTACTTCAACAGGACTATTTGGATAAGTTACAGCTACCCTCAATTCTTGTGTGGCAGTACTATAACTAATTCGTGCCTTTCCTATCGATCCTTCCGGTTGACGATTGATCGGCCATGGAGCAACGATGGAAGACTTAATCGTGTTGATGTCGATTCCTATATGAGCTGAGTTCACCAAAGGAGGGTCCCATTCATTTTTAAAACTATCAAACTCGACTGCAACGATAGAGTTTTTGGAGGTATTGAAGGCGGTATCTTTATCGAAGAGTCCAAGGAATCCACCATCGGTTGAGTTATCAGGAAAGTCGAAATCTATTGAAGCGATAAAGAATGTGAAACCATCGCCATGAAGCTGTGAGCCCTTTGGGTTAACAACGAATGTAAACTCGGTGGTGAACTCAGCGACTTTGCCACTGTTTTTATCGAAGAGATGTATGGCTTCAAAGAATAAAGAGATGCCAACACTGTGTGGAGATGGATTGCCAAGTTGGTCTTTTTTGGTCAACTGGAGCACTCCTTCGGCTGTGTTGGCATCTCCGTCGAGGAGTATGCTTTTGGTGTCTGATTCAAATTTAGGGAAGGTGAAAGAAAATGAGTCGGATTTGACATTGGTGATTACCAAGAGAAAGGTTAAAAGGAAAATGGTGAAGATGGTTTGTGTTGCAAGGAGTTTTGGTTTGGAGTTGGCCATTGTAGTTATTGTTGTGAAATGAATGATGTATTGAGCAAGGGTTAAACCTTTCTATATATATAGGCGTTTGTGTTTTGAAACCGGCCGGGTCATTTGTCTTTAGCAAAGAAATGGCGGATTAAAATTAGTTTCCAACTTTTTAAATTTTTTAATTAAGTTGTACCAATGTTTCACATTATACAGGTCCAATTAACAGTTGGATTGATGTTTTCAAACATTGGTTACAAACAAGATTAGCAATTTTTCAATAGGGTGATATCTTAAAAGTAGAGTGTTAAGTTTTAAATGGACCAACGAAACAAAAATCTTCTAGTGATTAATTTAAATTTTTTATTACTTAGAGTAAATTGTGTTGGTATATAGTAAAAATAAAATAAAAATTGTATTGGCATCCACAAAAATTGTAGATAAATGTAACGGAAAGAAAATAGGAGGGAAAAGTAAATAAGAGAATTAAAGGAGATGAAGTTAGAGAGATGACAATAGAGAATTATCTATGTTTGACATAATGATAGCTTAGTAATGTCTTTAAGATAACTTCTTCAGAATTCACTATAAAATTGAGTTTTTACAGGTTATACCTATAAATTTTTAATAGTTTATCCCCCAATCAAAACAACGCTTTTATTAGGTGAACTCACAAATTGAGTAGAGATTTAATAATCTAACATAACTTTTACATGCTTAGTTCTATAAAGAAACAAAGATTTTTCAAGTGGTTGATCAAAAGAATCAAACTCATTTCTGTAAGAGTGCCACACTCTTGAAAATAATAATAGAAGGACAACAACTTTTTTCTCACAAGTAATTTTCACTCACAAGGAACTAAGACAATTTATATATATATATATATATATATATATATATATATATATATATATATATATATATATATATATATATATATATATATAGAGAGAGAGAGAGAGAGAGAGAGAGAGAGAGAGAGAGAGAGAGAGAGAGAGAGAGAGAGAGAGAGAGAGAGAATTTAGGGATGTCAACGGAGCAGAGAATGTTCGGAGGATGCTTTTTCACTCCCTTTCCACCCCCAAATTTATTCCCCATCCCCATCCCTAATATCTGCCATGGAGAAATATTTTCCCCATCCCCATCTCCACAGATCCCCACGGAGACAAAGATAATTGAGAAAAGAAAAGAACGAGACGATGTGTACATTTTATGTATTGGGTGCACTCTTCTATGGTTGGGTACTTGCGTAGTGAAATAATACATTATACAATAAAACATAAAAATAAAATGATCCACTAATGACTATTCATTTTCTAATGCATTAATATTTTCATGTAAAATTATAATTATTTATTATATAATATATAAAACATAAAAGTTAAATAATATTGTTGGAGTAGGAGAATCTACAAGACGTAGGGTATTTTTCCAATCCCCACCCCAAAGTGTCATCAGGGCAACTTTTCCCTCCATCCCTAATTGAGTTATTGAAACATGAATTTCATGTATTTATTAATTTCAATTTGAGAGTCTTCAACTTATGATTCCATATCTTTGATGTTATTAGCTTTCAATATAATACTTTTCCTCTTCGTATTATCACTTTCTTCCTCATCTACAAACCTCTTTTTTCTAATCTTTTTCAGGTTTGTTTACTACAACACCATCAATTTTGTATGTAGGAACTAATGGATATTATTTCACAACCTTTCAAGTACCACGATTAATCCCTTCTATGAAAAACTCTATTTTTTTCTTTCCACCAATTATACTCTTCAACATTAAAGGAAGATTTTGATATAGAGTTGTTACTAATCATTAAGAGATTGTCACAATCAATTATAGACTCGATTATGCATCATCTAATTTATAAGTTTCAAGATCTAATCGATTAGATAGTTGAAAAATTGTCCTAATAAAGGAGACGCTACACTAATCAATTCACTAGACCTTGCAAATATTTTTAGGTGATTTTGTTATGTAAATAGATGCCTTAAAAATATTTTAGGTGTGCGTTAAAGGTTCAATGAAACACAATAAAATGGGGAGGGTGTTGAATTGGGTTTCAAGAATATAAATCTTTTTGAAACATCCAAACATAAAACACTGCTCATGCACAAAGTAAACAACAATAATAAATTACACAAGTAATTTTATCCAGGTTCAGATTTAATAAGGTTAGTCCAGTCCACTCATCCGAGTGATTTTCCCTTATCAACAAGGACTTAATCCAATGCTCAATTCTATGATTAAAACCACAAAGGCTAGTCGTCAATGTCTTCTCAAGGATCATGACTAAACACTTAGTGCCTAAAAAAATACAACTCAAATACGAATTGTCAAATGACATCTCGAGTATTCTGACTAAACTTAGTCACTCAAGGAAATCCTCAATAACACCTGTGATTGACCTCTCAAGGATATTGACCACAACCTGGTCCCTTAAGGAAATTAATCAACTAGTTTAAAACAAAGTTTGTGTGTATACATAATTGCTTATATAAAAGCAAATTACATAAGTTTAATTTATTGGACAACACTTAAAATGATTTAGTACATAAAGCTTTAAGTGTTTCAGCCTTGTTGTTCCCGAAGATCTTCTTAACAATTACTATTTTCTTCTTGCTGAATCTTCTTTTTGCTTCAATTTGCAATGTGTTAGTTTTCTTCTTTTGCTCCAAGTAGATCTTCAACGGTAATATTCTTTGATCTTCTAACAAATCTTTAATTCTCTTATGAAGTTTTACACACGTTTGTCTTCTTATGTATGCGTCTTTTTCTTTTTCTTTTTCTTTTTCTTCTTCTTCTATAAGCGTCTTTTTCTTCTTTTAACAACTTCTTCTCTTTGTTTTTGCTGTATTTCATTCTCTCGTGAGTATGTACGGAGAATAATTGAATATTCACATAAATAATAATTGTAGGTGATGTTAGTTAGGAAGAGAGTAGAGTGGTTGTAGCAGTACTATGATGAGACGTGCGAACAATAATGGTATAGTGAATTGTCCTTTATTTGATGTGCAATGGATGGGATGATGTAATGTAGTCACGTGATGATGTACTTTAATAATATTTCCACACATCTCCCTGTTACAGCTAACATCATGAGTCAACGGCTTCTGATAGAGTTTGATGAAGCTTGATGAGGGGTCAGATGTATTCCATTCTTCATACTTAACTTATTTGAGTCAAAGTCTTATGATATGATATGATGAAGCTTGATTAGAGTGAGTTCATCAGAGCTTGAGATATCATAGTCGTAGAAATTTAGAGTCTATCTCAGATGCCTTATAGATTTTTGCAAGGTTGTCAGAATCGAGTTTTTACCTTGACTCGTTTTGCCTAGGTAAAATTGAAACGTAAAATCATGGATTTTACCTCATATTAAAATAATATTAAATTTATATACACGACATAAATGTACTTATATAATATTGTAAATGCATCAATAATTTGAATCTTTAACTTAGTTATAAATAAAAAACACTATATCATCATAATAAAGTGTAATACACACAAACTTTTATCAAATTATCTAAATTATCCATCGAATCATAAAAAGTAACATCCAAAATATTTTCTCAAAAAATAAGAGTTTCATATGTTTCTAAAGTTCAAAGAAACAAGTGTTTTCATCTTCATCAATTCAATTCATTTACAACATCTTCTTCATTAGTGAATTTTATTCAACTTGATTAAATTTATATCTAGATGACAAAGGTTCTTCAATACTATAACCAAGATATAAATGTGAATAAAATTAAAAATCATAAAAGAATTTTTCATGGGGGAAATATATAAAATGTGTTTTTTTTAAAATTTTACAAAAAAGGTAAAATCGGGTCAAAGAGTAAAATCCAACGATTCTACACGATTTCACTGATTTCAGAACGATTTAAATCACGTGAAATTGTTCCATAATACAATTTTACATGAAAAGGTTTTCACCTACGATTTAAAACGAAATGCTAACCTAGAAACGTGAAATCTATAGAGTTTAGGTTTTAAATCGAGATTTTAACAACTTTGGATTTTTGTATATGCATTGACTTGATAACCTAAATTTCAAATTTGATTTACTGCTTCTTTAAAATATTCTTTCAGACGTTATCCCATTGAAACAACGGCTTCTGATAAATAGTGATGAAGTTTGTTCTGAGTTCAAAGTCATCCATTTACATCATATTTTTCTTGCCTTTGACAACGCCAGTCTTTAGACTTTTCCAGTCTTCAAATTTCGCTAATATCCAACTCAATATATGTTATGCTTAGCCTCTGGTGCATTACGGCTTGACTCCTTCAGAGTCACAGTTTCTTTCTTATGGATCTGCACATTGAACAATCATTAGAGAACACAATTTGTCTTCATGCAATTGTACTTGTTATCAGCAAAACTCTAAGGATTAGTTGGCGAACTAAACTTGTCCTAACATGTGTGTTAGTTGTCTTAGTATCTTAGGAGTTGCTCTCCTACTTTTATAGAATCTGGTCACTCAGACAGACAAGACCAACCAAGCTTTCACACTTTCTCTATTTCACAACTCTAAAGATTTCAAAACCATTTGCTAGATATTACCACATCTCTCTCTCTCTCTCTCTCTCTCTCGATTCAAAATTGACCCTTCCTCTCATTTGGGTTAGTAGGGTTCCCTTTACGGTGATATTTTTCTTTTAGAAACTACTGCAAGATAGGTTATCCTCTAGAGAAAATCATTTTAAGTAGAGATTGATTGTTGACCGATGTCTCTTGTCCTTTATGAGGGGTTGGGATATAACAGTCTCTCACTTATTTGTTACTTGTGAGATAACTCTATTTGTGGTGTATACAATTTTAAAAAGATTTTATCCCAACCTCTCACTTATTAGCAAGTTTCATAAATATGGCAAAACTAATAATTTGTTTGGGAAATTTCTTTATCCGCCCCATGTTTTTCTTACGCACCAAGAGAAATTCCAAAAATACTCCTAAAAACTGGAAATATACTTCCGGTGCGCACCAACACATATAATTCATTCGTTTTCTGAGATTCACCTTATTTTACAACAAAATTTTCTCAGAAATACATTTCCAATGTAAATCGGAAATGCATTTCCGGTTTTTTGTAAACAACTTCCTTTAAATATCTTACAATCACTACATCTTTGAAACATCTTTGAATATATTATAAAACTACAAACTGGAAGTGCATTTCCGGTTTATACTAAAAATCCATTTCCGGAATAAATTTTATTATAAAATCGAAAGAATTTCAAAACGAATAAATTATAAGCGGTGAAGATATGAATCAAAAATATATTTTTGGTTTTCCAATGAGCATTTTCGAAATTACATGAGACGTTTTTCATCCCTATGAGATGGAATAAAAAATCCCCTTTATTTGCTTTCACGTTTGAAATAGTAAAAAAAACGCATCTAACGTGAAACTCCAATTTATAGCTTCAGAAAAACCACAATAAGAATGCCTTGCATCGTGATATTTTGTATCCTGACAAACACTCACTAAATCTTGTTGGTCAGGCATAGAAAGATTTATCCTCTCCACCATTGACCAAGTGAAATACTATTATTACTTTGATAATTAAATATTATACAACATATATAACTTCAATTAAAGTTCATCCTTATTAAAGGGAAAATAAACATTACAGAATCAACAAAAGCATCATATAAGATATATCGATCAATTGTAATAGTCCTTCAACTCACAACATTTACTTCTTCAAGTGTTATCATACTCTCTATAGGATCGAACGGAATGACCAAGAGAGAATGTCATGTGTTTCTGCAAGTTGACCAGTAGCACCAGAAAAACCAACAAGCACCCATTCAGACAGAACCGCCGCAAAATCAACCGGATAAGATACAACAACGCCTACTTCAACAGGACTATTTGGATAAGTTACAGCTACCCTCAGTTCTTGCGTGGCAGTATCATAGCTGATTTCTGCCTTTCCTATGGATCCTTCCGGTTGACTATTGATTGGCCATGGAGCAACAGTGGAAGACCTAATCGTGTTGATGTCAATTCCTATATGAGCTGAGTTCACCAAAGGAGGGTCCCATTCATTTCTAAAACTATCAAACTCGACTGCAACGATAGAGTTCTTGGCAGTGTTGAAGGCGGTTTCTTTATCGAATAGTCCAAGGAATCCACCCTCTGATGATGAATTGTCCGGGAACTCAAAATCGACGGATGCAATAAAGAAAGTGAAACCATCTCCATGAAGTTGTGAACCTTTTGGATCCACAACAAAAGAAAACTCAGTGAAAAACTTAGCAACTTTACCACTTGTTTTATCCGAGATACGAATAGCTTCAGAGAATGCGGAGAGGCCAAAAGTATGTGGAGATGGTTTTCCGAGTTGGTCCTTTTTAGTGAGTTGTAATACTCCACCAGTTATTTTGGCATCACCGCCTAGGGCTATGTTTTTGGTACGGTTGTTAAACTCGGGCAAGCTGAAAGAAAATGATTCTGAGTTCACTTTGGTGATTAACAAGAGAAAGGTTAAAAAGAAAAGAGAGAAGATGGTTTGTGTTGAAAGGAATTGTGGTTTGGAGTTTGCCATTGTAGTATTGATGTGAATAATGCATGAGGCTAATCCATCTATATATAGGCTATGAGCTTTGATTTTTGAAAGATATGTTGTTGGAAATAATTACCGATATTGGTCAAATTAATGAAACTATATTGCATTATTTTAGTTTAGTTAACTCGGTTGAACTATAGTTGTAGAAAATAAATTGGACTAGCTTAACCGGCCGGGTCATTTGTCTTTATAGCACAGACAGTTGGTTGATGTTTGTTTTCAACATTGGTGGCAAACAAGATTAGCAATCTTCAATACATAAATAAACGGCGATATCTTAGAATACATAAGTAGAGTGATAAATTTTAAATAGACCAAGGAAACAAAACCTTCTATAGTTTTTATCGACAAATAAAATTTGAAGTTAGTATATACAATATTTCTACAGCATCATCTAATAAAAGTCTATCATCTTATCAAATAGATCTATTATACAATATTTTTTATGAAGTTAGTACATACAATATTTCTACACCATCATCTAATAAAAATCTATCATGTTATCAAATAGATCTATTATACAATATTTTTTTATGGAAAAGTATGTTATCAAATAGATCTATTATACAATATTTTTTTATGGAAAAGTATATGTACGTACTAAAAATACTTAAACTAACTTACATATCAAATAGACAACGTGAATGTGGTAAAAAGGACCAGAAGAACTGGGGACAATAGCATGAAGTCAGACTCTACTAGAAAGCATATCTATCCGAGAATGTATAAGTCAGATGTAAGCAAGTCAGAGCGAGCAAGATGATGGAACCCGTGTTATGCTAGGTCGGGTAAATCGGGGTGTCATAACGGCTCATCAGTTACAATCTTTCTGGATTAATTTCCGGGAGGTGGTCCAAACATGTTTTGCAAGAACAATATCAAATGATATTATATGTCCTTCTAGCTAATCTTAGGGCGCGACCTTCTGAGTTGGTAGTCTTTCATCTTTAGTATATAGATGATATCGTAATTTTGACAAATTTGTTGATCAAAATCTATAGAGTATTAAGACTATTCTTAGGGCTTATGAGTTGGCATCAGGCCTATGGGTAAATTTTTCTAAGAATGTTTTCTAGGGGTCAATGTGGATCTTGTCTAATCTAAGAGGCTTCTTTCTTAGAAGTATATGTATGTTACTTTGGGGGCTTATTGAATTTACTTAATTATATTATTTATTATATCTTTACTTTCTTCTTGTCTTTTTTGAAAATGCATGTGAAGTTTTGGAAGAGGATTGGAAGAGGATTGACAGGATTTAGAGATGATTTTTTGGGATAGGGAGTGTGAAAGGGGACTCTAAGATTTGGTAGATTAAGTGGCTTTATACGTATAATTCTAAGAGTAAATGTGGCTTGGGGATAAGGGATATATGTTTGGTAATATGGTCATATTGGCCAAATGAATGTGGAGGTTGGTATCATGTGTTTTTTTGGCCTTTGGTGCAATATCTATGTAGTTAGGCATGACTCATAAGCTTTTTCCACTTTGATACGAGGTAGTTCTTGTTGGAATATTATAGCAAGTGTGAGTAAGTGAGAAAATAGTCCCACATTGGATAGGAATGTGGAGACTTAAGCATATATAAATGGGAGAATCCACTCACCTATCACCTTAAGGTTTTAGGTGGACAAGTGGTGTGTCTCTCACAAGGGTGCTTGTTTCTCAACTTTATATCAATGCTCCTACTATTAACTACCTCTAACATGGTATCATGAGCTTTTGGTTCGAGAAAGAGACTGGAAGGAACTTATATCAAAATGCGCCCAAGGCAAGTGAAGAAATAGTCCCACATTGAATAGGAATGTGGAGACTTAAGCATATATAAGTAGGAGAAACCACTCACCTATCACCTTAAGGTTTTAGGTGGACAAGTGGTGTGTCTCTCACAAAGGTGTTTGTTCCTCAACTTTATATCAATGCTCCTACTATTAACTCCCTCTAACACTTCTTTGGGTTTTTGGTACCAACCTAGTTGGTGGAAATGAGTTTCTCTTATAGGATCCAAAGTAAACAACGCCTCTGATTGATTTATGGATAGTACTTTTAAGAAAAAGGAATTAAGTTTTCAGACTTCCTTTTGGACAGGCCCTTGGGTGGGGACTCTCAAAGTTAGGTTTCATAAAAATTGCTTCATTTCTAAATAACCAGAGGGGACGATGGATGAGTTAGGCCGGTGTGATGAAGGAAAATTAATTTTGAATTTCATGTGAAAGAGATTTTTTGTCCAGGAGGAACCTTTAAACTCGAATCTTCACTATCTCTCCACAGTTTAAATCTCACTATAGATAGGGACAATTATTGTCAATGTCATACACTGCAAGAAAAACATTAAATTGGGACATAATATTTTGTCACACAATAGTGAAAATTTTCATCCCAATTGAAATTAGGGACGAAATTCGCGATAAAGTATGTTTGTGGCAATTGTTTTGGGACATAATTTATTTTTTTACCGTATGTTTGGCACAAAATTGGGGACATAATACAATTATTAATTTAAATTAGTTATTTTATTTCGTCTCAATATTGAGACAAAGTTCTAAAATCTTGTCTCAACATTGCAACAAAAATTTAATGTTTTATCTCAATAATGTAAAATAATTTTTCTATCTTGTCCCAATCCGAGAAAGAATTCTAAAGTTTTGTCTCAATATCGTGACATAAGTGTTGGTGCACAAGGTTGAAGATGAAGATGAAAATGAAAATGAAGATGGAAGAGAGAGAGAGAGAGAGAGAGAGAGAGAGAGAGAGAGAGAGAGAGAGAGAGAGAGAGATGGTTACAACAAACTTGTTGAAAAAGAAACTCTATTATAAAATCTTACTAACTTTCTTACAAAATTCCTAGCTACAAAATTTTTTAAATACACAAAATAAACTACCACGTAGGCACAAAGAAAAGTATGCTTAAAAGTTGTAGCATCTACATCATCATCCTCAACATCAGAATCCAGACCATGATTCGTCTTAGCAGGTGTGATTGTAGTCTTGAAGTTTGTTAACTCAAACCTCTTCAGAATCTCAAGTTCATACTTTAGCTGGTGCAAAATTATATCCTTCTCATAGTACATAATCTCCATCCCTAGAAAAAATATACCATATTTCTCATGACAGTTATCTCAAACTCATTGATAAGCACTTGAACTTGACTATCTCTTCTGGATATCTCCTAGTTAACAATATGTCATCAACATAGAGACACACCAGAAACATATTTCTTTCAGAAGTATGTTGAACATAAACATCATACTCAATCTCAAACTTTCTGAATCCTTGTTTCAGTCCATACAACGCTTTATGTAACCTTCCTGATTCTTTTTTCAGTAATCTAGGAGGTTGGAACATATACCTCATCTTGTAATTAAACATTCAAAAATGGAGATTTCACATCCAAATGCATCAGAGGAAAATTTCTATTAGCAGCTGTAACAATCACCAATCTAATTGTTTCATGTCTACCTGTAGGTGCAAACACTTCAAAGTAATCTAGTCCAAGTTTCTGTAAAAACTCCTCTAGCTACTAAAGCACAATCAACTCCCAAGCCTTATTTCTTTCTATATCATCGAGTTCTTCTTTCAAGGCATTTAGCCACACTTTCTTCTTGGGATATTTTTCCATACTAACTAGTTCAGAGTATACCAACATAGAACACTGAATGACTTCCCTCTTAAGAGTCTACTTCAGTATCTTGAAACATGCCAAACTCTACAAATCTTCTTGTTATTTGCCTGATTCTTTGTGACTTTTTTTTGAACTTTCTAATTCTGATTCTGGTTCTGTAACTATATCGCCTTCTAATTCTGGAACCGTATCACCTTCTGAACTTTCTTCAAAAGTTAGATTACTTAAAGAATTTTCACCTTCAGAAGTTTAACCTACAAAAGCATGGGCACCAGAGTGTTGACCACCAGATTCTGAATCATCATCAGAATCAAAATTATCTTTTGACTCTGACTCGTCTTCAGATTATCCTTCTAAATCTGAATCATCTTCAAAACCTTCAGATTCTGAACAATCTTTAGAAGTTACCTCAGGTGTTAACACTACACTAGAGTTGGATTGAGACTTGCTTCAGTCCCATGCTTCTGACTATTTCACAAAGACGTCTTTGTTGACTTCAACTTCATTGTCATATTTTGATTCTGACTCATCTTCAAAATCATAATCGACTTAATATTCAGAGTTATATTCTAATTTTGACTCATATTCAGAGTCTCCTTCAGAATCAGAAAAACGTCAATCACACAGTTCCTCACCAGATTCATAAACCATCAATAACACATGTTTATCATGAAAATCTCCCCTGACTATTTTTGCTTCTTCTGACTTCCTTTTCTTATTTGACCAACATTCCTTAGCAAAGTGACCAAACCTATTACAACAGTAACATTAAACCATTCTATTGTCAAGCTTCTCCTTTCCCTTCTAATGTTTCGTGTAACACCCCGATTTTGTTTGAATTTTTTTTGATAAATTAATTATGTGATATTGTGCATTTATATGCAATTGTGAGCATTTTGAGGTATTTTGATGCCTTGGTGAAGGGTAGTTACCTTAGAAAATATATAAATTAAGTTATTCGGGGTGTATGATCAAAAATGTAGAAACATAGGGGTGAAGGGAGAGTGTTGTTTAAATATAATTATTAGAATATTAGAATAATAATTATAGTGAGAACAATTAAATAATTATTTTAGTTATTATTATGAGGAATTACATAAGTGGAATAAGATAATAGGGCTCTAGGGGTTAAATTAGTAAAAACCATAAAGGGAAAAATCACTTTAGTTTTGAGTATCGTAGGAAACTGAGAAAAAAAACAAAGAGATCGTGCTTTGGGAGAAGAAGAAACAAGGAAAAGGGAAAAGGCCAGGGCTAAGAGAACCACCATTAGAAAAATTTCGAAGAACATCGATTAAACATATAAATCGAATGCGACTCAACTATGCAAATGCATGTGGTACCATTTGGAGCAGAACTTCCCACTTAAAACTTTCAACAAAGCATGGGATGCCACATTTTCAACTTTAAAATAACACATATATCAGATACATATCACTTTTAATATTCAGAGGGTCACATAACAACTTGCATCATCTTTTAACCCAAAATAATCTTTTATCTAATACGCATCGGAATTCATAAATTAACTTCATACATCATTTATAACATCATGTTCAACTGAAACAACTTGAAACATCATAGTAATTTTTATTATTCAACTTAAAATACAACAGTAATGACAACAACTAAAACGACATAGACTAAACATCCCCCCGAGTGCTACGTATCAGAGCAATGACACCGTCTTGAACTAACAACAACTAATTCTTCATTCTTAAATACATGAATGTTACCAGTATAAAGGCAATCGCGAAACAAATGAAAGGGGTGAGATATCAAAAAATATAAACAAAAGTATGATAATCAATATATTAGACTAGAATCATACGAATTCCACCGCTTCATACAACAACTATGCAACAGATGACAAACGACTTAGTAACAACGACAAGACAGTTTATTCGATCAACGTAACAACTTGAATCAGCACAACTTAATAACATCAACAACTTATATCTAACAACAACTTACCAAATAGCAACAACAACTTATATCAACAACAACTTATCAAACAACAACAACAAGTTAAACATCAACATCAACAACTTAAACATACAAATCGAATGTGACTCAACTATGAAAATGCATGTGGTACCATTTGGAGTAGAACTCCCAAATTAGACACAACTTAACCATATGCCAGTTTATCAAGGCATTAACAAGGCATAAGCCTTCAACGTGGTGCCATCAAGGCCAACTTAATCATGCAATGTATGCGACGGTATGAATGACATACAACAACAACAACTTCAACAACAACTACATCAACATAAGCAACAACTTAAACAACAACTTAAACAACACTAGTCATTCAACCTATAACTCAAACATGTCCATAATTTGGGACAATTCACTTGATCGGCTGTACCTGCAAAACAACTTATTCAACATCTTTCCGACAAAACAAAATGATCACAATTACCTATCAACGTATGCAAACTACCTCGACAATTTCCAATCAATTCCGAGCAACTAATTTCTATGTTTAATTTGCTAAATCGGCTAATTCAGCTCTGTTTACTACTTCCTGCTATCAATGTCAAATATGGTCTATTCCCTGCTAATTATATTATACTGCTATTATTATTTCCCACTACTGAGTTTCACTGTCATTTAAATTCAACTCTACTACAATATACCAGCATATAGTAAAACTCTGCCATTTAATCAATTCTTCCCTGTTCTTGCTAACTCTACAGATTTTGATCAATTACACTAATACACCTATAATAATTCTAATACTTCATATTATTTAATATCTCCACCTATCAATTATACCATCAATTAATATTTTTTTTACTGAAAAAATTCCACTGCTAAGCCATATTAATTTTCTGCTGAACATGCTAAAAATCCATAAAACAAAATCCAAAAGACATTGCAACGTACACAGGGAAGGAAAGCACAAAGGATTGGGTGGGACACCCATCACCCACTATGGGGCATTACACGAATCATTATATTATTTACTAAAGCATCAAACTGTATGTGTGGATTGATGATTGATTGGATGATTAATAATTATGTGCTTATATATATTTATGCATTCTTTATATCATTGAGAATCTCACCCTTTTGTTGGAATGATGCTTTATACGATATCATGCAGATACTCTGGAGTAGCTCTGGATTAAGGTTAGCCTATAAGATTGCCTCTTATTGTGTAGATTGAGTCGCAATACCTTTATAGATACGTAACCCCAGGGGAATTGTGTTTTTTTTGTTTATGTTGGGAGTAAAACTTATGTGTAACTCCATTTGTTGGATTTATTTGGTGATTTATGTTAGTTTTGGATTGTTATGATTATAATCCATGTTGAGGAATTAAGATTAATTATTGTTGATATTTTCTGCTGCTAATAAAGGTACTGAATTTCATACATGATTAAAATGTGGCTAATGTTTTAAACATGTTACGTATCCCATTACATGAGCAAGTTTGGTGATCGAAGTTATTAAAGAGTTTCTCAACAAGATTTCATCTCATTTATGATCAGAATCATTCTAGAGATATAATCAAGTATCTTTTCATTTTTCTTCATGTTAATATTCTCACATTGCTTACGTAGAGATTAAAGTGTCACCTTCCTAACTGACACATCAACATCGTAGCTTCGTGTCAGTATATCCCACGTAGCCTTCATCATTATTGAATCAATGATCTTCTCAAACACATTCACATCCACACTCTGATGGATATGGAACAACACTTTCTGATTAATCTTCCTCCTATCTCTTTGTGTGTTTCTATGTTCCTATATCACATAAAGTGTAACCGGAACATAACCTTTGGTGATGAGATCAAGAACGTCTTGAGAGCCGACCAACACACACATCTGAATCATGTTGGATTAATTATTTAATTAATCAATTTTGGATTAACAATAATCAATTATTGTTAATTGTTATTAATATAAATTATGGTCTATTGATATTAAACACTTATTGATGAATTATTTAATTGGGCTATTGTATCTGAATGAACCGTTATGGGTTGGACCATTTAGTTAAGCCCAATGAGAGGTCCCTGTCCTCAGCCGTTTAGCTATTTAAGTGTTGCCCCATTAAACGATTAATATACGACCCAAAATCCTAAACAGAAATGAGGATAGTAATTCTCTCATACTCTTCGAACGACAATCTCAATCCTAAAAGGTACATCGGTAATCTTTAGAATCATACAAGGTACACCGTTCTTATTATTCTGGATTATTATTATTGATCATTCTTTAATATATGATATGTTATAATTTGTATCAACCGATTCAATTAAATCTATCAATTGATATAAGAGCCTTCATTAGATATATATTATAGCTATTAATAGTTTTAGATAAATCCTAACTTTAATGGATTAATAGATCAAGAACACTACCAAATTTTAAGTGTTAGTTCTTGAATTTCTTAAAAGTTTAGTTTGACTAACCCGAAAACTGTTCATAAAACAATTTTTTGATCTTGAAGGGATAAGAATAATTAGTACGATTACATGATTTTATATATTATCTTCTTTAAAAGATCAAATCGGTTTTTAATATATAATATATGTGATGATGGATGAAGCCTTTAAAACCATTAACTTTTTTACTGTGTTACATATGGTTCAACTCTTCATCCTAATCTAAGTGTTTATTATTAAATTATGGTTCAAAAATAATTCTCGTCAATGAATCAGTGTTACTAACATAAGTAAAATTCTCAAATTGAGTGTACTCGAACCTGTACACCCACTTTGGGTGCCAAATTTTGTGGAATGAGATTTTAAAATAAGTTATTATATATTACATGAGATGAGTTGTTTCATGATATACTTCTTTCATGTTTTATTTAAAAGGGACAACAACCTATAAAATTAATCTCCAATTTATTTTAATTGGGTTTATATTTTAAATAATTTATTTTGAGAATAAATTATACTTTAATATTACATTCTCAAAATTGTGTTCAATATTTTATAGATATTTGTTACTCTTATAATGATATCTTGAGATTACGTGTCATTATAAATATTAATTTGTTTTTATAACAAATTGATTTGATATTTTATTTTATTTATAGAATAAAATTATGATTTTTATTATAAATATTTTTCTGCAATCAATACAAGAATATTTGATTGTTTTAATATTAATATTAGATTCTTAATTTTTGATTGAAGAATTCTTTGTGAAATCTATGTAAATATTCTATGTTAATTAAATTGAGAATTATGCACTATTTTATATAATATATTTACTCTCAATATTTTAGTATAAAATATTTGGTGTAAAATTTCTTTTGATAGTAACACTATTCTGAATTATTTTAATAATGTGTTACATTTTGAATTTATTTTAGACTCAATTGATTTAGACACCAAATATTTATATCTTTGAATTTAAAATTATTATTAAATTATACATTGACTTGTCCTTTTGAGTAAATATGATGGCAATTGAAAAATATATCATCCTTGCAATTTGTCATATTAGAATATTTTATTTGTTATGGTGTTTTGCTGTTGACTTATGAACTTTTGAGATGATATTGTGATATCCTAAAGTCATCAAAGTTTAGTGACTCAAGAGCAATGATGCATGTTACATATTACAAGGTTAGTATGATTTAATTATTTTTAAAATCTTGTGAGTTATATTATATAATTGCATCTAAGGAGATATTTGTTTAAATGTCAGAGATCGTATTTCCGTTGTCGAAGAACAAGACATTTAAGACTATGATCAGTTCGACAAAAGTTCACTGTTTAAAAACTGTTGTTGACCACAAGGATAGTTGGTTGTGGCATTTGAGGTTTGGACATTTGAATTTTCGATCACTTAATCAACTGATTACTCAAGATATGGTTTCTAGAATTCCAAGTCTTGAGATACCTGAAAAACTTTGTGAAGGTTGTTTAGTTGGAAAGCAATCCAGAAATTCTTTCGTTTCGACTATGGCAATGAGATCATACTGCATTCTCGACGTGGTACATTCAGATGTATGTGGTCCATTTGAAGAACATACCCTTGGTGGAAATAGATATTTTGTTTCATTTGTTGATGAGTTCAGTCGAAAGTTGTGGATCTTTGTGATAAAATGAAAGGACAAAGTATTCGAAATCTTTAAGAGATTTAAGATACTTGTCAAAAACTAGAGTGAGAAAAGGATCAAAGTTCTATGAACAGATGGAGGTGGCGAATACACTTCAAAGATGTTTGAGAAACTCTGTGTAGGACATGGTGTTGATTATGAGGCAACTGCTCCTTATACGCCTCAACATAATGGAATTGCTGAAAGAAGAAACAGAACCATATTCGATATGGCGAGATGCATGCTAAAGCAGAAGAATTTGCCAAAATCTCTATGGGGAGAAGCTTTTTCGACTGCAGTTTATATTTTGAACAGGTTCCCTACCAAGACATTGAATAAAAAGGTTCCTAAATAAGTATGGAGTGGCAAACGACCATCAGTAAGTCATTTGAAGGTGTTTGGCTCTATGTATTATAAGCATATTCCTGATGCCAGAAGAAGGAAGCTTGATGACAAGAGTGAACCTATGATTCTGGTAGGATATCATAAAACTGGTGCATACAGACTTTTCAATCCAATTAATGAGAAGATTGTGTTGAGTAGAGACATTGTAATTGATGAAAATTCTGCCTGGGATTGGGATTCTAGTAATTCAATTAACAAGCCACTGATAAGCTCTGATTTCGACGAAGAAATTGATGAGATCGAAGTCGAAGGACTTACTAAGAATCCAGTCGAAGATGAAGCAAATGATGATATTCCAGACAATGTCGAAGTTGAAGAGGGTGTGGCTATAACAAGCCATGGACCTCAACAAAATAGAGTTCCTCCAACAAGACTTCAAGATTATGAAGTAACTGGTAATGATGAGGTAACACCAAATGGAGAATTAGTTCATTTTGCTTTACTTGCAGGTGCTGAACCAATCAACTATAGCGAAGCTTTGAAGAGTAACAAGTGGAAGTTAGCTAAGGTCGAAGAGCTAGAGGCAATAGAAAGAAACAACACATGGGTGTTAGTCAAATTTCTAGCACATACAAAAGCTATCAAAGTGAAGTGGGTATTCAAGTTAAAACACAATGTTGATGGTTTAATAGAAAGACATAAAGCAAGATTAGTAGCTCGAGGGTTTCTTCAAAGAGGAGGACTTGACTACTCTGAAGTATTTGCTCCAGTAGCAACATTGGAGACTGTTCGACTAGTAGTAGCATTGACATGCAACTAAGGCTGGTTGACATTTCATTTAGATGTGAAATCAACATTTCTAAACGGTCCTTTGAAAGAAGAGGTTTATGTCACACAACCTCCTGGATTTGTGATTCATAAGGAAGCAAGTAAATTATATAAGTTGCATAAAGCGCTCTATGGTCTCAAGCAGACACCTAGGGCATGGAACAAGAAGGGTTGTATATAAATAGTCCTAGTCTGTATCATTATTTGTACAATTCAATAATACAAATCCTTATTTCCTTTATTATTCTCTCTTTCTCTCCTCACTAAAAGTGCCTCGCGCACTAACAATATTATACAACCACTTCTCTATATTGTTTTGCAATGAAAGTATAATTAGTATGCCATTGTATAATCAGAGTATATAATACTAGCGGGCTCTGAAATTTTTTTATACATGTTGGATCAATGGGAGTACATGTGTACATAATCATATAATCTACAAAGTTTTTAGATTATTATTCTCATATTGTCATATATTCTTGCGTTATATATATATATATATATATATATATATATATATATATATATATATATATATATATATATATATATATATATATTATTTTCTCAATCTCACGAAGCACCATAATTTGATGTTTAGGTCGATATTGAAAAGACACAATAATTCTTTGGCATGCAATAATATTGTGGTATTCTATTTTCAATAGTCCACTTTTGTCAGGTCAAAATATGAAAGTACAAGTAAATTCAATACTCCTATCGAGTATGATATTGTGTTATAAAGGTACTTATGATTAAATGTAATTACTCTTATAATATGATAATTCCTATATGTAATTACTATTCTTATACCTATGTGGATATGTTATGACCTTTAATGTGACAACTCATTAGTAAATAACTAACCAGAGACTTATACACATGAGTAAGTCTTATAATATTTTGGGTTAGTGGGAGTTTCTCAATAGCATTTTCATATGCTTTGGCGATTGGTTTATAACATATTTTTCTCATATGAAATATGTTTCTCTAAATTCACATTTTTAATAAAAAATGTAACTCTTTAGCTTGTATGATATGTTTTCCCTATCGGATTCATTTCTACAATGTTGAAGTTTATTTTATTTTGTGAACAAGTGTTTTGACCATAATTAAAATTCTAGTATTAAAATTATATACAATTTTAATAATTGGTTATTGTCATCCAAGTGGGAGAATGTTGGATTAATTATTTAATTAATCAATTTTGAATTAACAATAATTAATTATTGTTAATTATTATCAATATAAATTAAGGTCTACTGATATTAAACACTTATTGATGAATTATTTAATTAGGCTATTGTCTCTGAATAGAACATGATGGTGTTTACTGTGAAAACTGGTAAACAACCGTTGGTCCTCCCAAAGTCCTAAACTAAGGGTTACTCGCAAGATCGACCAGTTGATCTTAAGACGTGAGCTAAGGTTTTTGAAATTATACTAGTTCTGTCGAAATCCTTATCTAAGAAACGGTTTTCTAAGACTAAGGGAACAAGTATAACGACTTTCCACACTGTGATTAGACTCGAATACCTGATGACTCGTGACCGACAGAAAGAGCCTGGATGAAATAACTAAAAATTTGTTTGCTCACAATCTGATTTGACCAACTATGGTGACTCGTGGCCGACAGAAGGCTGTGAACTTCAGACTTGTTCTAAATGAATTATGTGTCGACTGACTCCTTTGTTAACTCAAAACAAGTAAAATATTTAAAAGATATGACTGAAATATAAAGGTTTTGCATTGAAATAAAGATGGTGATTCACATACATCAAGCACTTCGCAACACCTTGTTTCCTGACGCTCGGAATGGACAAAGTTTTAGTAACTGATTTGAGTATACAAGTGAACACACAAAAATTACATTGAAAATACTTATTTATAGTATTTAAAAAGTAACTGCCTAGACATAATCAGCGGATGACATTTGAATCCTAAGGCAACCGCTTCACCAGATGTTGCCACCTATTTGGCGCTTAAACGAGTTACAAACTGCTGGAAATCGCTTGGAGATTTTGAATTTTGAATCTTCCCGTTTCTGACTAAAAATCAACCGCTTCTAGCTTGTTTCGATATGCTTCCCCTTTGATAAAATAAAAACAACATAATTCTTCTAAGTCTAGAATCCTCTATGGTTGACAAGACCAACTTTGACCACTTCCTTCGCTGTACATGCTTTGGTCGATTCGACCAATTTCCACATTTTAACATGTTTTCCTTCTGGTCGACATAAATCCACTTCGACATTTTGAATTGCTATTCTCCTTAATCATTGATTTCTTTAATTTTCTAAAACCAAACTTTCAAACACTTTGCTCTCAATTTTCAAAGGTCCTTATTTCAGAAAGTCACCCTTAGCTTATGAGAACGTCCTCCTTTAATACACATGCTTGAATACTTTGAGATTTTTCAAGGTAACAGATGGGTTGGACCATTTAGTTAAGCCCAATGAGAGGTCCCTGTCCTCATCCATTTAGTTATTTAAGCGTTTCCCCATTAAACGATTAATATACAGTCTGAAACCCTAAATGGCAATGAGGGTAGTAATTCTCTCATACTCTCTGAACGACAATCTCAATCCTAAAAGGTACATCGGTAGTCTTTAGCATCATACAAGGTACAATGTTCTTATTATTCTGGATTATTATTATTGATCATTCTTTAATATATGATATGCTATAATTTGTGTCTACGATTCAATTAAATCATCCATTGATTCATATTCTTTTCATCAAACACCAGAAGCTCTGTATTCAAGTTGTTTCTGCCATTCATCTTCGTTCTTATGCACTAAAACTCAAACAGATCTTAGATCTTACCAAACACTTGTGTTTTTGGATCTCGCAAAATCAATAAATGCAATTCTGTTATGATTCCAATCATGAATTCAAGAAAAAAACGAAACCAATTACACACGCCTCACGCACTTGTGTTTCCATGTGAATCAAATTGGAGCTCCAAATACTAATTATTGGTGCAAACGGCTGAAGATGGAAGAGAAGAGAGAGAGAGAGAGAGAGAGAGAGAGAGAGAGAGAGAGAGAGAGAGAGAGAGAGAGAGAGAGAGAGAGAGATAAACGGTTACAACAAACTTGTTGATAAAGTAACTCTATTATAAAATCTTTTGAATAAACTACTTACTCTAACAACATCTTTTGAATAATCTCACTTTATGACTATGAATTACTTCTAATAATAATTCTTATAATTCGTCCTAATATCGTGATAAAATTCTATTTTTTTTGTCTTAATGATGCAAAAGAAGTGTAATATTCAATCCTAATATATTGACATATATGTTTGAATTATATTTATTTTTTAAAATAGGATTATATATGTTTTTTGTCCTCCTAAATATCATATATTTACTTTTAGTTTCTCTAAAAATTTCCTTCAAAGAATAGTCATCCTAAAAAAATTAATTTTAACTTTTGATCTCTCATGCCAAAAGTGCCGCTAAAATTGTTAGTAAGGCAGTCGTTAAATAAAAAACTCTCGCTAAAACTGTCGTTAATTCTGTCATTATGTAGTAAAAATCGTAGTTAAGTTGCAAGAGAGACAAAATGTTAAATTAAAATTATTAGGAGGAGCATTCTTTGAAGAAATTTTTTGTAGGAACTAAAAATTAAATATGAGACATTTATGAGGACCAAAAACATCTTTAAGCCTTTAAAATATTTTATGGATAAAATTATATCTAATATTCCATCTCTAACAACTTATGTATGTGATAAATGCCAATTTTTTGTTATTTTGTATATAAGTTTTACGACACTTATCTATTCTTTTGTTGATATTTTTTGAATAAATCCCCACTTTGTGTGTAAATATGTATACTTTGTGTATTATTACGTTTTCGAGCCATTTATGTACCGTTTGATAGTTTTAATGTCTTTTGTAGGTATTGTCACATATTTGGAGCATTGATGAATAAAGTGTCGAAGACACGGCTCCATATAGGAATTTTTGGACGAAATAAGGAAATAATGAAGCTTCAGGTTGGGCTAAGCGCGGTCACAGCGTGCTGAAAAGTGATCTGGACAGAAGGATTTGCGCTAAGCGCAATATTTGGCGCTTAGTGCACTTTAAGGTGGTTTTCTCAATAAATGAGAGCGTACTTAATGCAGTTTTGGCGCTTAGTGTGGTCTACGATTTTTAGTTTGTGTATAAATAGTTCTGAACAAACTATTTAGGTTTTCATCATCTCTTCCCTTCATGGGTGATCTCTGGTCCGTTTTTTTGTAGTTTAGAGGTTTAGGCAACATCATTAGGTGCTACATCTTGTCGATTGGTTATGGGTTGTCTGTGATCGCATTGACACCGCGAGAAGTTTCCGGTTCATCTCCTTTTTCCATGTGTATCATTCTAATTGTGGAGTTTGTATGTATATCTTTACTCTTATTGTATGTACATTTGTTGATCATGTGATTGTATAAAATCTGCTTTACGAATTAATATCGGTGTTTGTTATTGATTTTTTCTTTGCGCGGGATGTCTAGTTTGTCATAGACATATGCTCTTCGAATCTCTCTTGAATGAATATGTATTAGGTTATGGATTCTAGAAATAGATTTAGACATAATTACTCATGTGTGTATCGGTTATTAAATGCATTTATATTATTTGAGTTGCGCGCGAAATCATCTTCGAGAGCAATTTGTATTTGACAGATAGAGTGAAATTCAATTCCATAACGAATTCTCTGTTGGAAGGGGGTACATTAGGAGCATTGATACATAGTGTAGGAATAAGAACCTTTGTAAGAGACACACCACTTGTCCACCTAAAACCTTAAGGTGATAGGTGAGTGGGTTCTTCCAATTTAGGACTAAGCACCTTGAGAGAGACACACCACTTGTCCTTCTAAAACTTTAAGGTGATAGGTGAGTGGGTTCTCCTACTTATATATGCTTAAGTCTCCACATTCCTATCCAATATGGAACAATTTCCCCACTTACTCGCACTTGCTATATTATTCCAACATTCTCTTGGGCTACAAATGATTGTTTACTTGTTTTATTTACTTTTCCCGCATTTTACTTTCCAAAAATCCAAACCTAAACTTAGAGAAATTGAGACGGTTGAACGGTAGTTTTTCCCTCGCACTGATTCGTGTGGAGACGATGTGATATAACCTATAAAAATATTTAATTTTACTTGCCGCTTTACCGCTTCAGCAGTATGACAAATATTTAAAAAGATTTTTGAGATGAGTGTTTTCTTGATAGCTACGATAATTTATCCAATGATAATTTAGAGATCAGATCATCTAGTGATAACGATCTTGACTTAATGTCTTCTTCCTCGGGCCTGGCTAGATACGTTCTCCACTTTCAACCATAGCTTATCCTCATGCAAAGAGATCATGAATATTGACTCATATGTATGTCTTGAAGATGACTGAGTGCACGCATATATATGGATTAAGTAAGGAACTGTCTAACACTAGAAACGAATCCGTTGGAGCATTTGTTGAAGGCGACGTCTATAGTGGGGTTATTGTTGACTTTAGGATTGACATTCCTTTTACAATCTTTTGGCCAATACTTCTTTGGGATTACAATATATCTTCGTTTTCTCATTCTTCATGAATCCAATTTTATAAAGATTTAAGACAACATCTTATTAGCAAGTTTCATAAACATGCCAAAACTATTATTATTTTGATGAATATTATACAACATATTAATAACTTCAAATGAAGTTCATCCTTATTAATGAAAAAAGCATCATAAAAGAAAACAAACGCATCATAAAGAGCTTATATCGATAATACTCTCTATAGGTTCGTAGTGAAAGACCAAGAGAGAATGTCATGTGTTTCTGCAAGTTCACCAGTAGCACCGGAGAAACCAATAAGGACAAAGTCTGACAGAACCGCCGCAAGATCAACTTGATATGATACAATAATATCCACTTTGACAGGACTATTTGGATAACTTACTAACACACTCAACTCTTTTGAGGCAGGATTGTAACCGATTCTCGCGATTCCAATGGATCCTTGCGGTTGTCTATCGATTGGCCATGGAACAGTGATAGAAGACTCAATCGTGTTGATGTCGATTCCAATATGAGGTGAGTTTGGATCCCATCCATTTGTAAAACTATCAAACTCGACAGCAACGATGGAGTTTTTTGAGGTATCGAAGGCGGTTTCTTTGTCAAATAGTCCAAGGAATCCGCCCTCGGATGAAGAATTGGCCGGGATCTCATAACCAACTGATAAAATAAAGAAAGTGAAACCGTCTCCATGAAGTTCTGAACCCTTTGGATCCACAACAAAAGAAAACTCAGTGGTAAAGTCAGCAACTTTACCACTTTTTTCTTCGTAGAGACGAATAGGTTTAGAGAATACGGAAAGACCAAAACTATGTGGAGATGGTTTTCCGAGTTGATCCTTTTCAGTGAGTTGTAGTATGCCACCAATATTTTTGGCATCACCGCCAAGGACTATGGTATCGGAAACGTTGTCAAACTTGGGGAAGCTGACTGAAACTGATTCTGACTTGACATTGGTGATTGACAAGAGAAAGGTTAAAAGGAAAAGAGAGAAGATGGTTTGTGTTGCAAGGAAGTGTGGTTTGGAGTTGGCCATTGTAGTCATTGTTGTGAATGATGTATTGATCAAGGGGTTATCTATCTATATATAGGTTTTTTTTGTATTTTGAATTTTGTGAAGGATTTTTTGTATTTTGAATTTTGTGAAGGATTTAGTTAAATTGGCGGAGTAAAATTTACTGGATTTTTAACCCACTCCATAAGGATGGGTCACATTCCATAAAAACTTTAAAATGTCTTTCACAAAATCGGAAGTTTATTTTTGATTCGCACCACTTAGTATAATTTTTGAGTGAAATCGAAAATATATTTTCTTTCCATACTAAATAATGTAATATTAAGAATTTATTCTAAATTTGATATATCAATAAAATAAAACAATTTGATTTAACAAAATAAAATCAACCGGTAAAATAAAACAATTTGATTTAACAAAATAAAATCAAATATTAAGATTTAATTTATACAGATAAAAAATTAAATTTTTTTATCTGTTTAAATTAAATCTTAATGTTTGATTTTATTTTGTTAAATCAAATTGTTTTATTTTACCAATAGAATCAATAGAATAAAGTGTGTATATGAGACTGAATTGAGAAAAATTTCTCAATATTCGATGAAACAATTACATTCTTAAAAATTACACTTAGGTTGAAACCGAATATATACTTCTGATCTTTTTTCAACGTGTTTTTTATGATATGGAGTGCTAATCGGAAGTATATTTCTAATTTTTAGAGACAATTTAAAAATTTCATCGAGATAAAAAACAAAGGTAATGGGTAGATTAATAAATCCACAAAATTTATTGGAGCTATTAACAGTTGGGTTGTTACGTTTGATGCCTTTTTTAACATTGGTATAAAATATTGGAATATAGATAAAAAACGATGACACTTCCTATGAAATACAGCTCATTATTAGATACATGGGCCAAATATAAGAAGCCAAATATTACAAATAAGACTTTGTGAAAACTAAAGGGAATGGAAAGAGGAATTTTTCAAACGGTGTTTTTGAAGGGAGGAAAACTTGTTTTTCTTTAGTAAGTTAAAGTTATAAAATGTATTTAAATATTAATGAAAGGTAATTGAATTGTTACATAATCATAAGTTATGATATATTTTTTTAATGATTTAATAACAGATCCGATCGTCCGGTCAAATCGATTGAATTGAGAATCGATTGGGTCACTAATTATTGGGTCAGATAAGTTATTGAACTAATAAAAAACGGTTTGATTTTTTTTTAAATGAATAAAATTAAAATATAAATAGATTTTTTTAAAATTTATTTGGAATAATGATCCGCTGTCGCACACCGCTAAAAAATGAGTTATTTAAAAAAAAATAGTTTAGCGACAGTGACTCGAGTATTATATCGCGAGGATTCTTGTATTGTTATTAACCAACGGAAATAATTATGGGGATTTATTTCAGAATCTATTTTTAAAGAACAGGACAAATAAGCGATTAAAATAAGTGATTATAAAAATAAGTTGATCTACTGTTTTGGATTCCTGTTAATCATTGGTGTTTACCTTACCAATTACTAATGCAGCTTCGATCTCGACTCGATTTCAATAGCAACTGACAAACACAATAGATATACAAGATTGAATTCTCATTCGAATTAAGCAAACGGATTAATACAATCGCAAATTAAGCAAACACGATATAGAACTCGATTTAACGACTAAGCGCCGTAAGCAACAATTAAAGATTAGGAATACAAACAAATTTAATCAAGACATTCCATGAAATAACAGATTAATCAAATGCAATTTCATAAAATAGAATTGAAAGAGATACGAAATTGAATTGATAAATTAAAAACCTCAAAGCATCGGAACGTGATTACAGTAGATCAACTCTAGATGATTAGTTCTCCATTCCAATTCGTATCAAGCAAAACAATTTAATTGTGAATAAAATGTCATGAACAGTACAACGACCAAATCCCCTTTAACAGAATAAGAGTTTCATTTCTAATACAAACCGAGACGAGAAAACTTAACCCAGACCCAATAAATGACCAGAAACAACTTAATTCCTATAGTTAGAAACTTCAACGAATTATTGGAAGTTATGCACTCCGAATCAACTTCCGACTCCAACATTAAAGTTGTAGATATTTCTCTCAGTTTTTCAATGCATATAAGAAGGCGTCAATTCGATTCTCGTAGCCTCGGTTATGATTTTTTCATTGAAAAATGTTGATGCTAAAAATAAAATACAAAAATAAAATAAAGCAAAAAATAAACTAAATTACAAAAACATCATAAAATAGAAAAATAAACAAAACAACTCATAAAAATGACTAAGTACAAACATAAGAGAATGTGTATTAAAATACACCGAAGAAATAACTTTTCCTCCTTAGAGTTAAATTTATTATACATTGGAGTTATTTTGTTATTTAATGTTACAGTTAAACTCATGGTCCAATAGGTTGAATTTAAAAATTTATGTAGTTCCACATTGTAATAATTTGTTTATGGTTGAAAAAACTCCAAGTCCCACATTGCGTAGATGAGAAATATTAACCATCTAACTTCATTATATAAAGAAATTCCTTATTTCATTTCAAAATACGCCAAAAACTATTTTATTAGTTTGTTTTTCTTCCTTATTCTCGTTTAAGTAGTAAAATTATCTAGTACAATTTTTTAGATTTTCTTTAAAGAATTAATTGAAATATCTCCTTATTTGAGAAATTTTTGGGTGATCAAATGACCATTATTGAATTCTTTTTGGAGAATTATTGAAGTTTCTCTTGTTTTGAGATATTATTATGATGGGTTGAGTCCGCCGGGTTGACCCATTTCACCTGTCATTTTTGGCAGGCTGGACTGAGGTTTTTGACTCGGTACCTTAAGTTGACCCGAGGCGGGACGAATTTTGTCTGTAGGCTTTCTGCTAATAATTTTTATTTTTTACTTTGAATTAAAACAATTTAACTATAAAAATAACACTCTTCTCTTAGGATTATGTTGATTGAATTGTATTTTAAATTATTATACTGACAAATTGAATTATAAGCTCAACTTTCTTTTTAAAACTTTCTCATACATGTATTGATTGAAAAAATTTAAAATAAAAAAACAATTGTATGACATGCAAAATTATTAAATTTTCAATATATTAGCTTACATGTTTTATTTATAAATAGATGTTGATTTTAAAAAATGAATGATTTGATTAGTGTATACGTATGTCAAATTTAGGATTTAACTATTAAAGAGTCAGTCAATATAAGAGTACGTGATGTAAACATTGAGAAAGTCAAATGTTGATATTTTATGCACTACTACTTTATACATTGTGATGTTTTATGCAGTGTAATTGTTATTTTTGTTTGTCTTGTGTAAAATTTTAATATGATTCTTTAGTAGTTAGTTTTTAAATATTATTAGGATGATATGTATCATCTAGTTTTTATTTAAATATTTTTTATTTATTGTGATTGATTTATTTCGTTATTTTTTTTGTTGTAATTGGTCTTTATTTATTTTGTTTTATGAACTATTTGGACTAATACATGTTGAAATTTCATTATACTTTAAAAATATATTTTGTCGATTCTTTGATAATAATTAAAAAAATTATAAATTGTGTAGTAGATAAAATTATAAATAAAAAAATAAAAATTTGGCGGACCGGCCTGCCAACCCATCAACTCGTTAGTAAACAGAACGTACTTCACTTTTGAGCTCGGACGCCTAAGTTGGCCCGCTCCCTTTTGAACAGACTTAAACGGGATGGGCCTAAACGGGACAGGCCGCCCGCTTTGCCATCCCTATGCCAGATACTATGGTGATAATTTTATGAATTCTCTTTTAGAAAATTAATTGAAATATCTCCTTGTTTGAGAAATTTTTGAGTGATCAAATGACAATTATTAGATTCTTTTTGGACAATTATTAAAGTTTCTCTTGTCTTAAGATATTATTACGATTGACGGTTATACCAGATACTACAGTAATTCTCATAGGATATGGCATCAAATTATTAGATCATTGGTCGATTCGATTATCTGATATAACTAGTGACGTAGTAGGATATCCTAAATACTATTTCTCGTAGGATATGTCATAAGCCCAAACAAACACGGAAACATTGTTACATTATCGGAACAAGCTGTGGATGATGAGTATTTCTACATCTATGCCAGCATTGACAAAGCAAGACCAGCAATATATTGGAGTCACGTGTAGAAGGAGAAAAGATTTGTATGTGGCAGCCTCAGGAGTTGGATAATGAGTATTTCTACTCCTATGCCGGAGTTATTGTTGACTTTAGGATTGACATTCCTTTTACCATTTTTGGCCAATACTTCTTTGGGATTACATTATATTATCATTTTCTCATTCTTTATTAACCCATTTTTCTGACGATTTAAGACAACATCTTATTAGCAAGTTTCATAAACATGCCAAAACTAAATCTTGTTAGTTAGGCATAAAACAATCTGTCCTGTCCACCATTGACAAAGTGAAATACTATTATTATTTTGATAAATATTATACAAAATATTAATAACTCTAATCAAAGCTCATCTTTATTAAGAACAAATAAATATTACAGAATCAACAAAAACATCATAAAAGAGCTTATATCAATCAATAGTAATAGTCCTTCAAGTCACAGTATTTTCTTCTTCTTCAAATGTTATCATACTCTCTATAGGATTGAACTGAAAGACCAAGAGAGAATATCATGTGTTTCTGCAAGTTGACCAGTAGCACCAGAAAAACCAACAAACACCCATTCAGACAGAACCGCCGCAAAATCAACCGGATAAGATACAGCAACACCTACTACGACTGGACTATTTGGATAAGTTACAGCTGCCCTAAGTTCTTGTGTGGCACTATCATAACTGATCCGTGCCTTTCCTATGGATCCTTCCGGTTGACTATTGATTGGCCATTGAACAACGATCGAAGACTCAATCGTGTTGATGTCGATTCCAATATGAGGCGACTTCTGAGGAGGATCCCATTCATTGGCAAAACTGTCAAACTCGACAGCAACTATAGAGTTTTCTGAGGCATTGAAGGCGGTTTCTTTATCGAATAGTCCAAGAAATCCGCCCTCTGATGATGAATTGTCTGGAAACTCATAACCGACTGATGCAATAAAGAAAGTGAAACCATCTCCATGAAGTTGTGAACCCTTTGGATCCACAACAAAATAGAACTCGGTGGTAAAGTCAGCAACTTTACCACCTGTTTTGTCAGAGAGACGAATAGCTTGAGAGAATGCGGAAAGACCAAAAGTATGTGGAGATGGTTTCCCGAGTTGGTCCTTTTTAGTGAGTTGTAGTACTCCACCAATTATTTTGGCATCACCGCCGAGGGCTATGGTATCAGAAACATTGTCAAACTTGGGGAAGCTGAAAGAAAATGTTTCTGACTTGACATTGGTGATTGACAAGAGAAAGGTTAAAAGGAAAAGAGAGAAGATAGTTTGTGTTGCAAGGAATTGTGGTTTGGAGTTGGCCATAGTAGTAATTGTTGGAAATCAATGATGTGTTGAGTAAGGGGTTTGTCCAGCTATATATAGGCTTTTGTGTTTTGATTTTTCTTAAGTATGTTTGCGGAAATGAAATGAAATATATTACCATTATTAGTATAAAAACTGTAAGCATACCTACAAACAAATGGACTAGTTGAATTTTGCCGGATCATTTGTCTTTAGCAAAAAAACTGGCGGAGTAAAATCAGTTGCGATCTGTTTTATTGGAGCTATAACAGTTAGGTTGATGTTGGAGGCTTTTTTGAACATTGGTAGCAAACATTGTAAGCAGATTTTAATAACTATAAAATGATGACACTTACAATGAAGTACAGCTCATTAGAGTAATAAAATTAACTATTAGATAGATTTCTAGCACGAATTAGTTAATTACATATATAGGCCATTATTCATTAACCAAAGTAAAGGAATAATACAAATATATGTTTGTGTGTCATAGGTTGACCAAACTAGGAAGGCAAATATAATAGGCTTAAATGCATTTTTGGTCCCCTTAGTTTCAAAATTGTAAGTTTAAGGTCCCTTAATTTAAAAGTCATGTTTTTGGTCCCTCAAATTTATCAGAGTTGAGATTTTTGCAGTTGCCCTTCATATGACTGTGAGTTTGATGACTTAGCAAGATGATTTTTAACCATGTAATACATTCTAAAATTAAATAATTTGATATTATTCTAAAAATATTAAAAATTATTTTTTTATATTAAAAAATATGTTAAATTAGGGCACGTTTTCATCCCCAATTCTATTTAACATTTTTAATATAAAAATAATAATTTTAATGTTTCCAGAATAATATTAAATTATTTAATTTTAGAATATGGTAAAAATCTTCTTCAAGTCATCAAACTCAATTAAATGAAGGGGCGAAAATCTCAACTCATAAAGAGGCGACTTTAAATTAAAGGACCTAAAATTTCATAATTTTGAAATTATGGGGACCAAAAATGCATTCAAGTTAATTTAATATTACATATAGAACTTCAGGAAACCAAGGGGATAGAAAGAGGTAGTTACTAGTTCATAACTAAGTTTGTCTAAAGGTTTTTGGACATTAATTTTTCACTTAATTTGTAGAGATTTTGTTTATTTTCAATGTTCATTTTAAGGTATAGATGATGTTTTTCAATGTTTACTTGGGTCATAGTTTTATTAGTTCAGAGTAGCTTAAAACACAATTTTTTATCACACACTCCTACGTGTATACCTCACAACCCTCTCACTATAAGAGGATGGAGCTCGTTTGTGGATCTCATACTCTTTATTATAGAGGTGAATGCAGACGCGCCTAAGCAAAGATTTTGAACAAGACACGAGAATAAGTGCACGATCGTCACAATGAGGAAGATATTGACTACGTGTCTTAGCACGTGCGTCAGTATGATGTTCTTCTAATGTGGTGGAGATACCTGAGGAGGTCCCTAGTATAGTCAATGATGTTGGTCTTATGTCGTTGATGGGTTGTTTGATCATCATGTTAGACATTCCATTAATCAATGCTTTGGGATAACAAAAATACTTATTCATTTTTGTTTGATTTAGTAAGAACAATTGAAGCATATTTATAGAAAATTCAAATTATTCTGGACCATAAAGTGTCAGCGCAATCTTGCCAAGACAAAAATGTTGGTATGTAACCAAGTCCATACAAAATTATCATTCATCAACAAGTCCAGCTATTGGTTATTATAGATCTACATGTGGTATCGTCGATGCATTTACTCATACTTTGCATTCTCAATTCCTTAGACAGCCCGCATATGCTACTTACTATTCTCTTGCATCCATCCCTATTGCTATCTCTCCAACAGTCAGTGACTAGCTAGATGCAAAGGGAATTCATACCTCAACTTCAACTAAGCGCAATGACAAGTGTTCACAAAGCCATCTATAAGAATTTTATGTCGATAAGCCTTCATAGACGGAGACAAGCCAAGTAGGAAGAATGTGATGTTCAGATTCTTGGACAATGTCACTAATTTAATGTTATTACCTAAATGAAATTTGATATATATACCATATGTGGAATAGCCACCTACTTCTCCTTCCCATCAACATCCAACCCATATATATATATATATATATATATATATATATATATATATATATATATATATATATATCCCTAAGGAACTCCTAAAATATGAAACAATGTCATACAATAACTTTGAATAAACATCTATATTATTGAAAAGTTTACTTCTAACTAAGTATGAACCAGTGGCCATGAATATTCACTTAATCCAACAACATGAAAAAAAGCACATTTTACATCGGCCTCCACGTCAAAAATATCTTCAATATTGTAGTCATGCAAAAATACAAGAAACCTAAAGAAGTATGCGTGTCTTCCGAATCTAGTAGGTGGTTGACTTGCAGATTCCTGTCAAGGTTACACAGAGGATCTCAGAGACGGTTGAATTGTTGATCCTTTTGAAACATCAAATTTCTTATAATAAGAAGGTTCACAATGCACATATCCCTTTTGCACCTTTTTACTTCTCAACTCCTCCTTTGGACTTACATTTCACAGGTGCTGGGCACAAAGTTGTACAAGAATATATAAGCTCACATACCTTTTTCTTCACCACCCTATAAGAAACAATATCTAAGATGTAAACCAAATCTTCACATTCTTCTTTTAAGTCTAACTGTGTCCAAAGATCTTCTTCAAGAAGTTCATGATCTTTAATATTTAATTGGATTAAATATACGGTACACCCTTCCATTGTAGCAAGTTTTGAAATACGTCTCTTGAGAAAAAAAATTGTGAAACCCCTTCCCCCAACTTATCTTTTACATATTCTGATGCAACATTAGGGTGGACATTCCTTGAAATTTTCCTACGTGGTCATTTTTGTGTTGCTGAGTGTGCATTACATGTTAAGTTTTTGCGTTATTTTATGTTTTATTTAGAAAGAAAATAAAATTATAAAGTAATGAGTTTCGGATTTTACCCCTTCAAATCTTAGGGTTTGGGAAAAAGTAGTAAGTGGAGATTAGGGGTGACAACACAGGTCGTGGTCCGTTGGACCGGCCCGTCCATCCGTCAAAAAATGGCGGGTTGGTTGGGATTTTAGGATTGTCGTCCGCTAAAGTCCGTTCCGTCAAAGTTCGCTGCCCGCCAAAGTCCATTGCTCGCTAAAGCCCGCCGCACCTATCCGTCCAGCCTATCCCACCTTAAGCTCCTCCTTTTTTTAGTTAATTCTAGTCATTCTAATTTTAAATAATTTTATTTTATACATTTATTTGTGAATATATGTCATATTTTTTAAGTAAAATTTCTCAAAAAAAATGTTCAAAAAAATAAGTGAAAAATCTAATTGAAAAGTAAAAAAAAATTATTAATCTATTAAAAAACATGAAAATTAAATAAATAAAAAATAGGCGGACAAGCCCGCCAACTTGGAGGGGCGAGCTTGATTTTTATGTCCATTACACTTGGCAGACTTGCCCGTCCCGCTTCTTTTTTGGCGGTCTTAAAGCGGGGCTAAGGTGGGGCAGGGCGAGCGGCCCATTTTGCCACCCCTACTGGAGATGAAGAAGAAAGAATTGAAGACAAATATGAAGCAATCGAAGTAGTTGAAGCAACCGAAACAACTAAAGCAAGCAGATCAACTGGAGAAGATGTATCATGAAGAAGACGCAGAGGCTTCTCAATCCCAATAGGTTTGTATTTTCATTATATGCTTCGTTTTGGGTTTATATTGTTGAATTTAACATTTTCATCGTTTTCCATATTAATTTAAGAATATGCAAATCTTCAATATTGTATTCCACCATGGAGGGGAATTTATAAGATTGATTGATGGGGTTACAATTTGAAGGGGTGGTGTGTTGACATTAATTTATGGGCAACACATTGATAAGTGGTCGATGGTTAACATTCATAAGTTGGTGATTGGGGGGTACATACAAGGACCTACAGAATATGAACTAAGCTTCTTGAAATAGATCCAAACTATGTTCTAATTAGGAACAATGATAACTGTTATAATTTTTCCGCATACGCTTGTACGACCCAATTAGATGGGGAAATGTTTTTGGAGCATGATATAAGTGATATTGAAGTATCAGTAAATAGTCACAGGTGTGTAAATGAGAATGCTGAGATGGATGTATGTGATGATGGGGGAGTAGAAGGGTTGGGTGATAGTGAACATGAATGAACCATTTCAATTGTAGATGGCTTTGAAGGTATTGGTGTTACTCTACCCATTAATAAGGGGTCCATAGTTGTTGGGTTTTTAAGTGGTTACGAAAAGAAGAAATTGGAGGATGATGAATATGTGAGTGGTAAGCTATACAACTCTGATCTTGATATTTCTAATGATAAAAAGGGCCCAAGTTTGAAAAGATTGAGAGAGAGAGAGAGAGAGAGAGAGAGAGAGCAATTGAATAAGAATTTTAAATTTAAGTGGGGTATGAAATTAGATTCCCTATATGACTTTAGAAAGTAAATATGTAAGTTATAAGTATGATTTTAACACACTTTATTCACGAAAAATACTTTGTACACTTTCTTGCTATGGAGAACTAATTCCCGAAGGAAAATCCTATTGTTTACGGTTTCCATCACTTTGAGGTTATTCTAATGCCATGACTCGAGCCATTGTCGCTTGATTGCAATTGTTGTTCATAGGATAGAATTGATTAAATTTGATTGTATGCATATTCCTAAATTTAATTGTGTGTTATCGTTTTCTTAATTCGTTAACTCGTCATATTCTTAACCGTTTGCTTAATTTGGTAAACAGGAACATAATTCGTATGATTTTAATAAGTGCTTGTCTAATTGATCTCATAATCGAATAAGATCGAAGCCGTTAGGGATTGGTGTTATTATAGTCAATGATAAGTCGAAATCCGAATCAGCAGGATTAGCCGTTTTAGCTTATTTCATAATAATTTGATCCGTTGTCGCACACGGAAAAAACGAGTAATTTTGAAAATGTAGTATCGCGACAATGGCTCGAGTCGTATCGCAAGGATTCTTGTATTATATTAACTAACTACAAAAACGATTAATGGGGGTTTTGGTTTGAGGTTCGATTTAACAAACAGTATGAAAAAGTGATTATGCAAATAAGTTATTATAACAAACGAATCAATCCACTATATCGACTTCTAACCTATCATCGATTCCTATAAAATTCCAATCCCTAAATGGGTTTGTTCCTATTCGATTACAAAGACCTTTGACAAGAGAAATTGAAATTATACGATGAATGTTCCTGAATTCCGGATTAAGCAAACGGATAATAAACTATTTGTGAATTAAGCAAACACAACTTGATCGATCGTGATAATGTAAAAGCTACCTTAACACGAAATTGATTTAGGATCAATCAACTGTCGAATTTAAGAATTCTTCCATATAGCCACAATCAAATTAAGCAAATAATTGAAATTATAGAAAGAATTCAAAGGAAACAAATTGATATGGAATTATGTAAAAACCTCAAAGTAGAATTCAAATACAGTGGATCGGTTCTTCGAAATTAGTTCCTCATGATTCGTACGAAAGCCAAAATATTTTTCTAAATAATTTAAAAGTGATAATGAACAGTAATTTCGCTTCCTAGGTAAACTTGCACATCATAGAATTCAGTTCAAGACCCAACTGGGTCAAAAACATTAAAAAAAACCCGGCTCAAAACTTGGCCAAACACTTATTGTTTCTATTGCTACAACTTCAACGAATTATTCAAACTTTCTAGAGTCCTAATCAGCTTCTGATTCTAAATAAAAGGCATAGCTCTCTCTCTCTTAGCTTTCCAACGCATATCAGAACACGTCAATCCGATACTCTTAGCTCCAGTTATGATTTTTTCCGTGAAAGTTGTTAAAGCTGAAAATAAAATACGAAAACAAACTAAACCAAAAATAAATTAAATTGGAAAAACATTATAAAATATAAAAATAAGTAAAGAAAAACATAGAAATGCTTAAATACAAACATGGAAGGATGTGCCTTAAAATGCACTGATCAGTAAGTACCGAATGGTAGAGATTTTTTTTTGTGTAAAAAATGATTGTTATATGGTTAGGGTTAAATGTAGGGTGATGTGTGGTTTTTTAATACTATGCTCTAAAGTGGGCCATAAGAACACTTATGCTATAAAGACTATATTAGACAACTATATATGTGCTAAGGTTTTGGATAACGAATTTGCAAAATTTAGATTGGTGGCCAAGGTAATCGTGAAGAAGTTGCAAACATTTGAGATAGTTAGGATTTGTGATATCATTCAAGACATGAGACATAATTACTCCGTGGGAAATACTGTGGCTAGGGCATGCAAGGAAAAGCTTATAGCAAAGAGAATAATAGAAGGATATGCATACAAGCAATATGTTAATTTATGGGGATATGCCGATGAGTTGCAAAGAGTGAATCCTGGGAATATTATAGATCATAATTGACAGACCAAATCCCTCCATTTAACCAAGGTTTGGTTCTTTTTATTTTTGTTTTAGTGGTTGTAAAAAAGGTTTCATTAATGGCTGCAAACCATTTTTTGGAGTTGATGGGTGCCATTTGGAAACAAAATATGGTTGTCATTGTCAACTTTTAGTTGTTGTGGGTAGGGACTCCAACAACCAATACTTCCCTTTTGCCATTTAGAAACAAAAGATACTTCCCTTCCCTTTTGACAAAATCAAACTATTTTCTGGGACGGTTGCAAATGATGAATGAATTGAAGCAGGTATACCTGAAGGCATATACTTGGCTAATGGGAGTACCTCCAAAAAGTTGGTGTGGGCATGCTTTAAGTTTTTACCCTAAATGTGGTGTATTGATTAACAATATTGCGGAGTCTTTTAATGACACCATTTTAGTTGCTAGGGATAAACCAATAATTAACATGTGTGAGTGGATTAGAAAGTACATGATAAATATGTGCTCCACATGTTCCATTAAACTTGATTAGTGGTCACACAAGGTTATTTCAATTCCTAGGAAGAGACTAGATAATGAGATTGTTTTGAGTGGTCATTGGCTGCCTACTTGGGCAATGGAGGAAAAATTTGGAGTTACTCATTCTTATCACACTCAATAATTCATAGTGGACATTGCCAAAAGGTCCTGTACATGTAATTTCTGGGAATTGGTGGGTATTCCTTGTAGGCATGTTGTTGCAGTCTTAGGTTTTAGGCAACAGAATCCTGAAGATTTTGTTGATGAATGTTACTCTAGATAAAAATATCCATTTTTCTATGTTTTTTTTTGTAAGTCCCATTAATGGTCAGGATATGTGGCCCGAAGTTCAGGCATAAGAGCTTCTACCACCTATGTACAAGAAAATGTTAGAACAAGATTTGGTTATGCGTAGAATCTCTAAGTTTTGATGATAACAACACATATATTTTATATATATATATATATATATATTAAAATTTTGCTTTCTAATAGTTTCTTGAGTGTGCAGATATAATATTTTATTTGAATTTGGAAAGACCATTAGAATCTCTGCTTACACGCCTCTAAAAGTACTGTTGCATTTTCTTCAAAAGACACATCAGTCGTTCTGATGAATGTTGAATGTTCCCTAGAAAAGGATCTCTATGTGTAGATCAGAAATCAAGCTTTTGCTTCAAAGATCATAAATCAATCCTTTGTTTCAAAGATCATAAATCAAGCTTTTGCTTCAAAGATCAGAAATAAAGGTTTTTCTTCAAAGATCAGAAATCAAGATTTTGACTTCAAAGATCAGAAATCAAGCTTTTAGTATTTGTTCCTCAAGTGACTAGGCGTTAGTCTCTATATTTGTTCCTCAAGCTTTTAGTATTCTGTTTATTTTTTTCCAGAAAAAAACATTTTATATTTTCTTTTTCAAAAAACAAATTCTTTTTTTTCTAAAATTTATTTTTTCCTGATTTCTTAATTTATTTTAAAAAACAAACAATTCTAACTTATTTTTAAAAAAAAATTCCAATTTTTTTTTTCGTGAAAATTTTTTATATTTTCAGTTTTTTTTAAACTTTTTTATTTGTCAGATTTTATTTTTTAATTTTTTATAAAAAAAATGTTCCAATTTTTTTTTTCGGTAATAAAAATTTAATTTTTCATTTTTTCGGAATTTTTAATATTTATTTTTCAAAAAATATTGCATTTTTTTGGAAAAAAATGATTATTTCAGTTTTTTTTTCAGGAAAAAAATATTTGTTCTATTATAAAAAAAAAATCAGTTTTTGTAGGGAAAAAACTATTTTTTCTGTTTTTTTAAAACAAATTCCAGTTTTTTCGGGAAAACAATATTTTTTTCTGTTTTTTAAAAATAAATTTCTTTTTTTTTTTATTTTTCAAAACAAAAACTACCACTTTTTTCTGTTTTTAAAAAAATATTCTAGTTTTTTTCGGAAAAAAATATTTTTCCAGTTTTTTAAAATATTTTTCTTTTTTTTTTCGTAAAAACAATCCATTTTTTTGTTTTTTTTAATCAATTTTTTATTTTTCTTGAAAACTTTTTCTTTTGGGACTTTTTAAAAAAAATCATTTTTTACAAATTTAAAAAGAAATAAATTTATTGGATTTAAAATGTAATCTATTGGATCATTAAAAAGTGGTGGATGGATTGGATTAATCCGTTATCTTATTTTTCATTTGGTGGATGATTTTTTTAGTGGATGAATTTTGTCTTAATGGATTCAATTGCCACCCCTACCGAAAACAGAATAAATTCAGCATTAGAGGCTAACGAAATTGTGGATATGGCGCTTGAAGCCATTATGATGGAGAAGCTTGGAGAACCAGGCCAAACAACAACTTCAGAAAGTCGGGGGTTAATTGCATCTATGATGAAGAGCCTTTGGCGTTTGAAAAAGACCCGTGAGATAGAATACCAAGAATGGAAGCTCAAGATCCGTTGGAGGAGGTCGACCTTGGTGATGGTACTACCAAGAGAATTATGTATCTTAGCACTAAGGTCGACGAACAGATGAAAAAGCAAATGATTGAATTACTCAAAGAATTTAGAGATTGTTTTGCATGGGATTATAATGAGATGCCCAGGTTAAGTTGGGATATTGTGGAAATCAAATTACCTATAAATCCAGGTAAACGACCAATCAAGAAAATGCCAAGGAGGTTCGCCCCAGAAGTCTTGTCCAAGGTTAAGACAGAGATTGAGCGCTTGTTGAAGAGAAAGTTCATCAAAACAACCAAGTATATCGAGTGGTTAGCTAATATTGTGTCTGTTATAAAGAAAAATGGATCACTTAGGGTTTGTATAGATTTTAGAGACTTAAATAAGGCTACCCCAAAGGACGAATATCCTATGCATGTGGCAGAAATGCATGTCGATTCGGCTGCAAGCTACGAATATCTGAGCCTGTTTGATGGGTATTCAAGTTATAATCAATTTTTTATCGCTGAAGAAGATACACACAGAACGATGTTTCGATGCCCTGGTACGTTAGGCACCTACGAGTGGGTAGTCATGCCCTTTGGTCTAAAAAATGTTGGGACCACTTACCAAAGAGTGATGAATTCAATGTTTCATGATTTTATAGACACTTTTATGCAAGTATACATTGATGATATTGTGGTCAAATCTCCCTCGGGGGTTGGTCATTTAGACCACCATCGACAATCGTTTGTTAGAATGAGGAAATATAGATTAAAAATGAATCCATTAAAATGTGCCTTTTGTGTTCGTGCAGGAGATTTTCCAGGTTTTATGGTACACAAAAAGGATATCAAAATCAATCAAAACAAAACCAAGGCAATTTTGAACACCAAAGCACCAACAACGAAGAAAGAGTTTCAATCTTTGTTGGGGAAAATCAACTTTATGAGAAGATTTGTGTCGAACATGAGTGGCAAACTCTGGCGTTCTCTCCTTTATTGAAATTACGTAAAGAAACTGAATTTATATGGGAGAAGAACCATCAAGAGGCTTTCGAACGATTGAAAGAATATTTAGTGAAGCCTCCTATGTTAGTGCCCCTAAACAGAAACAAAGGCATGAAATTGTATATAGCAGCGTCTGAGTCGACACTGGGTAGCATGTTAGCCCAAGAAGATTGAAATGGGGTCGAAAGAGCCATCTATTATCTCAGTAAAATGTTAAATGACGCTGAAACTAGATATAGTGCCAATGAGAAATTATGTTTATGTTTGTATTTTTCATGTATGAAACTCAAGCATAATATAAAACCAGTTGAAGTTTTTGTTTACTCGGGAGAAATTATCATTTGAAATAGTATTAGTTTTATTAGAATATTATTTAAATTAATTGAGTTAAGTTAGTTTGTAAGATTTAGCAAATATGATGGTGTAATTGGCTGACCAATTAAGACTACTAGTAATCCGTTATTTTACAAGTAATTAGAATGGCTATATTAGGTTGGCAGAAAACAAAACAAAATTTACTAGGTCACATAGCAGTTGATGAAAATAAGGAGTTGAGAAAAAGTGGTGATACGTGAAGAAAAGGAATTGCAGGAGTAAGAGAGGCACAAGCCAATTTCCCAACAGGTAGACCGATAGCAAATTTTGTGAGCAACCTTCAATCCAAGGTAAGAGTGAGGTTCGAATTTTATAACCGAAAATATGATATTTAGTATGTAGGAATGAGGTTGTGTAATTATCCGTTATCTGTGTTGAATTTTGTGTTGAATTTTCATGTGGAATAAATTATGTTGTTGCTGGCAATTGTTGTTGTGCTGAGTTCTGGAAAATAAATAATTGTAATGTTGCAATTGTTGTTGATTGTGAATATGAATATTAATTGAATTAATAGATAAATAATAGTTGCAAAACAATTATTTTATGTTGCTGTGTATGAGAAATCTGGATAGAAAACTAAGCCTGCGTTTGGAAATATATTGAAGACGAAGATGGTGGACTCCTGAGAGAGCCTGCCGACCGACAGGGAGTCCCTTGTAGGGCTGTGCCGACCGGCACATAGAGGAGAGAGGGAGTGGTGATGAACGGCAGAGCGTGTCTTTATATTTCTTGTATTTTCTTTTTACACTATAGCGACTTCCTTCATTATATACTACTTCTTGCAGCATCACTGTGATTACTACATATCACTATAATTTCATTCATAGGTATGTATAATATATTGAATCAATATCACATATATGGTTAATTGAATTAGTGTAGAAGCCAAATTTTCATGGAATAGCACACTGGTTATAAATTGTAGAGTAAATTTATGAAAGGAATAGCATATTGGTTATAAACTGTAGCATTAACAATCATGTTTCTATATAAATATAATTTTGACACATATATTATATTCTATTAGTATAATAATAATAATAAATAATAGGAGTATACTTAGAAGTGATATATTTGAGTTAATAGATAAATTAAATTAATTTTAATTTCGTTAGAATTGTCGATAGTGTTGAATAAATTAACAGTAACAATATGTGTTGGTTTAATAATAGTTCAAAGTAGATCATTTAGTATTAGAAATTAGGTGCATCGGTGGAATAAAATCTGTAAGAGTTGGGTGATATGTGGTAGTGATAACAGTGACTAAAAATAAAGTCGATTAAGCTGAAATAGTAAATTTAAGCGGTAAAATTATATGTCTTGAGTTAATTGAAATTTTACAGGGTAACTAATATAAAATAGTACACAATTATAATTGGGTTATTTCGTTGAAAACGTTGTTTTACGGATAGAAATGAATTAAGCCGATTCGTCTGGTTTATGGAATTATAATGAACGTGTGTGCTATATGACTAAAGTACATAATTGATTGTTTTGTGTTTTCTTATTGGTAAAGTGATTATGTGATTGAATATGTGAAGTGTTAGGCTTATTTCCAGTTATGCAGGGATATAGGCGAATGCCTCGTAATGAAGTTTGTGGTGAATGATATGTATGTGATGTTGTATATTACATGAGTCTCATACATTTGCATTTGTGAAGGCCTGTATTGGTGGATTTGACAAGTAGGCTTATGCCTTGTGCCTCTATTATTTGGCTACTAGTGAAGAGGGTTGAATCTCTGTTGGTACCCCATGCATATGCACAGTTGTGTCGCATTCGAGTTGCATTTTGAATTGTTGATGATAATTTGTGATTGTTGTGTGTTGTTGAGAAGCGGTGAAATTTATAATATTCTTGTCCAATATATTAATTATCATAATCTTATTTATATTATTCGATATCTCACCCCTTTATTTGTTTCGCCGTTGCCTTTATACTGGTAACGTGCAGGTAACGAGGAGTAGAGACTTAGTAGTTTGTTGGTGTCGTCGCTCTAGTACGTAACACTCAGGGGGATGAACGCTTATTTGATTTTATGATGTTTTTAGTTTAATCCAAGTTGTTATTTTAAGAAGTTGTTTTCTTTGAATTAAGTTGTTTAAAAGATGCTATGTTTCTTTTGAAGTTTTAAAGTTGTGAATCCGCTGCATAGTTATTGAATAAAGTTGAAGTATTTTGAAGACTAATTAATTGTTATAAGATCTTTGGATTAATATGTGCTATGTATCTATTATGATAAGATTTTATGTTATTGGTTTTCGGATTGAGAATGTAATGCGTCATGTTTGTGAAAATTTTGGCACTCTGATTTTAATATAACTATTGTGTATATTTGGGGTGTTACAACTGGAGGAAACCCATAGTGGATTATTTGAAAAATCCAGTTGGGTCGACAGAGCGTTAAGTTACAAAATAATGGGAGATGAATTATTCAAGAAAATGCCTTACGGAGTGTTGTTAAAATGTGTGGGCGAAAGCGAAGCATATGTAGCAACATATGAAGTTCACAGCGGAGCCAGTGGTACACATCAAGCTGGGCAAAAAATGAAATGGTTGTTGTGTCGAATGGGAATATATATTGGCCAGCCATGTTAAAAAATTGTATAGAGTTCTCAAAGAGCTGTCGAGAATGCTGTGATGACTGGTTTTTTCATCGGTTGTTTTAAAAAACAATGAAGTCGCCACCTAATTTTATTTGTTCTAAAATGAACGGGAAGATATAGATAAAACCCCACAGATGCGGATAAGGCGGTCTACGTGACCAAAAAAACATGGAATTGGGAGTCGGTTATGTAAGAGGAAGGTATTAGCACCCCTTACATCCATCGTACTCGATGGGACCCATTTAGTTCTAAGTGTTTGTGTGTGTTTATTGCTAAGTTATGAATAAAAGAAGAAAAAAAGGTTTGTTTATTATTATTTTGAGTTTGGCACGGTTTCGAAACCGTGTGCCTACGTATTCCCTTTGTGCAATGGGAAAGTCAAAACTCCGTAGTTCTTCTCAAAAATGTTTTAAATTAGTTGTATTGATTTTATAACAAAAATCGTGCATTAGGCTTTTCAAATGTTTGAACTTGGACTTGTTTAGTTTGTTTGAAAAGCTTAAGTCCTCATTCATGTCTGAAATGGCTATTTCACACTCTTTGTAAGAAGAGAGTTTTGATAATCGCATATGAGCGAAAAAAGGATTTGAGTGAGTTGAGTTGATTTTAAGGTGGATGAAAAAGTACCGAACAATAGGACTAATGTCTTACGATTCAAATACTAGAAACCCGAGGAGCTAATGCTCAGACGAGTCGTCTATCACCCAAAAGGTTTTCTTAAGAAAAAGTGAGGTGAAACAAGTTTCACATTATTAATGAGTCTTTAAAAAATTGGCCTAACGTCCAACGATTTAAAGACTAAGAGTCTTTAAGTAATTGGTCTAACGTCCAACGACTTAAAGACTAGGGGTTTATTTGACACAAATTCTTAAACAATTGGCCTATCGTCCAACGATTTAAGAACTTGGTTTTATTGTGAAAAAATAATTTTTGAAAAGATACTCGACGTTGGATCGAAGTTTGAAATTTTAATTATGAAGTGTTTTAGATGGGGTTTGATAACGGACCGAAAGAGAAGGAATGATTCGGGTTATGATTAACCAAGTATATGGACTTGATTAATCTCGTGAGGATAGGTGCTCCTATCCCCAACTATGAGACCCTTGTGCATGGACAATTGGTATTTGAACCAAAATTTATTTGGGTTATGATTATCAAAGCAACAAGGGCTTTAATTAATCTTGTGGGGATGGCCATGCCCATCCCCAACTATGAGACCCTTTAGGAAATTGGCTTATGAGCCAATCAAGAGAAATCGAAATTGATTTTATATTGATTGTGAAATATACAATGGTGAATAAATTGTACAAGCGTATAAAGCACATAAATAATTATCAAACAATACAAATAAAAATTTAAATAATTGTTAGACTAGATCTTTTTTATTTGATAAAATCGACTAATAATTTAATCGGAAGTTGTCAAATAAAAATTATCAATGACTAATACTTATTTAATACATCAATCCAAAAAATAAAATCATTTGCATAGTTAAATTGAATAAATTAATTAAAAGAGAGGGTTTAGAAATAGCCTGAATTTCGGAAGAAACTGGGGTGTAGAAATGAAATCCAACAGGGGAAGAAACCCAGGCCCAAATAAAGGGATCTAGCGTGGCATTATTCTGACGGCGCACCATGAAGATGCAATCTAGTCCGTTGGATGAGGAATTGAGCTCAGAATCCACTGACAACCGTTGGATGTTAGGAGAATGGTAGAATCTGACGGTGATCAGTGGCAGAGATTGCACGGGCACACGAGAGTCAGTGGGATGTTTGTGTCAGATTATGAGAACCTTCCGGTGTCACCGGAACAAACTAATACAGCATATTATATTTTTAATTCCTCTTCTTTTTTTTACGATCAGCATGTTATTTTGTTTAGAAACTATAGTTAAAACAAACCAAATAATAAATGAAAAAAAAGAAACAAAAACAAAACGTGAGGCCACTTATTCCTCCACGATCTGTCTTTCCCTCGATCTCCATCTTTCTCGTTGCTGCTCTGGTTCCCTCGCCGGAACTCTGGTTTTCTGGCTTGCGATTTGTGATGTCCCGCCTCTCTTCTTGCGTCGCCTGCATATCTCTTCTTTTCAACATAGCTCCACCGGAAATCGCCTAGGCGGCGATGACGGTGGTTGGCGGTGGAACAGCTTCGATCACGCATTTTCTTACATTTTGTTGCTCATTTCTTTGTTTTGATGCTTGATTTGGCTTTGGATTTTGCAGATGCTGGCCAGAATGATGCAGATCTTGAAGAAGGTGAACAAAACCCTAGGTTTCGATTTGGTCTCTTCACTGTCTCCGGGTGAGATTGTTCTAAACTTTTTCTCCTCTTCTTCTTTCTCTGTTATCAGAACCTATGATTTCTGAAAACAAATTTCTGAAGGGTTGGATTTATGGAAAATGATGAGAAGGGTTAGGGTTTAGGATCATTTTCTGGGTTATTATGGCTTTTCTGTTTGTTGAACGATGGTTGCTTTTTTTATTTTATTTTTGGTTTCTCTGTGGCTGCTAGTGTTTGGGAACAATGGTGTTTCTGGTATATGGTTTTCTGTTGTTTGGAACAATGTGGCTGCTGCTAGGGTTTGGTTGGGAACCGTGTTCTATTGTTCCTTGGTTTCTGTTTGGTGTCGGTTTGATTTGGAACAAAGGCTTTTGTTTATGTTTTTTTGCTTCTGTTTATGATCCTCTTTCCCCTGTTTCTTGCTGCCCGTTATATCCTGATAAACTAAGTTTTGAACTTTGTTTTGGAACTAGCATTTTTCCTTTCTCTGATGCTGGCTCTGCTATTCTGTTTCCTGTGTTGCTTGTGTTGCTTGTTCTGCTGCTTTTGGCCATAAACCTGTTGTTGCTTGATCAATTAGGCTTGTTGCCTTGACATTTTTGGCTTTGTCTGCTCTACTGCTCTCTGCTGTACTGATATCTAAATTTGAATCTGGTTTTGTTTGCTGCTGGCTTATTATTGTAACTATGATGATTTTAAGTTACACCTCCCTTTGTGAGCCGAAGTAATTCGTGATTTGCAATGGGAGTTTTTGGCCAATGATTGTATTATGTTTCTGCATGAGGCTTTGTCGTTTAAACATGATTAAAACCCTTAAAACCCGATTCCTTAAGCTTAACCCTAATGATGAGCCTTGAAAAGAAAAGTTCTCTTAAAAATTCTTGCTTGCATTTCAAATTTGCATTTTTCGGTCACTAACCATTCTTTTTGTTTTGTTTCATGTGATGGCGACAAGGGTGAGGACATAGCACAAAGCTTGGAGTTGGAAGAAGCTTCAAAAGAATAAGATTCTTCATTAGTGACCATAGGATTAGTTATGGTTTCTTGTATTGTAGAAGCATAGGGCTTGTAATTAGAACACTTTGGAAGTGTCTCTTGTTGGTAAACCTTAGGGAAATAGGCTTGAATGTATGAAATCCTCTTGCAAAATCTTGTCAAGCGATAATCCTAACATAGACTTGTAATCTAAACTTTCTATTTTGTATGTTATTCATATGAATTTTGAATATAAACTTGAATTCTCTTTGTAACACAATGGAAAATTCTCTAGATACATTAAAGTTTTACAGTCCTTTAAGATTCAACTTTGAAATGTCAAATAGAAAAATCTCCTCACATTCGGACTTGATTCCAAAATTGATATTGAAAGTATATTGAAACCTTGAATGACATTAAAATTAAATTTGTAATTCAACCAATCATGCATCAATTTGTATGTTAAATTGTCTTCATTCAGATTAAAACTTGAAGAAAATTTCTCAATCGTACCAATTTGCAACATTTGCTTCAAGAACTTAAAGGCTCTTAAATGATAATGGTAACGACATGCTCTTTAAAACAAAGATGCAATTGCACATGGATTCTCTTGACTTTAATATCAATGTCTTAAATTCTTGAGCACACAAATTGATAACATGACATTGGACATAAATCTAAACTTTCCAACCTTCAAACAATTGAATCACCTTTGGTAACATCTCAGAAAGATGATTCCTCGCACACCATAATTGAATCGAATGGAAATTCTAATCACTTGATTCCCAAGAATTACAGTGCATAAAAACATTGTAACTTGACGAGAAAGAAATCCATAACAATAATGAGTTCAAACCCTAATTCAATGATTTATTTCAAATTCCCTTTCCGAAGGAGCGAGCACCAAAACCCTTGTAAAAACATGTGATCAAATCTGAACCACAAACCAAACTTCTAGATTGCTTATCCTATGAGATGGACCCAAATATCTTAAAACATGAACGAACACAATCTTGACCTGAATAAAAACTACAAGCCAAATGAGGGTGAAATTGGACGATGGTAGGGTAAATTTTGGGGTGCGACAACTGCCAAAAACATTATGGGATTCAGCTTGTCCCAACTAGCAAATTGCATTATATTATTAAACCTTGGCCTTTTAGATGATGGGCCTTGGATATTATAGGAGAATTTAAACCAGCCTCATCAAAGGGACATAGGTATATTTTGGTGGGGATCGACTATTTCTAAAAATGGGTCGAAGCGGTGGCTTTACCCAAAGTAGATCAAGAAGAAGTGATAGCTTTTATCCAAAATCAAATCATACATAGGTTTGGATTACCAGAGACTATAACAACCGATCAAGGGACAATATTTGTGGATCTAAAATAACATAGTTTGCTGCAAATGGGATTTAAATTATTGACATCAATGCCATATTATGCTCAAGCGAATGACCAGGTCGAAGTGGCGAACAAGATCATTATAAGCTTAATTAAAAAAACATGTTGGAAAGAATCCTAGAAGATGGCATATAACTCTAGGTCAGGCTATGTGGGCATGTAGGAACTCTCCAAAAGAGTCGACCAGCACTACACCTTTAACCTGGTTTATGGCCAAGAGGCAGTTTTGCCTTTAGAAATTCACTTGCAATATGTGAGAGTGCAGAGGCAATCAGAGATTCTCACTGAGTATTATTGAGGAATGATGTATTACGCGTTAGGAGATGTAGAAGAACATAGATTAACAATGTTTGGATGTCCTGCTTAGGCAAAAGGGACAAGTAGCTAGAGCATTTAACAAAAGAGTAAATGCTAAAGCATTCATCCTTGGAGATTTAGTTTAGAAGGTAATACTGCCAATGGATAGAAGGAATAGAGTCTTGGGAAAGTGATCACCAAACTAGGAGGGACCATTTCGATTAATACAAGTCTTCTCCCATAATGCATATGAGGTTGAAGAACATGGGCCATAAGAGCAAATATTTCGTATAAATGGAAAATATTGAAAAAGATATAGACCTATGTTACAAGAAATGGTTATAAGAGAAAACGAAAGTGCATAATTTAAAAAGGCCAAAAAATCCCTAAAGTACTTGGCGTTATTACAAACAAAAAAATTCATCAAAAGAAAGCAACAATACAAATCAGAAAAGAACACAATTCTTGAGGTATTAAGGACGCTCTCGAGCAACATCTAGACGAGCGATGGTCAACAGGATAGCTAAGTTGATCTTGGCCAACTCGAAATTCAAATCTCCAACGCGTTCCATGTGTGCAGCCCCAAAGAGAGCTTTATTTTGCAGTTTATCCTCTGCCTCATATAATTCAACATTTTGCAGCGCTCTCTCCTTCGTGACTTTGTCCTTAAGCTCCCCAATTTTCTTCTCTAGAGTTAAGATTTGTTGTTCCCACTCAATGATATCGTTGGCTCTGTTATCAAATGTTATTTTTGCTGAGGAAATATCGTGTTGCATCTTTTCACTCGAAGTAACAAAAGATTCCACAAAATCCAACTCAATAGTACGCTCCTTTTCCTTTGGGATGCATTGATCTTGGAGTGCTTGTTTATGGGCCAAATCGACCAAGAGCACGTCAAGGAAAGTAGAATTCTCAGCCACAAATTTTATAACACCAGGGGGAGCGGTTTGAACGTCAACTTTTTCCAATACCTCCTTAATTTTAGAACCATCAGTGGGGTGTTTTTCCAAAAGACTAAATAGGTCGACATGGAAGATCATTACCTTGAGGCGCTTGAGAATGCCTTCTTGAGTCTCTAGAGAAGAAATGCTCCTTGATGCAGTAGATGTACTCGAACCTCCCCCAACAGATTTATTCCTTGTAGTCACCAGAATTTTTAAGTATTCAAGAGGACTACGCTCCTTGAGAGTTATCATTTGATTAGGCGACATGGCAACAATAGTGGGGATACGATTTGGAGGAGTTTAGATGGTCCCAAACGGAGAAATATTTTGAGGGAGCACTTCTATAGTGGCAGCGTTAGTTTGTTCAGAGTCCAGGGCGTCTTCATGGGCCATGTCAGTAGTCATGTCATCCTGAGCCCCACTTTCTGGTTCGTCTTATACTCCCTCATTGATAGGAGAGTATTCACAAGTTTCCGGAGAAGCAAAATTTTTAGGTTCATTCTCAGAAGATTGAGTATCAGAAACGAGAACTACTATGGGGGTTTTGGCCTTAGAGGTCTTCAAGATGATGGCGTTTCGTCTGGTTCGCTTGGTAGTTATTTACTGAAATGGTATAGAAAGTTAGACACAGTAAATGGTCACTTTGTAGAAAGGCTACAAAGAGAAGAGCACATGACGTTCTCCCTCGGGACTAGAGTTAGGGCTTTCCGGACGATTGGCAACAGGTGGCGCATCAACCTCTAGAACCACTAAAGGGACAATGGCAGATGCAGTTGGCTTGGAGTCATCGCCGCATTATCTGCTTTTGGAGTTGTGGGACTTTTTAGTAGCGACAGGATGAGGTTCTGGGATAACCTCTGCCTCTTTGTTCTTGGAAGCACCTTTGTTTTTGGAGTGCTTTCGTTTCTTTGGAGTTGACTCAGGTAGCAAAGTGTTGTCGGCCTCAAGGGCCTGCATGAAATTGTTTGTAAGATGGTAGAATGACAAGTTATCGATAGAAAAAATGACCTATAAAGTGTGGAAATAAGAGGCTACCTGACTTGGTTGTTCAATCACCTTTTGGTTAGAAGGGGTTTCTTCATTCAAAGAAGCATTTAGGTTTAGAGCGACATCAACGACTGCTTCTCTCTCCCGTTTCTTGGTAATTGTTGTGAAAGTTAGGTGGTGGGTGAGAAAGAGATAAAATGAAAGAAAAACATTAATCTAGAGTTGAACAAAAGAATCACACCTGCCTGGAACTTCTCGTTCTGAGCATCAAAGGATCTTTGTAACTGCGCCTTGAACACATTGAGGGTACCAATTTTTCGTATATAGTATAGGATCCACTAGTCATAGAACTCCTTAGTGGAGCAAAAAAGAGGTTCGAACCTAATAGGGGTTCAAAGTAGGAGTGTCAGCAGCGAATTAGGCATGTCTTTCAACGATTACTTCATCGTTCAAGTGGAACACCACAAACATGTTAGATCTGATGGCTTGTAAAAGCTTCGGGGTATTAGCTGACATAGACCGAATTGTCTAGCTACCAAATTGGGTTGATAACACTGAGTTGCCCCATTGCCTTGAGAGTTTATTTCCGAAACAATAATTTTAGGAGTAAGAAAAGCTTGCCAAAATAGCTTATGAATCAGTGACATGGTTTGGATTTTGTAGTGGAAATAGTCTGGTAAACCACTCAGGACCATAAGGCCTGATGGCGAAGGGCGCCATGGTGGGAAGGAAAGTCTTAACCCTGTAAAAAAAATTGAGATATTTCTTGAGAGATGGTTCTCGTTACAACATGTTATTTGGTGGCGTTAATGCAGCGAGGCGAGGTTCCTCAATGTTATAGTGAGCGAATGTTTCTTCTTCTTCTACAGTAAGTGTTAGTTTGAGCTGAGGTGCAAAAGTGGCATTAAACCAAAGTTGGAGGAGCCAATAAGGGCCAGCGAGGAGATAACTAGCATTCGGTTGAGAATTATTTTCAATGATGTGGAAAACTCCCCTGCTGAGGGATTCATAGGGTGATCCTAGAATCAATTCGCTCAAGCACATGTCTCGACCTTGGTGCAACTGGTGGGCCAATGCGATGAATCGCTTAGCCACCTTGTGTGATCGAGAGAAAAATGTGTTTGGAGAGCCACAAGGATAAGAAGGCGATATGCTCTTCGTCTGAGACAGTGACAACCTCTTTGTTGTGAAAAGTGCTCATGTATTTGGTGAAGTCGGCGTCATCTTTGTCAAAAGAGATGACATTATCGTTCGCTTTAGTAGGGAGAAACGTTTTACCCGTGGGGCGCAATCCAATGATAACTACAACGTCAAATAAAGTTGGGGTCATCATACCTGTGCACGGTGAAAATTGAAGAACGAGGGAGACAAATTGGGATTCGGCTATCTGGCTCAAAAATGATTTTTTTTAAAAGGTCACCACCACCAAACTTTATTGTTTCCGAAAAAAGGAAAAGGGAAAACCTGAATAACCCTAAAAAAGTATGCAATGCAAGAAGTAATGAAACTAAATGCAAAGCAGGGGGACTGAGATTCTTGAGTTTGGGGGTTAGGTTATACAAAGAGAAGGTATTAGTATATATATATATATATATATATATATATATATATATATATATATATATATATATATATATATATATATATATATATATATATATATATATATATATATATATATATATATATATATATATATATATATATATATATATATATATATAGTACTCTATAGGATCTTTTCTGTGTTTGTGTTTTATTTGCTATGCTATTGGGAAAGTTTCTCCTTTGGGATTAAGAAGGTAAGTTGGGTAGGAACCTAAGTTTGTTTATTATGATTATGCTCGCAAAGATCATTGCAATCTTCTGCATACATATCCCTTAGAGGGAATCATAGCAATTGTAGCTTGGGGTCTAAGGGTAACTAAAGTTTGTGTGGTTTGATAGAGAAAGAAGTATGCTCGCCAAGGATGAGACCTTGTGCCTACGTATTCTCAAAAGGAGGTTGAGAAAGTCAGAGCAATCGTAGTTCCCACTTATGTGCTAGTGGAAGCAATGTTTTTAAGAGACAACAACAAATGTCATCTTAATGGAAAATGTATCTAATCTATTTCATCACATATATTTGAAAATTGGATGTTGAATCTTTCATTGTAAGAAATGGGTGTTTAACTTGAGTGTACAAGTATACTGCTTATATTTCTTAGAATGAGAAGATGTTTTTGTTTGAGAAAAATGTTGAATCTTTCATTGCAAGCAATGGGCGTTTAACTTGAGTGTACAAGTATGCCACTTAGAATTAAGAAAGATGTTTTTTTAGAAAATGTTTGATTTGAATGTGGTGCTATAGATGAGATAATTATTCCATGGAGATGATTCATGTCTCATCTCTAAGGAGAAATGTTTTGTTTTGTTTGGGGGGATGCTTTTAAGAAGCTCGTGGGTCCTTGTATTGTAAGCCCAAGAGAAGGCTATCTGAGGGACATCGATGGTCCTTGTATTGTGAGCCCAAGAGAAGGCTATTCGAGGGACATCGAGGGTCCTTGTATTGTGATCCCAAGAGGAGGCTATAAGTTATGGTTGGCTTGGTTTTAAGAGTGATTTCACTGAGAAACCATACTCTTTGGTTCTATCCTAGCTAAGGCGATTCGTTGAATGAAGCCCAATAGGAGGCTATTTGAGATTTCTAAATATCTTTCTTGTATAAGGCCCAAGTGGAGGCCAACTCAACAGGGGATTTGTTTCGTACAAAGCCCAAGAGGAGGCTATGGGGAACCTAGTTGTTATACTAGTTGTAATGACATAAATAAACATGAACAAGTATACGAACAAGAATATATATGACAAAGTGTGTGTGTGCATTCATAGGAGTTTATGAAGGAAATATATAAACAAGTGTATAAGACAAGCAAATAAAGCTAGCAATACTTGGATATATACAAGGAATTGGTACTTACACCTTAAGGGAGGCCCACTGAAATAAGAGCAGTTTCACCGAGAATAATGCTCCTCTTAGTACTAGTGGAATTGGTGAAAGAAATGTATAAACAAGTAGATAAAACAAGCGAATAAAGCTAGTGATACTTGAATATGTACAAAGGGGGTTGGGACTTACACCTTAAGGGTGGCCCATGATCAATTTGATTTTGAGTTTGAGAGATTTTCGAGAAAAAAACCTAGTTCGGTTTGTATTTTCAAGGAATAAATCGAATCGATCATGGTGTTGGAAGTGTGTAAGTCAATAAAACATTTTTGAATATTTTGAAAAGACTTGAAGAGTGAATGTTTATTCACATGAGAGTTTGAAAAAGATTAGGTTAAAGAAAATCAAGAAGAAATGTTTTAAAAGTATTTCAAAAACACTTAAAAATTACTACTTGTTTTAACCTAATAAAAATATATCAAAAGAAAATACTTTTTTGGGATTTTTTGACATAATCATAAAATAGATATACTAAATGACAAGTGTGCAAAAAATCATCTCAAAATGAGAAGTTTTGATTGGTTTTTGAAAATGTTGAAGTTTGTTAAAAAAACTTAAGCAAAATAGTGTTAAAAAAATTAGATTTAGCCTTGGTGAGTGTTGAACTTTGGCCCTTTGTTTGAAAGGTTTAAAAGGTTAGCCACTGGGCCACGTGCGCAGCTTGTTATGTATATGCGTTTAAAAGATGAAATAGAAAACAAAGTTTTGAATATGTTTTGAAAAAGTTTGGAAAAAATAGGAAAAAGTCTGGGGCGAGGGGGATTCGAACCCCATACCTTGGGCATGAATGGACTAAAGGCGGGTGTTCTACCGCTGAGGTGGCTATACATCCGTTTATTAAACTAACTTCAGTTAATTATATTTTGAAACGAATATTTGAATTTAAAAAAAAAACGCGCCATCATCTTCATCTTCAACCTCATTACGCCAAACAAGGGATTAGACAACGCTTTTATTGGTCATAGACAACGCTTTAAAGAGCTGTCTAATCCACCACTGCTAAAGGTATAGGCAGCACTTTCACCTTAAAAGTGCTTTCTTATACACCCTTGTAAGCAGTGCTTTACTTTAGACAGTGCTTTGGATATTGCCCCTATAGCAGCATTGTCACTTTAGACAGCGCCTTTGAAAGAATTATAGGTAGAGTTGAAGCACTTTTCAATAAAAGCACTGTTTATTCCCCCCTTTAGGCAGCGCTTTCCCTGCTTTAGGCAGCGCTTTCCTCCACTTTAGACAGCACTTTTCATTAAAAGCGTTGTCTATTCCCACTTTAGGAAGCGTTTTTTATTAAAAGAGTTGTCTATTCCCCCTTTAAGCAACACTTTTCCGCAAAAATTTTAAATATAAAACTTGTTTTCATTTAAAACAAAGTATTGCCTATTATAAGTCAGCATATATGCACCACATTTTCACCATTTTTGCACTAGGTTTTTACCAAAATTTCATAAACTTGAAACAAATTTGTAGCTTCAACATAAAATTTGAAACAACAACAACATCAATATACATCTTCAATACAAATTTTCACAAATTTTCATAAACTTGAAACAACAACAACATCAATATATACAACAATGAAACAACAACAACAACAATGAATTACAAAATAGCTCTATCTTCTACATCGATCTGCACCTATAACCTGAAACGAAATCAAAGAATTGAAATTCATACCATCATAAGTAACCAAATAACAACAACATTGCAACACAATTATAATGACATATATTATACTCTCAAAACTCGAAGTTATACCTTATAAAATTCTCAACTCCATAATAAATTGACACCAATCCTCCATAAGTTCATCCAATTGATCTCTTGAGTAATGAGCACACATGAATTCATCAAACTACTACATGATAATATAACATAATATGATTTACTTAAAACACTAAATCATTTTATGAGAAATATTAAAATAATTCCTAAATTAGTATTTCGTACCGTGGATAGAATCTCTAATTGATCCAAAAGAAGAGTTTCTTTCATAAACCTCAACATAAAATAACCGCAATATATACCATTACATTGACGAGGACACTACACATGGAAAAAATACGGATATACATCAAGATATACACCTTAACTTGTTTTATCAAGTATCATCACTATATAATCAAAATTGTGAAAATATACCTCCACTTTGATCCACGAAATGTTGTTAGCTCTACTCTTTGGTACTTGAATATCTCTTTGTGCTACAAAACTTTGTAGAACTCGATAATAAAATATAAATGAATATTTAGAACTATCTCACATAAATAATTAAATATACACACGAATATTTTAGAACAATCTCACTTACGTATCAATCGTCTTCTTCATATCTGGGTATGTAGTCCAATCATTGCCCAACGAATCCAGATAATATACAATTTCTCTCACAGGATTAAGCGCAACCAATAATCAGTGTTCACTATAATATTAAACAAAGGTTAGACGAAAACTTTCTACACGACATTAAAAAACAAAAAAATTATAATAGACGACAGTTAGAATGAAAATCTTACTTGTGGCTAGTATTATATGGTAAAAAGAACAACTTTTCTGTATCTTTGCTGGCCATAAATAAATGGAGTATAAACGCTATTACTTCATCTGGTTTTAAGTTGATTGACGCTATGTAGACAAAGTTGGGATTTATGAAAGCGAATCTTACTTCCAATCCATGCGGGCGCATCAATTTCTCATATAGAAACCTTAAATAAAAACATCATTAACATTAATTGTTCATTGAAATGAGTAAATAAATTTTTCAATTAATTAAACAAAGTTGATCGGAGTATACCTGATGTATGTATTGATAACACCAAGGCCTAATGTCAAATATCCAAAAACTTGATCCAAATCCTCCTTACCAAGTGTTGTCATGCCTTCAAAACCATAAATGTTTGCATCCATGGGTATAAGACTAGTACCATCTTGCAAAATAGTTGTGAAGCTTATATATGTCTTAAGACACGACCTATGTTGAGAAGTAGTTTTATTTCTATCTGCGGTCTTCTTAGCAACATCCTTCTTTTGTGTGAAAATATTGCTAATTACAGGCTCTTTACCCCTACTGACTTGTTCAATTTCTTTAGCAGGAATACTCTAAATATCATAAAATTAGTGTGGTGAAGTATAAGATGACGAATTAACATTATCTATGCATAAATATCATATGATTGTGTTGTACCTATTTTTTTGATAACACTGACTCGGTTTGCCGCGTAATCCCTTTATCTTTTTTGGTTTGGGTTTTGTAGGAGTCTAACATCACCATGCAAAAAAAAAGTAAGTAAAATGATCGTAAAAAATGTAAGTACTCAAAGGTTCATAATGATTTTAAGCATACCTCATCATCTACGCGAATGAGTCTTGACAGCCATGCAACATACACTCCTATTGCCTCTCCCACCAATGTTGCATCTGAAACATCATCTGGTATTGGTAATAACACACCCTCCTCTAAAGAAATATCAATTGATACTTTCAAATATCCAGAAGGGAGTGGTTTATGGTGAAGTAATTCTCTCAGAGTGTTATGCATTTTTCCCTTGCCAACCATACGATAAGTCGGTGTCGATAAAAAGAGTTGACAAGATGAAATGCCCTAAAATGAATAATAAATATGTCATTGTTAATGTGTATATATGCCAGTTAAATAAATTACACTAATTTAATTTCATAATAATATATATAATTACCTCGGGATACTCGGTTGAACTGCACAATTGACACTAGCTTTGTCACTACTATCTTTAAAACCTGAAGCTTCCCTTTCTGATTGATGTCTTGCTTTATCCTTCCTCAATTTAAGAACTTCAGCTTCTAATGTATCCAACCATGCATGCTGTAACACCCCATTTCTACCCAACGTTTATTATAAAATCAGAGTGCGGAAATTTTAAACTAAAAACATGGGATGTCACATTTCAACATTAATAACACAAATAGATAAGATACATAACACTTTTTAATTCGGAGGATCTCATAACAACTTGCAATAACTTTCAAACAGAATACTTTTTATTACTACGCAGCGGAATTCATAGTTATACAACTGAATATATTATACTAATAGTAACTTTAAACATCTTGTTCGACTTTCAACATACTTAACAACTTTTTATTTCACAACATCACTTAGGATTTCAACAAATTATACTAATAACAACTAGAGTTAACAATATAAACAACATAGACCAACGTCCCCCCGAGTGTTACGTATCAGAGCAAAGACACCGACTTGAACCGACATCAACTAATTCTTCCATTCTTGGATACCTGCACGTTACCAATATAAAGGTAACGGCCAACAAAATAGAAAGGGTGAGATATCGAATAATATAAGCGAAAGTACGATAATTCATATGCTTAAGTAAAGAAACATACAATAATTACTACTTTAATCGATAACACATAATATCTACCAACCAACATAAAGACAACAACATATAATATCCACCAAACAACATAGAATCAACAACATATAATATCCACCAAACAACATAGAATCAACAACAACTTAAATGCGACTCAATGCGACTCGACAAATGCAAATGCATGTGGATCCATTTGGAGCAAAACTCCCAACGTAAAAATATGCCAGGTTATCGAGGCATTCAACAAGGCATAAGCCTTCAACTTTCAACGTGGTGCCAATCCAGGCCAACTTACAACGTGGTGCCAATCCAGGCCAACTTAATAATGCACATGCTATGTATGATACACCGACCATAGCATCAACAACAATGTAAAACAACAACAACTTAACCATGCCTTAACTGCATCAACTTAATCAACACGATCAACTTCGACCTCAACAACTATTAACAACGTCAACAACAATGCAACTTATAATTAACATAATCAACTTCAACTTCAACAATAATTAACAACTTCAACAACAATTAGTAGTATCAACCACAATATAATTTATAATTAACACGATCAAATTCAACCTCAATAACAATTAACAACTTTAACAACAATTAGCAATATTAACAACAATACAATTATAATTTAATTCAATCAACTTCATCTTCAGCTTTTGCCGCATAATTCTACGGTTCTTAAATCATCCAATTCGTACGTAAACAACAACGATTCGGCTGTGTCAACAATCAAGCAACTAATGCGAAATTCAACAAAATGACACTATTTTAATTAGCTACTCGTATACCCGAACTATCCCATAAAGTTTCGTCCAATTCCGATAAACTATTTTCTCCGCTTAATTCAACTGACGGTATTATTTTCTACATTATTTTCAGTTTTCTGCAACATTACTAATTAATTCTAATTATCCTACTAATTAATTTCAGCTCCATTATTAATTCGCATAGTTGAATGGTCTTCCAATTTAATCCACATTTACATATTTTTATTGCTAAATACTACTCCTCTAATGCATTTTTCTATTGCTGCTAGAATATCACTGCTACCTGTTATCAATTAATTGCTTCTACTACTATTATTATTTTCCCCATCATGCTGATAAAAATTGTTTCCATGTAATACTATCCTTAAAACATGTTAAGACACTATGTTCCTAAATCAAATGAAACAAAACCAACACAGGGACAACGAGGCAAAACAGGGACGGTCACCCCTTCCAACTGAGGCGGTCGCCTCATCTCCAAGCAGCCCAGGAGGACGGGCGCCTCCTCCCTCTCACGATGTCTCTCTCTTCCCCACTGGAGGCGGTCGCCTCCCCTCCACCTATGCCACGCAGGGACGGTCGCCTCCCTTAGCGTCGACTCAGCATAATTGACACAAAACCACAACGCATAGCAGAGAATCATTTGACACCAATTACACAACATAACCACACACAACAATTAATTCAACACAGGCATTAATATAATTTATTTCAGCAATGAAATTTTATCGACGAAACCGGATTAACAGTATAATTAAGCAGCCCTAAACCCCACATACGAACCATCCTACAATCGATTATAAAACCCGAATCCCACCCTTACCTGTGGATTGACGGGAACTTGGAAATTCGATCGGAATTGGCGAACTCTCAGACAGCAACGATCCTCACTAGCACCTTGTTTCCAACTATCTTCCTTTCTCTCTTCTGGTTTTTCTCTCCACGGCTAGGGCTTGTTCTTTGGTTTGCAAGCAACAACATAAAAATCCTTATTTTTCTAGGTTACTCAATATATATAGTAGCTTCTAATAAAATTGTTTTATTAAATAATTCTCCCCAAAAATACTAATTCTCTCTTATAATTAATTTACTACATTTAATTTATTAATTCTAAATAATAGAATAATTCTAGTATTATTTTTATTCTAACTATTAGCCTTATATTTCTCCTTTTATATCTCTTATTTATTTAAACCTAATTCCTTCTCGTATAATTAAATCCAACTAATAATATTATTATTATAATAATAAAATAGTAATAATAATAATATTTCTATTATTTCTACTTAACTTAATTTTCACACCTCTTTTCTATATTTCTAACACCAATAAATAACTCTATTAATTCCACACTTATTTCTAATATTATTTTCAATAATATTCTACCACAAAATTAATTCATCACTAATTATTCTAGTTAATTAATCTCTACTCATAATAGTAGTTCTCCGACTAAACTGATTATTTCACTTAAATAAACTAGTCCAATAAATAAATACTATTATTCTTAATAATAATCCTCCAATTACACCAACCAAATAATCCGGCTTAAACTTAATAATCTAAATATGTCTCTTAAATAATGCCAATAAATCCAATTACTCCAATTAATTCTCAAACTTCGTCTAATTCCAATAATTAAATCTTTAATTAACTAATTAATTAAATTTGGGGCGTTACAACTCTCCCCCACTTAGAATATTTTCGTCCTCGAAAATCTATCTGACACAACCATCCTTAGCATCACATTCGCATCCAATCTTTCGATTCAACAACAACCCATCCATGGCTTAATTCCACAACTTATATCCCAATCTTCCAATGCTCTTGCAACATAATCCTTACTAACTCGCCAACCATTTTGGCAATATCTTGAAACAACGTCTTATAATATAGCAACAACCTTCACTTGCTCATACTCAACTTATACAACATTGCATCATTATCCTAGCAACATCTTCAACACTGAAATACTTATACAAAATCCTTATTCTCATACTCTGAGGTCATTCATTCACAAAACACCAACAACTCTCTTAATTCTCATCAACTCAAAAGCAACTACTTTGAGACAATCACCTTACAACATAGTAACAACTACTACTCACTTACTTTCTTGTACACCATGGTATCCTCACCTTAACAACATTCTTGTCGTAGCATCCACCACTTACTTACCATTAAGATAACAAAACAATTTTATATCATCCAACATGATTTCGTCTACTATCAACAAGAGATCAAGGGTGATCAGTTCCTCAATTTGTCAATAGATAGCCGACAACCATAATAGAGATTAAACCGTCGTTACTAACATTAATAGTATTCTTTTTCCAACTTGCATCCATGATTCAAGGATCCCAACCACTCCAACAACTTCTACAACTTTTAAATCAATCCCAATAATTCCACAGCATGACCTACTTAAATAATCAACTTACAAAATTCTATCTCATAGCAACTATTCTTTTTCAATACATTCCAACTTTTCAAACAACCAAATCTTAAATTCTTACCACCTTCGAATTCGAGAAACGGCAAGGCTCCTACAACGTTTGCACCATAACCTTCAGTAACATACTAATCTGATATCTCTCAACTAAACACATCCGAGAAGCAAAGCTTCTCCCCCACTTAGCTTCAACTTAATTCCTGCAAGCAATCAACCAAAAGCAACAAGTACCGACAGTGTTCCACACACTAGTCGTGTACAAAGGAAGTAAACAACGTTAGACAACACTGGCCGGACAGACCGACCTGCTCTGATACCACTAATGTAACACCCCATTTCTACCCAACGTTTATTATAAAATCAGAGTGCGGAAATTTTAAACTAAAAACATGGGATGTCACATTTCAACATTAATAACACAAATAGATAAGATACATAACACTTTTTAATTCGGAGGATCTCATAACAACTTGCAATAACTTTCAAACAGAATACTTTTTATTACTACGCAGCGGAATTCATAGTTATACAACTGAATATATTATACTAATAGCAACTTTAAACATCTTGTTCGACTTTCAACATACTTAACAACTTTTTATTTCACAACATCACTTAGGATTTCAACAAATTATACTAATAACAACTAGAGTTAACAATATAAACAACATAGACCAACGTCCCCCCGAGTGTTACGTATCAGAGCAAAGACACCGACTTGAACCGACATCAACTAATTCTTCCATTCTTGGATACCTGCACGTTACCAATATAAAGGTAACGGCCAACAAAATAGAAAGGGTGAGATATCGAATAATATAAGCGAAAGTACGATAATTCATATGCTTAAGTAAAGAAACATACAATAATTACTACTTTAATCGATAACACATAATATCTACCAACCAACATAAAGACAACAACATATAATATCCACCAAACAACATAGAATCAACAACATATAATATCCACCAAACAACATAGAATCAACAACAACTTAAATGCGACTCAATGCGACTCGACAAATGCAAATGCATGTGGATCCATTTGGAGCAAAACTCCCAACGTAAAAATATGCCAGGTTATCGAGGCATTCAACAAGGCATAAGCCTTCAACTTTCAACGTGGTGCCAATCCAGGCCAACTTACAACGTGGTGCCAATCCAGGCCAACTTAATAATGCACATGCTATGTATGATACACCGACCATAGCATCAACAACAATGTAAAACAACAACAACTTAACCATGCCTTAACTGCATCAACTTAATCAACACGATCAACTTCGACCTCAACAACTATTAACAACGTCAACAACAATGCAACTTATAATTAACATAATCAACTTCAACTTCAACAATAATTAACAACTTCAACAACAATTAGTAGTATCAACCACAATATAATTTATAATTAACACGATCAAATTCAACCTCAATAACAATTAACAACTTTAACAACAATTAGCAATATTAACAACAATACAATTATAATTTAATTCAATCAACTTCATCTTCAGCTTTTGCCGCATAATTCTACGGTTCTTAAATCATCCAATTCGTACGTAAACAACAACGATTCGGCTGTGTCAACAATCAAGCAACTAATGCGAAATTCAACAAAATGACACTATTTTAATTAGCTACTCGTATACCCGAACTATCCCATAAAGTTTCGTCCAATTCCGATAAACTATTTTCTCCGCTTAATTCAACTGACAGTATTATTTTCTACATTATTTTCAGTTTTCTGCAACATTACTAATTAATTCTAATTATCCTACTAATTAATTCTGACAGCTCCATTATTAATTCTGCATAGTTGAATGGTCTTCCCACTGTTTAATCCACACTGCCTGTTACATATTTACTGTTGCTAAATACTACTCCTCTAATGCATTTTTCTATTGCTGCTAGAATATCACTGCTACCTGTTATCAATTAATTGCTTCTACTACTATTATTATTTTCCCCATCATGCTGATAAAAATTGTTTCCATGTAATACTATCCTTAAAACATGTTAAGACACTATGTTCCTAAATCAAATGAAACAAAACCAACACAGGACAACGAGGCAAAACAGGGACGGTCACCCCTTCCAACTGAGGCGGTCGCCTCATCTCCAAGCAGCCCAGGAGGACGGGCGCCTCCTCCCTCTCACGATGTCTCTCTCTTCCCCACTGGAGGCGGTCGCCTCCCCTCCACCTATGCCACGCAGGGACGGTCGCCTCCCTTAGCGTCGACTCAGCATAATTGACACAAAACCACAACGCATAGCAGAGAATCATTTGACACCAATTACACAACATAACCACACACAACAATTAATTCAACACAGGCATTAATATAATTTATTCCAGCAATGAAATTTTATCGACGAAACCGGATTAACAGTATAATTAAGCAGCCCTAAACCCCACATACGAACCATCCTACAATCGATTATAAAACCCGAATCCCACCCTTACCTGTGGATTGACGGGAACTTGGAAATTCGATCGGAATTGGCGAACTCTCAGACAGCAACGATCCTCACTAGCACCTTGTTTCCAACTATCTTCCTTTCTCTCTTCTGGTTTTTCTCTCCACGGCTAGGGCTTGTTCTTTGGTTTGCAAGCAACAACATAAAAATCCTTATTTTTCTAGGTTACTCAATATATATAGTAGCTTCTAATAAAATTGTTTTATTAAATAATTCTCCCCAAAAATACTAATTCTCTCTTATAATTAATTTACTACATTTAATTTATTAATTCTAAATAATAGAATAATTCTAGTATTATTTTTATTCTAACTATTAGCCTTATATTTCTCCTTTTATATCTCTTATTTATTTAAACCTAATTCCTTCTCGTATAATTAAATCCAACTAATAATATTATTATTATAATAATAAAATAGTAATAATAATAATATTTCTATTATTTCTACTTAACTTAATTTTCACACCTCTTTTCTATATTTCTAACACCAATAAATAACTCTATTAATTCCACACTTATTTCTAATATTATTTTCAATAATATTCTACCACAAAATTAATTCATCACTAATTATTCTAGTTAATTAATCTCTACTCATAATAATAGTTCTCCGACTAAACTGATTATTTCACTTAAATAAACTAGTCCAATAAATAAATACTATTATTCTTAATAATAATCCTCCAATTACACCAACCAAATAATCCGGCTTAAACTTAATAATCTAAATATGTCTCTTAAATAATGCCAATAAATCCAATTACTCCAATTAATTCTCAAACTTCGTCTAATTCCAATAATTAAATCTTTAATTAACTAATTAATTAAATTTGGGGCGTTACAACTCTCCCCCACTTAGAATATTTTCGTCCTCGAAAATCTATCTGACACAACCATCCTTAGCATCACATTCGCATCCAATCTTTCGATTCAACAACAACCCATCCATGGCTTAATTCCACAACTTATATCCCAATCTTCCAATGCTCTTGCAACATAATCCTTACTAACTCGCCAACCATTTTGGCAATATCTTGAAACAACGTCTTATAATATAGCAACAACCTTCACTTGCTCATACTCAACTTATACAACATTGCATCATTATCCTAGCAACATCTTCAACACTGAAATACTTATACAAAATCCTTATTCTCATACTCTGAGGTCATTCATTCACAAAACACCAACAACTCTCTTAATTCTCATCAACTCAAAAGCAACTACTTTGAGACAATCACCTTACAACATAGTAACAACTACTACTCACTTACTTTCTTGTACACCATGGTATCCTCACCTTAACAACATTCTTGTCGTAGCATCCACCACTTACTTACCATTAAGATAACAAAACAATTTTATATCATCCAACATGATTTCGTCTACTATCAACAAGAGATCAAGGGTGATCAGTTCCTCAATTTGTCAATAGATAGCCGACAACCATAATAGAGATTAAACCGTCGTTACTAACATTAATAGTATTCTTTTTCCAACTTGCATCCATGATTCAAGGATCCCAACCACTCCAACAACTTCTACAACTTTTAAATCAATCCCAATAATTCCACAGCATGACCTACTTAAATAATCAACTTACAAAATTCTATCTCATAGCAACTATTCTTTTTCAATACATTCCAACTTTTCAAACAACCAAATCTTAAATTCTTACCACCTTCGAATTCGAGAAACGGCAAGGCTCCTACAACGTTTGCACCATAACCTTCAGTAACATACTAATCTGATATCTCTCAACTAAACACATCCGAGAAGCAAAGCTTCTCCCCCACTTAGCTTCAACTTAATTCCTGCAAGCAATCAACCAAAAGCAACAAGTACCGACAGTGTTCCACACACTAGTCGTGTACAAAGGAAGTAAACAACGTTAGACAACACTGGCCGGACAGACCGACCTGCTCTGATACCACTAATGTAACACCCCATTTCTACCCAACGTTTATTATAAAATCAGAGTGCGGAAATTTTAAACTAAAAACATGGGATGTCACATTTCAACATTAATAACACAAATAGATAAGATACATAACACTTTTTAATTCGGAGGATCTCATAACAACTTGCAATAACTTTCAAACAGAATACTTTTTATTACTACGCAGCGGAATTCATAGTTATACAACTGAATATATTATACTAATAGCAACTTTAAACATCTTGTTCGACTTTCAACATACTTAACAACTTTTTATTTCACAACATCACTTAGGATTTCAACAAATTATACTAATAACAACTAGAGTTAACAATATAAACAACATAGACCAACGTCCCCCCGAGTGTTACGTATCAGAGCAAAGACACCGACTTGAACCGACATCAACTAATTCTTCCATTCTTGGATACCTGCACGTTACCAATATAAAGGTAACGGCCAACAAAATAGAAAGGGTGAGATATCGAATAATATAAGCGAAAGTACGATAATTCATATGCTTAAGTAAAGAAACATACAATAATTACTACTTTAATCGATAACACATAATATCTACCAACCAACATAAAGACAACAACATATAATATCCACCAAACAACATAGAATCAACAACATATAATATCCACCAAACAACATAGAATCAACAACAACTTAAATGCGACTCAATGCGACTCGACAAATGCAAATGCATGTGGATCCATTTGGAGCAAAACTCCCAACGTAAAAATATGCCAGGTTATCGAGGCATTCAACAAGGCATAAGCCTTCAACTTTCAACGTGGTGCCAATCCAGGCCAACTTACAACGTGGTGCCAATCCAGGCCAACTTAATAATGCACATGCTATGTATGATACACCGACCATAGCATCAACAACAATGTAAAACAACAACAACTTAACCATGCCTTAACTGCATCAACTTAATCAACACGATCAACTTCGACCTCAACAACTATTAACAACGTCAACAACAATGCAACTTATAATTAACATAATCAACTTCAACTTCAACAATAATTAACAACTTCAACAACAATTAGTAGTATCAACCACAATATAATTTATAATTAACACGATCAAATTCAACCTCAATAACAATTAACAACTTTAACAACAATTAGCAATATTAACAACAATACAATTATAATTTAATTCAATCAACTTCATCTTCAGCTTTTGCCGCATAATTCTACGGTTCTTAAATCATCCAATTCGTACGTAAACAACAACGATTCGGCTGTGTCAACAATCAAGCAACTAATGCGAAATTCAACAAAATGACACTATTTTAATTAGCTACTCGTATACCCGAACTATCCCATAAAGTTTCGTCCAATTCCGATAAACTATTTTCTCCGCTTAATTCAACTGACAGTATTATTTTCTACATTATTTTCAGTTTTCTGCAACATTACTAATTAATTCTAATTATCCTACTAATTAATTCTGACAGCTCCATTATTAATTCTGCATAGTTGAATGGTCTTCCCACTGTTTAATCCACACTGCCTGTTACATATTTACTGTTGCTAAATACTACTCCTCTAATGCATTTTTCTATTGCTGCTAGAATATCACTGCTACCTGTTATCAATTAATTGCTTCTACTACTATTATTATTTTCCCCATCATGCTGATAAAAATTGTTTCCATGTAATACTATCCTTAAAACATGTTAAGACACTATGTTCCTAAATCAAATGAAACAAAACCAACACAGGACAACGAGGCAAAACAGGGACGGTCACCCCTTCCAACTGAGGCGGTCGCCTCATCTCCAAGCAGCCCAGGAGGACGGGCGCCTCCTCCCTCTCACGATGTCTCTCTCTTCCCCACTGGAGGCGGTCGCCTCCCCTCCACCTATGCCACGCAGGGACGGTCGCCTCCCTTAGCGTCGACTCAGCATAATTGACACAAAACCACAACGCATAGCAGAGAATCATTTGACACCAATTACACAACATAACCACACACAACAATTAATTCAACACAGGCATTAATATAATTTATTTCAGCAATGAAATTTTATCGACGAAACCGGATTAACAGTATAATTAAGCAGCCCTAAACCCCACATACGAACCATCCTACAATCGATTATAAAACCCGAATCCCACCCTTACCTGTGGATTGACGGGAACTTGGAAATTCGATCGGAATTGGCGAACTCTCAGACAGCAACGATCCTCACTAGCACCTTGTTTCCAACTATCTTCCTTTCTCTCTTCTGGTTTTTCTCTCCACGGCTAGGGCTTGTTCTTTGGTTTGCAAGCAACAACATAAAAATCCTTATTTTTCTAGGTTACTCAATATATATAGTAGCTTCTAATAAAATTGTTTTATTAAATAATTCTCCCCAAAAATACTAATTCTCTCTTATAATTAATTTACTACATTTAATTTATTAATTCTAAATAATAGAATAATTCTAGTATTATTTTTATTCTAACTATTAGCCTTATATTTCTCCTTTTATATCTCTTATTTATTTAAACCTAATTCCTTCTCGTATAATTAAATCCAACTAATAATATTATTATTATAATAATAAAATAGTAATAATAATAATATTTCTATTATTTCTACTTAACTTAATTTTCACACCTCTTTTCTATATTTCTAACACCAATAAATAACTCTATTAATTCCACACTTATTTCTAATATTATTTTCAATAATATTCTACCACAAAATTAATTCATCACTAATTATTCTAGTTAATTAATCTCTACTCATAATAATAGTTCTCCGACTAAACTGATTATTTCACTTAAATAAACTAGTCCAATAAATAAATACTATTATTCTTAATAATAATCCTCCAATTACACCAACCAAATAATCCGGCTTAAACTTAATAATCTAAATATGTCTCTTAAATAATGCCAATAAATCCAATTACTCCAATTAATTCTCAAACTTCGTCTAATTCCAATAATTAAATCTTTAATTAACTAATTAATTAAATTTGGGGCGTTACAACTCTCCCCCACTTAGAATATTTTCGTCCTCGAAAATCTATCTGACACAACCATCCTTAGCATCACATTCGCATCCAATCTTTCGATTCAACAACAACCCATCCATGGCTTAATTCCACAACTTATATCCCAATCTTCCAATGCTCTTGCAACATAATCCTTACTAACTCGCCAACCATTTTGGCAATATCTTGAAACAACGTCTTATAATATAGCAACAACCTTCACTTGCTCATACTCAACTTATACAACATTGCATCATTATCCTAGCAACATCTTCAACACTGAAATACTTATACAAAATCCTTATTCTCATACTCTGAGGTCATTCATTCACAAAACACCAACAACTCTCTTAATTCTCATCAACTCAAAAGCAACTACTTTGAGACAATCACCTTACAACATAGTAACAACTACTACTCACTTACTTTCTTGTACACCATGGTATCCTCACCTTAACAACATTCTTGTCGTAGCATCCACCACTTACTTACCATTAAGATAACAAAACAATTTTATATCATCCAACATGATTTCGTCTACTATCAACAAGAGATCAAGGGTGATCAGTTCCTCAATTTGTCAATAGATAGCCGACAACCATAATAGAGATTAAACCGTCGTTACTAACATTAATAGTATTCTTTTTCCAACTTGCATCCATGATTCAAGGATCCCAACCACTCCAACAACTTCTACAACTTTTAAATCAATCCCAATAATTCCACAGCATGACCTACTTAAATAATCAACTTACAAAATTCTATCTCATAGCAACTATTCTTTTTCAATACATTCCAACTTTTCAAACAACCAAATCTTAAATTCTTACCACCTTCGAATTCGAGAAACGGCAAGGCTCCTACAACGTTTGCACCATAACCTTCAGTAACATACTAATCTGATATCTCTCAACTAAACACATCCGAGAAGCAAAGCTTCTCCCCAACTTAGCTTCAACTTAATTCCTGCAAGCAATCAACCAAAAGCAACAAGTACCGACAGTGTTCCACACACTAGTCGTGTACAAAGGAAGTAAACAACGTTAGACAACACTGGCCGGACAGACCGACCTGCTCTGATACCACTAATGTAACACCCCATTTCTACCCAACGTTTATTATAAAATCAGAGTGCGGAAATTTTAAACTAAAAACATGGGATGTCACATTTCAACATTAATAACACAAATAGATAAGATACATAACACTTTTTAATTCGGAGGATCTCATAACAACTTGCAATAACTTTCAAATAGAATACTTTTTATTACTACGCGAATTCATAGTTATACAATGAATATATTATACTAATAGTAACTTTAAACATCTTGTTCGACTTTCAACATACTTAACAACTTTTTATTTCACAACATCACTTAGGATTTCAACAAATTATACTAATAACAACTAGAGTTAACAATATAAACAACATAGACCAACGTCCCCCCGAGTGTTACGTATCAGAGCAAAGACACCGACTTGAACCGACATCAACTAATTCTTCCATTCTTGGATACCTGCACGTTACCAATATAAAGGTAACGGCCAACAAAATAGAAAGGGTGAGATATCGAATAATATAAGCGAAAGTACGATAATTCATATGCTTAAGTAAAGAAACATACAATAATTACTACTTTAATCGATAACACATAATATCTACCAACCAACATAAAGACAACAACATATAATATCCACCAAACAACATAGAATCAACAACATATAATATCCACCAAACAACATAGAATCAACAACAACTTAAATGCGACTCAATGCGACTCGACAAATGCAAATGCATGTGGATCCATTTGGAGCAAAACTCCCAACGTAAAAATATGCCAGGTTATCGAGGCATTCAACAAGGCATAAGCCTTCAACTTTCAACGTGGTGCCAATCCAGGCCAACTTACAACGTGGTGCCAATCCAGGCCAACTTAATAATGCACATGCTATGTATGATACACCGACCATAGCATCAACAACAATGTAAAACAACAACAACTTAACCATGCCTTAACTGCATCAACTTAATCAACACGATCAACTTCGACCTCAACAACTATTAACAACGTCAACAACAATGCAACTTATAATTAACATAATCAACTTCAACTTCAACAATAATTAACAACTTCAACAACAATTAGTAGTATCAACCACAATATAATTTATAATTAACACGATCAAATTCAACCTCAATAACAATTAACAACTTTAACAACAATTAGCAATATTAACAACAATACAATTATAATTTAATTCAATCAACTTCATCTTCAGCTTTTGCATAATTCTACGGTTCTTAAATCATCCAATTGGTACGTAAACAACAACGATTCGGCTGTGTCAACAATCAAGCAACTAATGCGAAATTCAACAAAATGACACTATTTTAATTAGCTACTCGTTATACCCGAACTATCCCATAAAGTTTCGTCCAATTCCGATAAACTATTTTCTCCGCTTAATTCAACTGACAGTATTATTTTCTACATTATTTTCAGTTTTCTGCAACATTACTAATTAATTCTAATTATCCTACTAATTAATTCTGACAGCTCCATTATTAATTCTGCATAGTTGAATGGTCTTCCCACTGTTTAATCCACACTGCCTGTTACATATTTACTGTTGCTAAATACTACTCCTCTAATGCATTTTTCTATTGCTGCTAGAATATCACTGCTACCTGTTATCAATTAATTGCTTCTACTACTATTATTATTTTCCCCATCATGCTGATAAAAATTGTTTCCATGTAATACTATCCTTAAAACATGTTAAGACACTATGTTCCTAAATCAAATGAAACAAAACCAACACAGGACAACGAGGCAAAACAGGGACGGTCACCCCTTCCAACTGAGGCGGTCGCCTCATCTCCAAGCAGCCCAGGAGGACGGGCGCCTCCTCCCTCTCACGATGTCTCTCTCTTCCCCACTGGAGGCGGTCGCCTCCCCTCCACCTATGCCACGCAGGGACGGTCGCCTCCCTTAGCGTCGACTCAGCATAATTGACACAAAACCACAACGCATAGCAGAGAATCATTTGACACCAATTACACAACATAACCACACACAACAATTAATTCAACACAGGCATTAATATAATTTATTCCAGCAATGAAATTTTATCGACGAAACCGGATTAACAGTATAATTAAGCAGCCCTAAACCCCACATACGAACCATCCTACAATCGATTATAAAACCCGAATCCCACCCTTACCTGTGGATTGACGGGAACTTGGAAATTCGATCGGAATTGGCGAACTCTCAGACAGCAACGATCCTCACTAGCACCTTGTTTCCAACTATCTTCCTTTCTCTCTTCTGGTTTTTCTCTCCACGGCTAGGGCTTGTTCTTTGGTTTGCAAGCAACAACATAAAAATCCTTATTTTTCTAGGTTACTCAATATATATAGTAGCTTCTAATAAAATTGTTTTATTAAATAATTCTCCCCAAAAATACTAATTCTCTCTTATAATTAATTTACTACATTTAATTTATTAATTCTAAATAATAGAATAATTCTAGTATTATTTTTATTCTAACTATTAGCCTTATATTTCTCCTTTTATATCTCTTATTTATTTAAACCTAATTCCTTCTCGTATAATTAAATCCAACTAATAATATTATTATTATAATAATAAAATAGTAATAATAATAATATTTCTATTATTTCTACTTAACTTAATTTTCACACCTCTTTTCTATATTTCTAACACCAATAAATAACTCTATTAATTCCACACTTATTTCTAATATTATTTTCAATAATATTCTACCACAAAATTAATTCATCACTAATTATTCTAGTTAATTAATCTCTACTCATAATAGTAGTTCTCCGACTAAACTGATTATTTCACTTAAATAAACTAGTCCAATAAATAAATACTATTATTCTTAATAATAATCCTCCAATTACACCAACCAAATAATCCGGCTTAAACTTAATAATCTAAATATGTCTCTTAAATAATGCCAATAAATCCAATTACTCCAATTAATTCTCAAACTTCGTCTAATTCCAATAATTAAATCTTTAATTAACTAATTAATTAAATTTGGGGCGTTACAACTCTCCCCCACTTAGAATATTTTCGTCCTCGAAAATCTATCTGACACAACCATCCTTAGCATCACATTCGCATCCAATCTTTCGATTCAACAACAACCCATCCATGGCTTAATTCCACAACTTATATCCCAATCTTCCAATGCTCTTGCAACATAATCCTTACTAACTCGCCAACCATTTTGGCAATATCTTGAAACAACGTCTTATAATATAGCAACAACCTTCACTTGCTCATACTCAACTTATACAACATTGCATCATTATCCTAGCAACATCTTCAACACTGAAATACTTATACAAAATCCTTATTCTCATACTCTGAGGTCATTCATTCACAAAACACCAACAACTCTCTTAATTCTCATCAACTCAAAAGCAACTACTTTGAGACAATCACCTTACAACATAGTAACAACTACTACTCACTTACTTTCTTGTACACCATGGTATCCTCACCTTAACAACATTCTTGTCGTAGCATCCACCACTTACTTACCATTAAGATAACAAAACAATTTTATATCATCCAACATGATTTCGTCTACTATCAACAAGAGATCAAGGGTGATCAGTTCCTCAATTTGTCAATAGATAGCCGACAACCATAATAGAGATTAAACCGTCGTTACTAACATTAATAGTATTCTTTTTCCAACTTGCATCCATGATTCAAGGATCCCAACCACTCCAACAACTTCTACAACTTTTAAATCAATCCCAATAATTCCACAGCATGACCTACTTAAATAATCAACTTACAAAATTCTATCTCATAGCAACTATTCTTTTTCAATACATTCCAACTTTTCAAACAACCAAATCTTAAATTCTTACCACCTTCGAATTCGAGAAACGGCAAGGCTCCTACAACGTTTGCACCATAACCTTCAGTAACATACTAATCTGATATCTCTCAACTAAACACATCCGAGAAGCAAAGCTTCTCCCCCACTTAGCTTCAACTTAATTCCTGCAAGCAATCAACCAAAAGCAACAAGTACCGACAGTGTTCCACACACTAGTCGTGTACAAAGGAAGTAAACAACGTTAGACAACACTGGCCGGACAGACCGACCTGCTCTGATACCACTAATGTAACACCCCATTTCTACCCAACGTTTATTATAAAATCAGAGTGCGGAAATTTTAAACTAAAAACATGGGATGTCACATTTCAACATTAATAACACAAATAGATAAGATACATAACACTTTTTAATTCGGAGGATCTCATAACAACTTGCAATAACTTTCAAACAGAATACTTTTTATTACTACGCAGCGGAATTCATAGTTATACAACTGAATATATTATACTAATAGTAACTTTAAACATCTTGTTCGACTTTCAACATACTTAACAACTTTTTATTTCACAACATCACTTAGGATTTCAACAAATTATACTAATAACAACTAGAGTTAACAATATAAACAACATAGACCAACGTCCCCCCGAGTGTTACGTATCAGAGCAAAGACACCGACTTGAACCGACATCAACTAATTCTTCCATTCTTGGATACCTGCACGTTACCAATATAAAGGTAACGGCCAACAAAATAGAAAGGGTGAGATATCGAATAATATAAGCGAAAGTACGATAATTCATATGCTTAAGTAAAGAAACATACAATAATTACTACTTTAATCGATAACACATAATATCTACCAACCAACATAAAGACAACAACATATAATATCCACCAAACAACATAGAATCAACAACATATAATATCCACCAAACAACATAGAATCAACAACAACTTAAATGCGACTCAATGCGACTCGACAAATGCAAATGCATGTGGATCCATTTGGAGCAAAACTCCCAACGTAAAAATATGCCAGGTTATCGAGGCATTCAACAAGGCATAAGCCTTCAACTTTCAACGTGGTGCCAATCCAGGCCAACTTACAACGTGGTGCCAATCCAGGCCAACTTAATAATGCACATGCTATGTATGATACACCGACCATAGCATCAACAACAATGTAAAACAACAACAACTTAACCATGCCTTAACTGCATCAACTTAATCAACACGATCAACTTCGACCTCAACAACTATTAACAACGTCAACAACAATGCAACTTATAATTAACATAATCAACTTCAACTTCAACAATAATTAACAACTTCAACAACAATTAGTAGTATCAACCACAATATAATTTATAATTAACACGATCAAATTCAACCTCAATAACAATTAACAACTTTAACAACAATTAGCAATATTAACAACAATACAATTATAATTTAATTCAATCAACTTCATCTTCAGCTTTTGCCGCATAATTCTACGGTTCTTAAATCATCCAATTCGTACGTAAACAACAACGATTCGGCTGTGTCAACAATCAAGCAACTAATGCGAAATTCAACAAAATGACACTATTTTAATTAGCTACTCGTATACCCGAACTATCCCATAAAGTTTCGTCCAATTCCGATAAACTATTTTCTCCGCTTAATTCAACTGACAGTATTATTTTCTACATTATTTTCAGTTTTCTGCAACATTACTAATTAATTCTAATTATCCTACTAATTAATTCTGACAGCTCCATTATTAATTCTGCATAGTTGAATGGTCTTCCCACTGTTTAATCCACACTGCCTGTTACATATTTACTGTTGCTAAATACTACTCCTCTAATGCATTTTTCTATTGCTGCTAGAATATCACTGCTACCTGTTATCAATTAATTGCTTCTACTACTATTATTATTTTCCCCATCATGCTGATAAAAATTGTTTCCATGTAATACTATCCTTAAAACATGTTAAGACACTATGTTCCTAAATCAAATGAAACAAAACCAACACAGGACAACGAGGCAAAACAGGGACGGTCACCCCTTCCAACTGAGGCGGTCGCCTCATCTCCAAGCAGCCCAGGAGGACGGGCGCCTCCTCCCTCTCACGATGTCTCTCTCTTCCCCACTGGAGGCGGTCGCCTCCCCTCCACCTATGCCACGCAGGGACGGTCGCCTCCCTTAGCGTCGACTCAGCATAATTGACACAAAACCACAACGCATAGCAGAGAATCATTTGACACCAATTACACAACATAACCACACACAACAATTAATTCAACACAGGCATTAATATAATTTATTTCAGCAATGAAATTTTATCGACGAAACCGGATTAACAGTATAATTAAGCAGCCCTAAACCCCACATACGAACCATCCTACAATCGATTATAAAACCCGAATCCCACCCTTACCTGTGGATTGACGGGAACTTGGAAATTCGATCGGAATTGGCGAACTCTCAGACAGCAACGATCCTCACTAGCACCTTGTTTCCAACTATCTTCCTTTCTCTCTTCTGGTTTTTCTCTCCACGGCTAGGGCTTGTTCTTTGGTTTGCAAGCAACAACATAAAAATCCTTATTTTTCTAGGTTACTCAATATATATAGTAGCTTCTAATAAAATTGTTTTATTAAATAATTCTCCCCAAAAATACTAATTCTCTCTTATAATTAATTTACTACATTTAATTTATTAATTCTAAATAATAGAATAATTCTAGTATTATTTTTATTCTAACTATTAGCCTTATATTTCTCCTTTTATATCTCTTATTTATTTAAACCTAATTCCTTCTCGTATAATTAAATCCAACTAATAATATTATTATTATAATAATAAAATAGTAATAATAATAATATTTCTATTATTTCTACTTAACTTAATTTTCACACCTCTTTTCTATATTTCTAACACCAATAAATAACTCTATTAATTCCACACTTATTTCTAATATTATTTTCAATAATATTCTACCACAAAATTAATTCATCACTAATTATTCTAGTTAATTAATCTCTACTCATAATAGTAGTTCTCCGACTAAACTGATTATTTCACTTAAATAAACTAGTCCAATAAATAAATACTATTATTCTTAATAATAATCCTCCAATTACACCAACCAAATAATCCGGCTTAAACTTAATAATCTAAATATGTCTCTTAAATAATGCCAATAAATCCAATTACTCCAATTAATTCTCAAACTTCGTCTAATTCCAATAATTAAATCTTTAATTAACTAATTAATTAAATTTGGAGCGTTACACATGCAGTTCTTTATTGCTAGCAGCTTTTGTCTTTGGATTGTTCTTCTTCAAGGATTTTGGAGTAACCCCATGTTCCTTACCCCTCACTCGACCAGAATACTCACAAACATCTAATGCTCGACTAAGTATGCTCATGCAATCATCTGGAGATATAAACTGAGAAAAATTCTCCTGAAATTCATATGAATATCGAAAAAGCATGAATATTATATGTTAATAAAATTTTGATTTAATTAAAGAATTAATGTTATACTTACGCATTTCTCAAAAATTTGTTGTACATCTTCTTTAACAACTCCATCCTTACCCACACGGGCAACCTTCCACAAAACATGTTCCGGAAGAGATGTTTCAGAACTATTCTCCTGTTTTAACTACACATTAAGACAAAAAATAAGATCAGCAATAACTCATGATGAACAAGTATATCATTAAAATTTATAGATACTTACAATTTTTTATTCTAAGTGTACATATCCCATACACCCTTTTTTGTATGGATACACGGGAGATTATGATCTTTGGCGATTTGCGTCACTTACACTCTGAAAATATGGGGTTCTTCGTTTGTCTTTAAAAGCTTCCCATTATTTAGGTGAAATCACATATGCATATGTCGTTGGAAGCTCTGCATTGTCATACCCCAAAATTTGCCCTCCTACTTCTCAAGACATTTCTCATATCCATACACAAGGGTTGACCAAACAAACCCTCTCCCAAGCAATCAACCCAAACTAGGGTTTGGCAATTCTCAGATCAAGGTGGTTCCCAACATCTCCAATGGTCATCATGCCTCATCATATGCTTCAAAGAATCTCCATGTCAAGTTTCAAGCTTTACAAGTCAAGTTTCCTCAGACAATTGCTCAGATGGTTGAAAATCAGTTGTATTGGACAAAAAGTCAATTATGGTCAACATACAGTCAAACTTCATAATTTTTGGTCAACATCCATATTTTGAAGTAACATTCATCATTTGATCAAGGGTTGATCATGATTCATCAAGAAAAGTCAAGAATTGATCAAAAGTCAAAGTTTCTAAATTGGGCTTTCTTTGACAAAAGTCAACAGAACTTTGAATAGGCCTAACTGTCTCATACTTTGTCAGAAATTTTCCCTCCAAAGCTCATTTTGAAGGAAATTCAATTCTCTACAACTTCATGTCTCACAAGCTTGGTCAGAAAATGCTTCATTTGGAAGATATGGATCAAAATATTACAGGTCCTTTTCAAAGTCAACAAAAAGTCAACTTTTTGTAAAGAAGTGTTATTGAGCATGAAAACTTCAAATGAGATGAAACCAAAGAGGTTGTTTAGAGGACATCTAGAGCTTTCCAAAAAGTCCAAAAACACCCAAAAATGTTAAAAATTGAGCAAGATACATCTTGCACAAGTTGAGCATTTTTTAAGAGGTGCACACAGAGAAATACTTGTCAAAATCCAAAATTTTGCAAATGGGCCTAACTTTTCTTGGTTCAAACTTGTTCCTCAGCTGATTTGGAACCTCCAAGCCCAAGGCCACAAATTTTATCTTTTATTTTCTATTTATTTTGGATTTTAATCATTTAAAAGCCAATTAAATTAAAATAAAAGGTAGAAAATCAAAATTAAATGCAAATTGGATTTTTCTCTCATTCTTGAGGTCCAAGCAAATCTCCCAAGCTGGCAAATTCGAAATTGGCATTGATTGGCAAGAGAATTGATTGAAATTTGATCAAAAAAGGCAATATTTGGTTTATACCAAATCAAATATTTTCTCATTGATTGATACATTATTTCTTCATGATTCTTGACCCAAATCCATCTACTATATATACACAATGCATACACATGAGCAAAGGACGAAAAATCTGCCTCCAAGAACCCTTACCAACTTCAAAAAAAATTGTATTTCAAGTAACTTGCAGCCCTAGTTTCAGGTGGTTTCAATCGATTCTAAGCATTCCAATACATTCCTGGAGGTCCCCTGAATCGATCCAGATACTCACAAGCCACCCAGACATCTAGAATCACGAATTCCAGATTTCGGTTTGTATATTCTAACTCAATTTCGATTTTTGATTTCCATGCATATTTAACACGTTTTGATGGTTGATTTGTGTTTAGAATGGAGTTTCGAAGCTTTCTGCATTGGTTAATTGTGTTTTAAGTGCAGGAATCACAAGATGCCATGGCTAGGGTTCTTAGTTTCGTTTTAGGGCTTTCTGAAATAAGTAAAATTGGCCAAAACTAAGACCACCATCGTGCTCAGAAAACCAAAACGAATCGATTCATGTATTCATAACAAATTTATATTGTCTGTATGAGATTTTGGAATTTTGCAGGGTCCTTAGCGTCGAACCAGACCGACGCTATCTGTTTGAAATTTCAAACGAAGAAGATGAAGATCTTCGCGCGTGTTTTGGGTTTCCAGAACTCAATTTCGCTTATATTGTTTTTGTTTCATTTAGCTAACACCAAACGCAGGATCGTTCAGTGGCAAACGCAGCGCGCGTGTGAGAGCATGGTCAGGGTTCGATCCTTGGCATTGCAATTCTTTTTTTACAACTTTGAAAACTAACATATTTTCTTATTTCTTTTCTTAATATTTTCCTTTTAATTTATTTTCTCTTCAAATATGTTTCTCATGCATTTAAAAATCACCAAAAATATTTTCCTTTTGCATTTTAATCAGAAAAATACTTATTTAATTTTTGACATTAAAATTAATATTTTTGCATGCATATTTTAATTAATTGTTAATTAACCATTAAATTGACTTTTAATTATTTTTCTTCATCAAAACCAATCCAGAAAATTCCCAAAAATTTACTCTATCATCTAATTATCATTACTAACCTAAAAACCTTTTTTCTACTAATTTCCAAAACATTTTGCTAACATTTTCTTATTATTCTGATTATCTATTTCTTATTCCGCATTTACAATTCTAGAAAGGATGTATAGGTCGCAAAGTTTTTATCATGTAATAGCGTAGATTTACATTTTCTGCCTTTACTTTCTGCACTCCTATTATGTAACTGCCCCAAAGCCATGTAATAGCGTAGGATTTACTTTCCGCACTTTACTTTCCACAATTTACTTTCCGCACCATATAACTTGCTAGTAATTAGGCGTGTATGGCAAGATAAAACATGATCTCGTCCCTCGATTTTTGCCTACAAAAAAGTAAAGATCGTCCCTTTGAATGTGCTAGGATACTTCCTACAAGTTGCCTTCTATGACCATCTGATGTCTCTTTACATCCAACGAAAAGGATTACCTACCAACTAATGGTATGGATAGCACTATTCTAAAGGAAAGTAAAATAACACGAAAACGACCATTCTGAGTAGGTAATAAGACTTTTAGTTGTTTGATAACAAAATACTTTCACACCACACACTTTTCTCAAAGTTCAAACACTTTTCAAAACGAAACATTTCCGAACACTTTGTATACATTCCTACATGAATCATTACAAAGTCAAAGCGAAATGCCTTTTCAAAACATTTTTGTCAAACACACAGAAAGCAATTTTTTAAAGTGAGCTAAAAGCAACTAAGAGCCCGTAGAAAACTACGGATGAAAAGTGGTGCTAATACCTTCCCTTTTCATAACCTTCTCTCTTACTCAGAATCCTTTTCATAACTTTCTCTCTTACTCAGAATCTAACGAAGGTCTTTTTATGTTCTTTTCACCTTCCCTTAATTGGATAAAAGAAAAGTCGGTGGCGACTCTTGCTATCCGCAATATTTGCGATAAAAAGCAAAACAAAATCTCAAAGTCAGTTCTTCCACCGTAATACATGCATCAACAAAAAATATTTCGGCATCTTTAAGATACTTGTTGTTTAAATAAGTTCTAAACCCTCTTGATCTTTTTTCGGCCAATTGAAGACAATACTCTTTTTTGTTATCATCAATGTTGAAAGACCTCTACGAAAAACATACACAGAGTGTGTTAGTATAAGTAATTTAAAGACATAATTTAAAGTACATGTATCTCACTCTATATTTTTTCTTTAGCGTCATCCAACTTTTCATCTCTCCAATCATCACAAGTAATTGGAACTTCTATCCTTACAACTGTACCAATGTAACTTGTCAATTGAGAACCGTTAGGCTCAATTAGTTGGTCAGTTGAATTCCAATGCACATCGTATTTTATGCCTCTATCTCTATCACGAACGATTCACTTCATAATAGTTTTCCTCGTTTAATTTCTCTTTCCATTCCCTTAACGGATTTGTCTCCATCATTGTCTCCATCATTAATAGAATCGTCGTGTGGGTGCAAAATCGAAACTTGCTCGGTTTTTTTACAAGGAATCGATTGTGGCAGTAGATTTCATTTATTTTGAGTAAGACCACTGAATTCGTGAAAAAAATAGAGGAACCCTAAATCTAATTCAGACCTAATGAAATCGTGTAGGTGCAAGATTAATGACAATTGATTGAGGGTTAATGATCAGTATGTATGCAGAAACAAGATGGCAATTCAATTTTTCATCTATGATGCATGAATTATGGAGTTCAAAGTTCAAGTACTTACCTCTTCACGTGAGAATCAAATTCTCTGAAGGACATGTTACATAATGATTTTGATGATCTCAATAACTTCCTTGACCTTCAAGGGATATGTTGATGTGCTTAGCTTGCCTGGAAACCTTCTAGAACTCCCTGCCCGGCTCCAACTGCACCTTGGTCAAGGTGAGTATGAAGATGATGATGGAGGTTTTACATAAGTGGACTGATGGCCTGGATCACTTCTATATGGTGTATGGATGATGTTTGAATGATCAAAAGAGAAAACACACGAGTGGATTAAGATTTTTGATGTTAAGGCTCAATATGTATACTAATGGAGTTTTCTTGAGGAAACTGAGCCTTGGATGATTTTGTGATGGATTAAAGTGATGAACAACTTCTAAATGATGTTTAGGAGAGGTTTGAATGACTTGTTTGGTCAGAACTTGAAAGAATTGGAAGTTGGAATTCTTACTCTTTGAAACTTAGAAAACTTGCAATTTAAAAAAGAAGTGAGAAAACAAGTTTGTAGTTGTTTTGGTGTGATTTAAAATGAAGTAATGACCTCTATTTATAGGCCAAGAAGTTTGGAGATCAAGGCAAGCAAAATTGAGATTTTTGCAACTTGGCCTTAAGAGATAAGAAAGGAATCTTACCATTTAATGCACATGGTTAAAAATGTTAAACCGTGGTTAAATCACTCAAGTGATCTTATCCCTTATTAAATCATGATATTTGATATATTTTGGATGCAACTTGTCTTTGGGTGAGAACAAGGCAAGAATTTGACAAAATTGCTTGAAAAACTTTGCAAAAATGGCTTAAAATGCAAGTTTTGGACCTATAATGTCAAATTCCAAAACCCTAGCTTCACAAAATATTTTTTTCATGTTCTTGGAAATTTTGAAAAAATTGCAAAAATATCTACAACTTTCATGTTGCAAGTTTTTCTTGAATCAAATTGGATCTTGGTGAAAAATGGCCATGAAAATGGTGAAAAAAGTTGTAAAAAACACTTGAAATTTTTTCTAAGTGTTTATAAAAATTCAAATCATGACTTTTTGTTGACTTTTTCACATTTTTTGATTCTTGATGACCAAGTTGAATAATTTTAAATGCTTTGATGATTAAATTTTTAATTTCAAAGTCGACTAAAAAAGTTAAAGTTTGACTTATCTGAACAGTTGACTTTTTGTCTGATGATTCAAATTTTCACTATCAATCAACCATGGTATCAGAGATGTTTTGAACTAATAAATTAGGTCAAGATATTGTATTTATTATCTTGATGTCATGTTTCAAGCAATTAGGCCATGCACTGAGCAAAAAGTCAATGATGCACCATCCTCGACCAAAACCCTAATTTGGTCGATTCAAGGTTGATTTTGATAAAATGATTGGATTTTGAGGATCAAATGATAATGATTGATGAATATAGATCAATTAAGATGAATGGATATCCAAACCCTAATTGGTCACATCTTGCACTGATGAATGATTCTTGATTCAAAACCCTGATTTAACACAAGAAGCAAACACACAAGCTATCTGGTTTTGTAATTTGTTAATGATGTAATGATGCATATGTGGATGATATAAGATGGTATCTTAGGTAAAATAATTGGGGTATGACAATACCAAGGGGAAATGGAAGGTGTTGGTTGAACCCTCCCGGAAATAAAGAGCGGAGATTAACATATAGTGACAATAGCGTGGGCCAACCCTAAAGAGTTAGATTAGGTTGAAAATGCCTTAAGACTTCCAATCTTCACCTTTCACCTTCTCTACTTTGTCTAGCCATACAAAGTAATATGGATCGAAAAACACCTTGGAGGTGCGATAGAGGCGTGAGAAATTCAAAGGGGAGCCGATTGCAGGCGTTGTGTTGGTGCGACAAGGAAAATCAAGTTCTAGTGCCTTAGGGTTCCTAGATTCATCAGGGATGGGCCCTAAGAGAGCGTGAATAGTGCCCTTATAGATGAAGGAAAGTAGAATGTTAGAGCGAAATACCCCCAGGTGCCTTGAAGGAGTGGGTTCCAGAATAAATGATTGATTTTCATAGGTAACAAAGTCATCCATGTTAGAAACCAGATCAACGATTGTGGGAACAGTAATATGATCAACGATGTGGCTTGAAGAGGCCATGGTAGTATTTGTGTTGGAGAAGAAGAAGATGAAAAGTTTCTCAAGTTTAAAAAGTGATAGAGTAATTGCAAAGGAAAACAGAAAAGAGAAGCTGAAGAAAGAATGGGTATTTATACCAGCAGAGGAAACCAAATGTTTAGAAGCTGAAGTGGGAAAATCACAATCATGAAATGGGCATGTGTCAGCTAGTTGGTAACGTAGTGAAGAAGTAGTTGAGTGGAAAAATCCACGACCAACCTAGGAAGTTGGAGCTAAAAAGTAGGGAAATTAATGTTTGCTTACTAACAAGACGTTTGAGGAGAGAGTCATGATTTTAGTGACATCAAGTCGTGATGAGAAGAAAATTTCCATTGCGCCCTTTCAATTGAAAAGGACATTTTGGGAGGTAATTTGTTAGCTAGAATTTTAATAGAGTAAAATCCAGCCAATGAGAAGAGAGAATGTCAAAAGATGTATTATATTTATTATATTTATTGGCATTTATTATCAAGCGGAGGTGACCAGGTTGCATGGTCGAACAAGGCACGAAGTCAACTTGGGAGAGGTAGATTGGAAGCTTAAATGGGCTTTTGAGCAATAAAGGCCTAATTAGTAAGGATGGTCCAACTTATTTAAAGTAAAGGGATTTTGGAGTGAAAGGAGCAAGGAATAGTAAACGTGGGTCATGGGAGAAAGTTACGAAGAACATGTGGCATTTGTAGAATAATAGCCCACCTTGAAGTAGTTATTAGATAAGTAGTGTAAATAAAGAACCAAGTGCACCTTGTAAAGGGTTCAATCTTTTCACATTCCTAATGCTAAACACTCAGAGTAACCAAGCAATCGAGCGGAATAATTCAGGCTAGGGCAATGTATGTTTGAATCAGTTTGCCTATTTCTTTTAAGAAATTTTGATATTATGTCATTTATCTTGATTTCTTTGAACATTTTAATTGTTGTTCTACAAATTTACTTTAAGTATTTGTCAATCACGTAAACGCGTCAAACGTAAGGTCGAACGCCTGCATTTCCTTCAAAACATTTTATAAACATTAACACTTGAAAGCTAACATCGTATTGTGATTCCCTGGTCGATCTCGCTAGTAAACGTTTTGGTAAGATACTAGGGTTGTTTACCGAAACACGAGGTAAACACACGTACAACTTTGAATTCTGGTTGAAGTTTCATTAAAAACTGATCTCGCTTGCTGACTTCATAAACAATTTGAACGACTGTAAGCGAAGCCCCAGAAGGATCAACAAGTAAAATGGCTAAATGTTCAACCCACAAATTAAGGAATCCAAAATAATAGTCTTGAATTTAAAGATTATTTTAACAATAATTAGCTATGTCAAGCTCCAACTAAAATCTTTTGGAAACATTGTTTTGATTGTAAATGTGTTTCAGTTAACCCCACATGTCTTTAGCAGTAGAATAGGAATGGATATTGTTAACCATGTGGGGTTCGATGGACGCGAGAATCCAAGAGATAATTTGAGCATCCTTTTTTTTCCATGTCTCTAGTGCGGGTTTCTCAGTTTGAGGTGTTTAAATACCATCAACAAGGCCCACACACCTCTTCATTTATCGTACATCTTAAATTGAAACTCCAAAGCGACATAATTTTTTTGGTAAAAAGAGCACATAAGTTCTATTTTTCCATGAGATAACGATGAATAACGAGACGAAGTGATCAAAATAAGATCGCTCAATACTCGTGCGCAAGGAACAGAAAGAGTTTATCAACTACTGTTGCAGTAATTACTACTGTTCTGAGTATTTTTTTTGTTAAAAAAATAACAAGACTAAAGAACTAATAGAAAAAAATCACGGTTCAAAATTCAAGAGATCTTAATACCATGTTAAAAAAAATTATGACTTAATGCCTCTTTCATTATCTATTCCTATATAAATAATGCAAGTTCAGTAATTACATAATTATTACTCCTAATTACAAATATTTTTATTTGAATTCTAATTATATACAATTAGTAATTTCCTAAATTGTAATAGAAAACTAATAATATTAATAATATCAGATCTCCATATTGTCGATTTTATCTCTTTAACAATATGCTTTACTTTATTAAAATATTTTTTAGTCAGCTCAAACACCCAAGGCTATTTCTTAACCCACCCCCATGACTTTCTTACGCGCCACATGAAATTCCATAAATACCCTATTAAAATCGGAAGTATACTTCCGATGCGCATCCAGATTTGGTAAAGTATACTTAGAAATCAGAAATTTAATTCCGGTTTAGAATCTGAGGTGTATTTTCGGTTTTATTCTTTACAGAAATCAGAAAACATTATTGAATAGTATTATAATCTCACAATACAATTCATTAACATAAATATAACAAATACATTAAGAAGTTAAACGTAAATCATACATTACAAATCAACGTCCAGGTGGACGTTGCAACATCATGATAATATCATTGACCGATCTTGTTATAGTCGCATCTAGATCGATCAGAACTTTCTCCTCAAAACTGTCAAAAGTATTCCACATACCCCATAAATCAGCATCGTTCTTCAGCTCACGATTGATGAGCTCAAGCTTCCCATCTTTGTCAACCGATGGCGAGTGGTACTCGATATTCACTACCTTGCGATTGTTGCCAAAAGGTACAAGTTCCTGCAATATTTCACGCACATCTTCAATAGGGGTGTACACGATGAACTTAAATTCGTGAGATGGTGTAGCATTGGTAAAATGGACAACTCTAACATGACATTTGATGTTCAATTTCATGTCCATTTCTTGTCTCTAGTGTTGTGGTATGAAAAAATATAAGAAGTGAGATTTTTTATAGTAGTTGGAGGTAAACATGAACCATACAAATCCTATCTCTATGTCATTGATAGAGCCCACAATTAATTTCCGGTTTTTATTAAATGGAACCGGAAGTAAATTTCTAGTTAAGGCCCTGAGAGTGAAAAAACCGAAATAGAACAGAAACAAAAACTCTAATATAAAAACTCATTTATTCAAATAAATGGAACCAAAAGTATATTTTCGGTTAAGGCCCTTGGAGTGAAAATCAGAAATAGAATAGAAACAACAACTATAATAAAAAAGCCTCATGTATTCAAATATTGTATTTTTGGTCAAACTTCAAAAGTGGCTACATTTCCACATCATAATACATGAACAAAATGACATTAACAACAAAATGTTACCTAACTACTTGAATGAGCCGAAAAAAGTGTCGCAGTATAAATCCATTGGTGGCACCCTTTTGACTTTTCCCTATTTTTCTATGTCAATTTGGTTCAACTTGTTGTATTCTTGCATCCTTTCAATGAATTGGTCCGGCCAGGTCTCAGATAGGTTTGTGAAATGAAGCGCCCACTCTGGTAATGTAGGTTCTATAGGACATCCAAGTTGCAAATACATTTGAACAAAATGTTGCGGATTTGAAACCCACCCAACACATATGATATGATCATTGGGATTTGGTGTTGGAGCAGTGCGCAAAGGGAAATAAGTCTCCGAGAAACTGTATCTTATATAATTAATACACACCCTCTCAAATGCACTTGCTATGAGATGACCCATTTCAGAGAAGCGCGTCCATTAATCCTCTAGTGCAAACCAAACCTAGAGAGGTACAAGTGTGTGATATATTTCCTCAACCTTCTTTTTAATCCCTAACACACGTGTGTATAATTCTCTATTTCCCGTAAACTCTCAGATCAGGGTATCTCGAACAATATGGTAATACTTTTCCCCTCTATCGAGCAAACTAGAAACAACTCAAAAACCACAATTGACGTCACCCCGACATTCATGATCCGTTCAATGTACTTATGCATAAAAACCGATATGTGATCGATGAATGGTATTTTGGGTGGAGTCGGTGTAGGAGGTGGTTTGCTAATACGGGCTCATTTGAAAGCACTTTTCTGATACTTCGGTGTAGGTGAATCAGGAAAAACTTTGTCAACATATTCAAAATATGAAGGACTCCTCGTAGCTGAATTATCGCCCGGTGTCAGTTTCACCTTCTTATGTGCCCCTTTAGTTTTTACCAGTTGGGATGGTGGTTTCAAGTCTGTGGTCTCCGGGAACACAATCTTCCTCAATTGGTCTTTAATGTGGATTTTGGTGGAGTCATCGGATTTTAATAATCTTTATTGAATCACTTTCCATTCGGTCAAGATGGAGATATTTGATTTATCAGTTTTCATTTTACTGTCATCGTCAAAACTTAGTCTCTTCCAATGACCGGAGACCTCGTTCATACGTATTGGGCTATCAACTTTCATCTTATTAGATATGACACAAGTACAAGGGAGACCATATGTTTTCACAATTGTGCAACCACACTTTGAGCTGTCAGAACCTACATTAGAAGCTCGCTTGGCCTAGTAAAAAATATAATTCAGAGCTGCCCGAGAGATGTTCCCAACCTATGGAGAATATATCATGTTGTCTTTGAACCTGTGTTCCAACATCGTGATACTACAACGAAATTTTGTCTATATCTCGTTATGCTGGTTTAGTAGCATCTGGTTCACATATTCCCAACTCGTAATCAAATCACCCTTGTTATTTCCCATCCAATTCTTCAAACATGCATGCGCATACTCAACTCAGTTTGTTGTTGTATTACCGAGGTGCATAACATGGTCTATCCAAACACATAAAACCTTATCCTTAACCTGATCAAGAATTGTGCTTTTAACATATTTCAATAGATCGAGATATTTCACGCAAACAGTCTAGAACTGTAAAACAGCATTAGCGTATGGCTCTTTTGTAGATGCATTTATTATAGCATTCCATGAATCTGTAATTTTCTCCACAATGACACTCGCCTTGACCAATTTTCTATCTTCACATCCAACATGTTTTGTCCCCACCGCAGGTTTAACCATACATCTCACATTTTTAGTAATATGGTACCTACAAAGTAATGCGTAAGAAGTGGAAAATAAAGTTGCAACTGAATTCATTAATGTCGTATATCGGCCGGTAACAATTACTTTCGACATATCTTCTTGATCCTTCAATATTGACCTACAAACCTCTAAATCTCATGCGAAGTTGTCCTCTTTTTCGCACTATAGAAATGCAAAACCAACAGAATACGTCTTCTCAATCGACGTAACACCAACGATTTTCAACAATGGAAGCATGTACTTGTTGGTCTTGTACATCGAATAAATTATGAGCACGGTAGGAAACGTATTGAACAATTTAATGGAATCAGGATGAGTCCAATAAATGTCTCTTACTGTTACCCCATCATCACCTCATAGGTGCCTACAAACATAATCATTTTCATCTAGAAGTTTCAAGAGGTGTTGTGTAACGCCCAAATTTTATTAATTAGTTAATTAAATTATTGAAGTATTTTATTATTGGATTAATATGCTGGCTGAGCGGTTAAGTTGATAGTTGAACGATAGTTGGTTTAATTGGAGAAATAATATTAGAAATAATATTATTATGGAATTATTATTTGGTTAAAAGTTGGATTTGGTGGTGGTGTGAGGGTAATGTGGGAGGTGTTAATTAGTTGGCCCATTAAGAAAATAATAATAATAATAATAATAATAATAATAATAATATTATTATTATTATTATGAGATTAAAAAGAATAAATAGAATTAGGTGGCAGTAGAATATGGTTTTTGGCTTTTGGGAGAATAGAACGTGAAAAGAGAAACTGCAAACCAAAGAGGAACAAGGATTTTGACGGAGAAAAGTGGAACGATCAAGAATTGTTAGAGCAACCTTCAATCTAAGGTAAGGGTGGGGTTCTGGCTCTATAATTGGGGATATGATGGGCAGTAGGTAGTTTGGGATGTATGATTCACTAGGTTGTGTCAGTCGATGTGATTAACCGTAGAAAATCCCAATTGGAATATATAATCTTAATGTTATGTGTTGTGTTGTTGTTGTTGAATGAAAAGATTATGCCATTCTGCCTTTATGTGTTGTGTTGTTGTTGGTGATTGAAAAATAGCCATATATGAATCGTGAAACCTTGGAGAAAAATTGTTTTTGGGTGTATTTGTACTACATGAGCCGACTCAAGAGAGCATGTATCGATACATGCTGTGTTTGTTTTGAAAACCAGAAGCTTAGGAGCAGCATGCATCGATACAAACTGTAATGTATTGGCTCATGGGGTAAAATTGGGGAGCATGTATCGACTCATGCATGTATGCATCGATACATGCAGTGCTGTTATTAAAAACCAGGAGCGCAGGATCAGTTTGTATCGATCCAAAAGGACATAGATTGGCTAATGGAGGAAGGCTGTGATGTATGCATCGATACAAGGCATGTATGCATCGACTCATACTGAAGGAAAGTGGAGAAACAGAATTTTGAAAAGCTATGAGCCAACACATACGACCTATGTGTCGACACATACTGTGTACAAATATGAAAACTTAAGCTATGAGCCGACACATGAGCTTATGCATCGACACATACTGAACAGAAACAGAACTATGATTCTGGAAAATTGTTTTGTCGTATCTTCGCGATCGTAACTCCGATTTTGATGCCGTTTGGACCGTTGGAAAGCTAGGAACATGAGTTAACCTATAATAATGTCTTTAGGTACAGTAGGTGAGTTTTTGGATGATTGGTTGTAGTTTCCGTAAGTGAATTCGTTGTTGTCGTTATTGTTGAACGTTGTTGTAGAGGCTTTGATAGCTAACGTTGATGGTTATTGTTGTTATTGATTACGTTGGCCGTAAGGGGCAAAATTAATATGTTGTAAGTTGGTTCCGCTGTGGATTACATTGTTGTTATTGTTGTTGTATGTTGTTTGATTTTATCGCATATATACATTTGCATATTATGTTGAGCCGTGAGGGCAAAACCTCGTTGAGCCGTTAAGGGCATGTTATTTACGTTGAAGGCTTACGCCTTGATGCCTCGGAATTACTGGCACCTGTTTACGTTAGGAGTTTTACTCCGATTGATCCACATGAATTTGCATAGTTGAGTCGCATTTAAATTGTTGATTAAGTTATTGTTGTCGTTGTTGTTGCTGTTTCAGTTGTACGTTACTGTTGTTGATGTTCATGTTGCAGGTTGATATATGTTGTTATATTTGTTCAATATAGTTTGTTGTTGATACGTTGTTGTATTGAATTACGTTGTTGTGAATGATCGTACGTTGTTATGGAATAGTTGTGTGTTAGCGTTGATTAGTCGTGTGATTGCATAATGATGATATTATATGATTTCAAACTATATATTGTTTATCATAATCTCAATTATATGGTTTGATATCTCACTCTTTACTTATTTTTTCCATTGCCTTTATATTGGTAACGTGCAGGTAACGAAGGATGAAGAGTTAGTAGCAGTTAGTTCGAGTATGGTGTCATTTGCTCTAATACGTAGCACTCAGGGGAAATGCGTGTTGTTTTTATTCCGTTATTTTTATGTTGAACTGATGTTGTTGAAATAATCATAAGATGCTATTGTTTTGTTTTGTAAAAACTATTTGAATTCCGCTGCTAGTCAATGAAATTGTTCACGTTGAAAACTATTTAAGAGTGTTATGTATTTGTTAAAGAGATAATGACATGTTTACTTTGTGTTTACGTTGATTTGTGACATCCTGAATTGTGATACTCTGATTTTAATTAAATGAATACGTGGGGTAGAATCGGGGTGTTACAATAGTGGTATTAGAGCAGGTCGGTCCGTCCGACCAGGTTGTTGTGTTGTTAACAATCGAGTATTGTTAATTACTTTTATCTAATTGTTGGTTATGTTGTAGTGCTTAGTTGAAATGGCTGGAAGGAACGATGCTGCGATTGCTGCTGCTCTGGAAGCAATGGCTCATGCTCTAGAGAATTAACTGAATGTTGGCGGGGATGCTGGATCCCGAAGTTTGGCAACTTTCCAGAGAGAGAATCCACCGGTGTTCAAGATCAAGCATGATCCTGATGGTGCTTTGGAGTGGTTGAAAGAAATTGAGAGGATCTTCCGCGTGATGGACTGCACTCCAGCACAGAAGGTTCAGTATGGGACTCATATGTTAGCTAGTGAGGCTGATGATTGGTGGCTGGAAACGAATGCAAGATTAGAAGTTGTAGGTGAGGAGGTCGCTTGGGTTGTGTTCCGTAGGAAATTTCTAAGGAAGTATTATCCTGAAGATGTTCGGGGTAAAAAGGAAATTGAATTCCTTGAACTGAAGCAGGGTAATAAGTCTGTTACTGAGTATGCTGCAAAGTTTGTGGAGTTGGCCAAGTTTTACCTGCATTATAGCGCGGAAACTGTTGAGTTCTCGAAGTGCATCAAGTTTGAAAACGGGTTGCGCTCTGAGATCAAGAAAGCAATTGGATATCAGAAGATTCGTGTTTTCTCTGATTTGGTGGATAGCTGTCGGATTTTTGAAGAAGATAGCAATGCTCATTACAAGATAGTTAATGAGAAGAGGAGCAAGAATCAGAGTCATGGTAAGCCGTATGATGCTCCAGCTGGTAAGGGAAAATAGGAAGTTGCTGAGGGCCAGAGAACTAGTGGGGGAGATGCTCCTGATAGTGTGACTTGTTTCAAGTGTGGGAAACCTAGTCACAAGAGTAATGTATGCACTACTGTTGATGTGAAGAGGTGTTTTAGTTATGGCAAGGTTGGACATGCAGCTCCTGAGTGTAGACATAAGGCGGATGTCTGCTTCAATTATGGTGAAGAAGGGCATATTAGTACTCAGTGTCAGAAATCGAAGAAAGCACCTTGTGCGAAGGTGTTCGCGTTGGTTGAAACTCCAACAGACAGAGATACCAGAGGTATGTTTTCGTGGATCTAACTCCGTTAATTAATATGGTTGCTGATTTTGAGTTGAAATGGAATTGCGCATGTACCTTGAATTTTAATTGTAGTAATTATGGATATATCGGAAGGGTAAATGTAGAGACAAGGTTAAGGATGGTTGTGTCGGACGAATTTTTGAGGACGGAAATATTCTAAGTGGGGGAGAGTTGTAACACCCGGAACTGGAAAATAGGAATTCGATCGGAGTTATAACCACCGTCAGATTTAAGGTAAGGGGTGGGGTTCTAACTCTCTAAACGGGATTATGATAAATCGTATGTGGGGATGGAATTGTATAGAATTATCTTTGTTCTTGTAAGTTACGTGTAGAATAATTGCCGGATTTTGTACCGGTACTGTTGATTTTAATTGATTCCATGAAAATAATAATATGTGTGAATAATTGTACCACTGTTGAGAACCTTGCTGGAAATTAATTAGGTAAGTCGGAGAGGAAAGAAATTGAATCAGAGTAAATTAGGAAATTGAAGTGCATTGGGGGAGGGGGAGGACGCCCCATGGCGTAAGGAGGAAGAGGACGGACGCCTCCTGGAAGCAGGGTGGATGTCATACCCCATGTGACCACTTTAGTTTCTTTTGGTTTTATAATTTGTTGAAATATTGGTACTTACAGTAAGTGGACATTAGTATAAATCCATAGGTACCTTACAATATACTATGTAATTATAATAAGAATAGTTGGTGTAAGAATAGTATATTAATTAATAGTAGAGTTTTTAGTAGGATTAAAGTAGTCCTATTTGGTTCAATTCAGTAGTGTGTTGATACAGGTAGCAGGAATAATTTGGTAATAATTTCGTAACAGACTGGTAGTGTAGAAGGAAACAATAAGTTAGTGGCAGACTAGTAATTTGAGAGTAACTCCTAGTCAGAAGTTGTTAGTCAGAATTTGTTAGTCAGAAGTTGTTAGTAAGAATTTGTTAGTCAGAAGTTGTTAATCAGAAGTTGGTAGTCAAAAGTTGGTAGTCAGAAGTTGTTAGTCAGAAGTTGGTAGTCAGAAGTTGGTAGTCAGAAGTTGTTAGTCAGAAGTTGCTAGTCAGAAGTTGTTAGTCAGAAATTGGTAGTCAGAAGTTGTTAGTCAGAAGTTGCTAGTCAGAAGTTACTAGCCAGAAGTTGTTAGTCAGAAGTTGTTAGTCAGAAGTTGCTAGTCAGAAGTTGTTAGTTAGAAGTTATTAGTCAGAAGTTGTTGGTCAGAAGTTGTTAGTCAGAAGTTGTTGGTCAGAAGCTATTGGTCAGAAGTAGAAGTAATGGTAGAAGTAGAAGTTTTGTTGGTCAGAATGTTCTGTTGGTTAGAAGCGAGGGTCAGAAGTTCCAGAAGGATTATCTTGTGCTATAGAGAGGGAGACGGACGTCTCTAGTGGCAAGAAGGAGGGAGACGGGCGCCTCCATGTGTGTGTGAGTGGGGACCACCAACGTTTGTTTTGTCTGTTTGATCTTTTTTGAAATAAATTCCTATGACTTTCTATTATGCTAGGAACATAAACTAATAATTATATCATGTTCCAATAATAATTAAATTCTGGTACTATGGCTTATATGGGTTAGCTTGAGAAGAGGAATTCTGATGCATTGTTGTGTCTCATTTGAATTATGTCGTTATTAATTGTGAAGTAAATTAATTGTTGTTACTAACGATGAAGTGGTTTTGTGTTGTTGTTGATTTGAGAAGTTATTGTGACGTGTTAATTGTGATGTGATAATTTTGTATGATTCAATCCTAATATATTATTTATCATAAACTTGTTTATATTGGTAGATATCTCACCCTTTCTATTTTGTTGGTCGTTACCTTTATATTGGTAACGTGCAGGTAACGGGGAGTAAAAGAATTTAGTATCTTATGGCGTCGTTGCTCTGATACGTAGCACTCGGGGGGAAATGAACGTTTATTGATTTTATATTATTTTACGTTGCATTGTTGATGTTAATACATTCAGAATTTGTTTCCTTGAATTAAGTTGTTTAAAAGATGCTATATTTTGTTTAAAGTTTTGAAATATTATGAATCCGCTGCGTAGTTTTTGAATAAATATGAAGTACTTTTTAAGACTAATTAATTGTTATAAGTTCTTTGGATTAATATGTGCTATGTATCTTCTCTGATAGACTTTTTAAGTTGATGGTTTTCGAATTATGAATGTAATGGCCCATATTGGTGGAATTTTTGGCACTCTGATTTTTTATATAAACGTTGGGTAGAATTGGGGTGTTACATGTTGCATCTCGGTTCGATCCTCTCTAAGCGCTATTTTGGTTTGATAGCACTTATTGTAAACTTGTTGGATATTTGATGTGTTCTCGGGTCTTTTGCGCTTCAAGGTTGCAAGTATATTTTTGGGCGGTACCAAATTCAAAGTCATATCAGAAACATAAGTCTTCTCATCCGGAAGGAGCCAACATGCAATTGGATGACCGACTAACTTTTAACTTAAATCATGATTATGTAAACCGCATAGCACATTAAATTCCAATTTCTTATTTGCCATAAGATAACCATGCAACCTAAATGGACATTCACATTTTCTTGAACTGGTGTTGTCGCATTTCAAATTTTGGATACGACATATGTATTTACCACTTCTTTCGCATGTCAAAATCACAAATAGATTTCTTCTATCCGTACCATTATCGGACCTTCCAATCACAACACCAAATCATAGTTTCGTTGCCTATATACGAATCCACTGCAACATGTCTTAACGTAATTCAAATTTTTCTACATTTTCAAATTGCTCACGAACATCTACCACCTTAATTACGAGAGGAGAAACTGCGAGAGGCGAAACAACTTGAGACACATCAGGTTTGAGAATATTATTGGGGTACACCATACCTAAATGTTAGATAAAACACAAAATTTATTAACATGTTGAAGCAACTCGATTTTCAAAAATCTTTTAATTCTCGAAAACAGTGAAATCGCCACCTAATTTTATTTATTCCAAAAGGAAAGGGAAAATATAGATAAAACCCTCAAACAAACGGATAAGACGGTCTACGACCAAAAATTGGAATCGGGAGTCGGTTATGTAAGGGGAAGGTGTTAGCACCCCTTACATCCATCGTACTCGATGGGACCCGTTTAGTTCTACGTGTGTGTGTATATTCGCTAATCTCTAAGTTATAAAGGAAACGGAATTTGTTTATTATTATTTTGAGTTTGGCACGGTTTTTGAACCGTGTGCCTACATATTCCCTTGTGCAATGGGAAAACCAAAACTCTGTAGTTCCTCTTAAAAAGGTTTTAATTGGTTGTATTGATTTTGTCTGAAAAATCGTGCGTTTAGGCGTTTCAAATGCTTTGAACTAGGACTTGTTTTGTTTGTTTGAAAAGCTTAAGTCCTCGTTCGTATTTGAAACGACTATTGCACACTCTTTATCGGAAAAGAGTTTTAATGATCGCATATGAGCGATAAAAAGAGTTTGAATGAGTTATTTTGTTTTTATGTGGGAGACGAGTATCGGACCATAAACGTTCAACGGCTAACGCCCCAATTACTCGGATGAGTGGACAGAAACATCCTAATCATCTTTTTCTACCCAAAAGTTTTATTAAGAAAAGTGAGGTGAAACATGGTTCACGTTTAATTAAATTCAATTAAAGACACCAAGCATACGGTCGAGGGTCGATACTGGACTGACTACCATATGCTTGGGAGGAGGGAGAGATAGAAATTTATTTAAGAAATTATTTGAAAAGAAACCCGACGTTGGGTCGGGGTTTAGAACTTTAATTGTGAAAGTATTCTGATACGCGTGCTGAGATGTAATGGAAGAGGGTTATGATTAATCAAGTATATGGACTTGATTAACCTCGTGAGGATAGGTGCTCCTATCCCCAACCATGAGACCCTGGTGCATGGTGGTTGGTATATAGACCAATGTTGTTTCGGGTTATGATCGATTAAAGCAACAAGGGCTTTAACCGATCTCGTGAGGATGGACATGCCCATCCCCAACCATGAGACCCTCTAGGAAATTGACGTATGAGTCAATAAAAGCAGAATCGAATTGATTTTAATTTTGAATTGTGTGCAGAGTGTACAATGGTAAATAATTGCTGAATAAATAAACAGACAAAACTATCATACAATACAATCGGAAATTTAAATAATTATTGGAGATGATTTTTTCTGTTTGATGAAAAATCGGCTAATAATTTAATCGATAAATCATCAAATACAAACTATCAGATCCAATAATCATTTAGTACATCGCGCAAAAGATATTATTTACGAAAAAATAAATTAATTGAAGAGATAAGTTCAGAAATAGCCTGGGTGACGCGGAGTAAGAAGAAGAAAACCATCTGATCTTTGACCGGCTCGTAATACCTCCATATGCGCCGGCGAATCGAGTGTGACGAAACCCATTCCGAAATAGTCCGATGGTTCCAAAAATAGATATTACACCACATATGTATTAATTTAATATCAACATTTTTTTTTTTTAGAAAAGAAATTTATCTAAGAATGACAAAATAAAACAAAAACAGATTTTTCCTATACAAAAATAAGGTGGTGACACTTGTCACCACCAGATTTAATATGAAATAAAATAAAAATAAAAATAAAATTGTTTTTATATATTTAAGAAAAAAGAAAAAAAAATGAAAGGAATTAAATTATGAAAATATAAAAAAAAATTGCCCAAGTGGGCAAGAACAGACAACAGATGAACCCGCGTTCATCTTCTTCTCTCACGCGTTCATCTTCTCCTCTCACGCGTTCTCTCAAACCCTCATCGCTGTTTCCCTCATCTCACACGCTCGTGTGCTCTGTCTCTCTCTCACTGCTCTCGCCGGAGATCACTCTCTCTCCCTCGCCGTCGATCGTCCCTGTCTCTCTTTCTCACCGTCGCTCATCTCTCTCGAACTGGAATCTCTCATCTCTCAATCTCTGTTTGCACGTTCTGATTTCTGATGGTTTGATTTCTGATTATGTGAATGTTTGTTTTCTGATTGTTTGACAGATTGTTGGAAAAACTGAAAAGGGTTCTGAAACCCTACCTTTCGCTTGCGATTCTGGCCTGACTGCGGAAGCTGGGCTTTGGAGACGTATGGCTGTGAGAAAGAGTTTCTGGGCTACACTCGGGTGAGATCCTTCCAAACTTTTTCCTCCTTTTCTTTCTCGGTATTTCAGAACTAAATTTCTGACAAAAAACCAACTCTGAAGGGTTGTAGTTTTAGGGATATGATGATTAGTGTTAGGTTTTGGCTGTTGTTTTGGATTTTGCTTGTGGTTAGAACTGTATGGCTTTTTTGTAAGAACAGATATGTATCTGGTATTTCAGTTTCAACAGAAAATGGAGTGTTTTTTGGTTCTTTGTGTGGAACAGATATTTCTACTTGCTATTTTCTTTTTCTGGTTACTGGTGTCTTGTGTTGTGCTTTTTACTGGTATAAGAACAGATGCCTCTTGATTTTTTGGATCCCCTTTTTCACAATAGAGCTGTTGGTTATATTAACTTCCAACTTTGCTTCTGAGCTTGTCCTTGTCTTCATTGGAACTCAAATTTTTGTTTTTTCTTCTGATACTCTTTCTGCTATGCTGCCTGCTATGTGGTCTGCTATATAATTCCCATTTTTGTCCAATTTGACTTGCTTTTTCTCAACTGGCTTTATTGCCTAGACACTTTGAGCTTTTCTTTTGGTCTGCTGCTCTGCTTTCTCTGTCACTGTATGCTGCTGGCTGTTTGGGTGAAAATCTTTCACCTTATGCTGATAACCAAATGAATGAGTAAAAAAGTTTCTCTCTTGCTGCCTGTTGATTTTATATTTGGGTAAAAACTGATTTTTTTGGAATTATTCTGCCAAGTTATGGGGCTGTTGGGCTGATGGGTTGTCTTTGGAAAAATGATGTTTTCCCTGATTTCCATTTTATACCTCCTTTGTGAACCAACAACGGAAGTTGTTGTGATTTGCAATGGAGGTAACGGTAACGGCCGATGAAGGAACTTCGGTTCCGAGGCTTTGTCATCTGAAACAATTAACCTTCGATCCTGATTCCTAAAATTAGCCCTAATGATGAGTTTGAAAAATACCATGTTTCCTTTGAATTTATTCTGACATACAGCTACTAACCATTTTTCTTATTTCAGGTAACGTGGGAAGACGGCAACGGTGGCCTGGAGAAAGTAGAGCAGCGTAACGGAAAAGACTGAAGATGTGAAGACTCGAACATTTTTGTAGCAAATTCGTAGGATTCGTAGGACTTTTTGTAGAATATTGTAAACTAAAAGCTTCTTGTAACACACTTGTAATATAGAACTTAAATGAATGAATTTTGAAATTCAATTTGTGCCGAAGTTGATACAATAATTTTAGGACTTGAATTCGAATTTATGATCTCTTGGGCATTCGAGTGGCTATCGAGATGTTAATAACAAAAAGACCAACAACTGTCTTGTATTATTCCTTGAATTGAATTCAAAATTTCCTTTGAACTCAAACTTGTGACCACCTCTAGTCCAAAATATAACAATCTTTTGAATTGGCTTGAAATCTTTAAATTTCCTTTTAGGTTTGAGAAAGTTACAAATCCTTGCAATTTGACGTTTGGATGTGAAATAACTCTTCATCAAAATTAATCCACACCCTTTAGCTTACCAAGCTTCTTGAATTCAAAGCAAAAACAAGTACGCATTAGGTGAACTTTGGTTAACACACTTACCCAAATAATGAGCTTCAAATTAAACAAAATTCCTTTTTATCGATGGACCACAAAAGAATATCCTCTTGACAAAGAAACCCCGGATAACTTATAGCGCAAGTAACAGACAATTCGTAAGTCGTTTTAATACAAGAAATCCATAAAGTCAGAACATCTTCCCACATGATCAAAAATGAAGAGCATACTTTAATTCACAATTTCCACAAGACGACCTATCCTCCGGGATCAATCCAGATAATCTAATCAAATGAACCAATTCTTGTATTAACATCAAAAGGCCCAAACAGACCGTAATTCACAATCAAGGAGATATATTGGAAGCACTTCATGAACAAAGAAATTCTCAATAAGATAAAGGGCGTGAACCCTTATTTCGAAGATATGGATAGGGGAAATTTTGGGGTACGACACATGTTACATTGACAGATTGCTGTAAAAATAAACACAGATAGAAACTGGAAATTAACTTTCGGTTTTGTTCAACTAACAACCGGAAGTATACATCCAGTGTGTGCGTAACCTTTTTCTACAATAAAGAACAGATTAATGTAGGGAATGAGGGTTGAAATGAATAAACTTTACCTGAAATTCTACTTTTTTGAGCTCTTTCTGATATGATGAACCACAAAAATGATGATTTGAAGTGGAAAATGAATTAAAAATGATGAGAATTTTTTAGAGATTTTAAGGAAAGAGAGGAGAAATGGTGGTGATCAAGCATGACCATACTAGTTAGTGTTTTAAGTAACCTGCATCGTCCACTAAATTCAGAAATATGCCTCTGATTATATATAAAATGACAATGTGGCAACAAAATTCAATCTTCCCATTAATGGAACCGAAAATAAAATTTCAATTTAGTATCGGAGGTATACCTCCGATACAATTTTTTGCATTTTGAATGGTGAAATTACATTTGATCTATTTTATGCAAAATATGATACGATTCAAAAATATATTTTTAATTTTTTGAGAAATAATTTCAGAATTGGATAAGATGTTCCTTTTCAACATGAGATGGGAAAAAGAATTCTCTACTTTAAAGGAGCTAAGAAAAAACTCATAATAATATAGTTCCTTCCTAAGATGTGATATCTAACTTATACGAATCCTAAGTTGACACACACTATTCTAACATGCGAGACCAAATGTCTAAGTTCAGACCAATGCTGAGCAAATATACATTATTTGCAGTACCCATAAAGGTTTGAGTAACAGGAGAGGGACATCCCCACGCGCTACTAAACTTAGAAATATATACATTAAAACATCGAACCAATCAAAAATAGTACTACTTGATTTGGCTACATGATTAAAGATATCTATAATGTGCAACTAGTCCTAAAGTTTGTACATATTGTCTCCAATTAAGCTTTCTATTGGTTAAGCACATGTGAACAGTGAACAATATTTCATTCACCAATAAGATTCGATCTTACCTGAATATTTAACATTGCACTTTTTGTAAAAATAACTTGTAATGCTTGATTAATTATTGTTACTTTAGTGCCCCCATTAAGGTAATTAGCCAGGTGTCAATGATCAGGAAATCATATGTGTACGGAGTCCAAGTATGATAGACTTTGTCACCATGTTCCAAAAAATACTTTATTTCATCAATTATTCTAACTTTGGAAAATGGCTGCTTTTACTAGTCATTGTGTCAATTGAGAATCACTTCTTTTGTGATGGAATGAAAACTAGTAACGTGTACAGTAATCAGTGAAGCACAAAAACATAATGTATAATGTATCTTCTTATATATATATATATATATATATATATATATATATATATATATATATATATATATATATATATATATATATATATATATATATATATATATATATATATATATATATATATATATATATATATATATAACAAAAAATTTGATTCTTAGTTACTGTTATAAATAATATTTTAAAAATCAGACTGGTCATCAAATCGATGAGGATATTTGATCACTGATTTATTAGTCGAATCACTGACCGAACCGTATAACTAAACCGGATAACTCGGTTGGATATACCGATCATTAAAATTATATAAGTAAAAAATTGATCAATCAAATGATTCAGTTTCTACAAAATATAACTAACATTTATATTTTTTTTAAATGTCATATCATAAATTCACAATTACATAATTCAAGTTCAAATTTTAAACAAAAAATATAACACATAATAAAATAGTACAAAATTACAAAGTCTAATTGCAAACAACATATAATTGCAATATAATCTAATTAAATAGTTTATAACAAAATATCTTCAATGTGTACTAAACTTAAAGGAGGGAAAATTGTTTCAATGTTAGAATCTTCTTCTTCAATATTAAAATCATCTGTTCTAAAATCAACCGCATCCGCAATAGCTTTTCCGTCAATGATATCATTAATTTTTTCATTTTATTTGTTTTTTATTTTAATTTTTTAATTAAAATAATCAAAATGACGTTGTTTTAATTTTAAAAAATAAAAATGCATTTAAACCGCCGATTTAAAAAAATCACAAGAATACGCTGATTTAACAGTGTGCTAAGTGCCTTCTGTTTTAAAGAGACACATAAGCTAGACAAATACATGGGAGTGCCTGTTACAGGGAGAAATCCCAAGCTACAAGACATCAAGCATATAGTGTCAAAGTTGAATTTGAAACTAACAAGCTGGAAAGCAAAAAATTTGTCTTTTGCAGGTATGACGACATTGGTGAAAACTGTTATGGAAGCTATCCCGACTTATACTATGATGACTTGTGCTCTGCCAAAAGCTTGCATCAAAGAGATTCATAGGATTCAAAGGAATTTTCTTTGGGGAGACAGCGACAGTCAACAGCATATTCATGTTATTCGCTGGAAATCTATTGTGCAGCCAAAATTTCTTAGAGGTTTAGGCTTTAGAAATCTGGAGATCATGAATGTAGCCTGCTTAGGAAAACTGGCGTGGAAGATTATGGAAGGAGACAATTCTCTTTGGTGCCAAGTGGTGAGATACAAGTACGACAGGGACAACAATGGTTTATTGCAAGTTAGCGCAAAAAATTTTGATTCTTCGCTTTGGAAAATTATCGTCAAGGCTTGGCATAGTATTGAAGTTGGCAGGATTTGGGATATTAGAGATGGGAAGTTTGTCAAAATTTGGGAACACTGCTGGCTCAATTCTGGAAAAATCCAATCATAGCACCAGGCGTTGATCGAGGTTCTTGACACAGTGGATGATAACAAAGAGTGGAATGTTAGACTCCTTCGAAGCCTTTTCGATGACAAAACCGTGGCAGAAGTACTGGCTATCTTTCCCCCTAATGATGACCTCGGATTAGACGGTTTCCATTGGCTTCACAAGACAAATGGCAGGTTTACCATATCAAGTGCCTACACCTTTCTTGCTAGGCACACTTACATGGAGGCTGATGAGTGTTGGAAAAAGATTTGGAAGATTTGGGTTCCTGAACGTATCAAAAACTTTATTTGGCTAATGAAACATGGCAGATTGTTAACTAATGTCTACCTTCATCGTCTGGAGCTTCGCAACCCGTGGTGTGATTTATGTGCAAGCAAGGAAGAAACTGTACTCCATGCTTTACGTGATTGTGTCGTGGCAAAACAACTCTGGAGCAGTTTCTTGACTAAGGATCAAATGCGTGAGCAAGATTTATTAAATCTTTCTGATTGGATCCATCATAATCTCTCGACAGGTACCACCGTTGGATCATCCCAATGGCCAGCAATTTGGGCAACTTCCTTCCATTCACTTTGGTTTTGGAGAAATAAGCGAACTCATGACCTTTTATTTATTATGCCTCTTGATATAGCTTCTTATGTTTGTCGCCAAAATTACAATTTTGAGCAAAGTTGGAAGTTACAACATCATTTCATTGGACAACAGGCGATGAACTAGTTCATCTCTTGGTCTCCACCGCAGTTAGGTTGGGTGTGCGTTAATGTTGATGGAACAGTGGATCATACATCAGTGGCCAAATATGGAGGCGTTATCCGTGATTCTGATGGAAATTGGAACGGTGGTTTTGCGAAATATATTGGCGTCTGTACCATAGAGGTGGCTGAATTATGGGCGGTCTTCGAAGGGCTTAATTTAGCAATTTCTAACGGGTACGTAGGATTGAGCTTCAGTCAGACAACAGTACTATCGTTGCGAGGCTTAATAATCTGAAGTGTAATAGTGGAGTGGCCTGTGGGCTGCTTAGACGAATTCGTCTTCTCATTAATGAGGATGTGGAGGTTAGATTCATTCACATCTTCCGTGAGGCTAATAGATGTGTTGATGTTATGGCCAAGATAGATTTCGTTCATGATCTGGGCATCCGTATTTTTCCGATTAGGCCAAATTTTATCCAAGAGTTGTTAAAATTTGATATTTCTAGGGAGACTTCTCATCGTATTTCTGTTTTGTAGTTTCTTTTTCCCCGGGGCTTAGGCCCCTCATGTAATAAAAAAAAAACATAGGTTTTTCCAATTTTTCTGATTTACATTGATTTTTACCGATTCACACCAGTTCAATGACATGGGCGATCCAACTATTAAACTAGACCAGTTATTTGGCCAGTTCCTAGTTCAATTGGTCTGACCGACTGGTTCAGTCCAGTTTTTAAAACACTGATTATAAGAAAATGTCAAGTATTACTAAATCATTTAATACTATAATTCCTAATATACCCTTCAATTTCATTTTCCAACATTCCATTAAATTTAATAAAGAAGACATTGTAGTAAATTTAATTAATGTTTTCACCAAATTCTAAAAAGTTAATTACACTTGATTGAATTTCTTAATAACTGAAAACCATTTTTGTTGTTTATAACTATGTCTAGAGGATGTATACATATTCAGTTGTGGAACCGTAATTGATGTATATCGATGATGAAGAATCTTGAATCGGTAATGTTAATCTTCGATACGACAACGCATGGTGGACATACAAGGTTAACACTCAACACTCAAATCAGTTTAGAATTCAAGATAAGTGCGGTAAAAATGGAGATAAAGAGTGTACCTTGTGTATCTTATGTAGAGGAAGACATTTATTCGTTGGGTTTTTTGGAGTGGCTTGACATTGGATTGCATCTTGGGTTATTTTCCTTTTGGCCGACCCATAACAATTGGCCCAACGCTTGTTGAGCGGTTATTCGTCGTGAAAGTCTTAAAAGTAGTGGTCTTTCTATAAGGATATTGTTCACTTTTGGTCAGAAGTGAAAATGCCTTGAATCAAATGCAAAAGTATAGGAGAACAGACGTATTGAATGTCTTCACATCATTGAAATACTTTAATGACATGGGCGATCCAACTATTGAACTAGACCGATTATTTGGTCGATTCCTAGTTCCACTGGTCCGACCAGCTAGTTCAGTCTGATTTTTAAAACATTGATTATAAGCAAATGTCAATTATTACTAAATCATTTAATACTGTAATTCCTAATATACCCTTCTATTTCATTTTCCAACATTCCATTAAATTTAATAAAGAAGACATTAAGGTAAATTTAATTAATTTTTTCAACAAATTCTAAAAAGTTAATTACACTTAATTGGATTTCTTAATAACTGAAAACTATTTTTGTTTTTTATAAATGTGTCAAGAGGATGTATATATATTCAGTTATGGAACCAAAATTGATGTATATCGATGATGAAGAATCTTGAATCGGTAATGCTAATCTTCGATACGATGGTGCATGGTGGACATACAAGGTTAACACTCAACGCTCAAGTCAGTTTAGAATTTAAGATGAGTGCGGTAAAAAATGCAGATAAAAAGTGTACCTTGTGTGAATGAAGACATTTATCCATTGGATTGTTTGGAGTGGCTTGGCATTGGAATGCGTTTTGGGTTTTTAGCCTTTTGGCCAACCCATAACAATTGGCCCAACACTTGTTGAGAGGATATTTGTCATGGAAGTCTTAAAATTCGTGGTTTGCCTCTAAGGATGTTGTTCACTTTTGGTCAGAAGTGAAAATGCCTTGGATCACTTGCAAAAGTATAGGAGAACAGACGTATTGAATGTCTTCACATCATTGAAATACTTTAATGCTCTTCTGTGAGGTGTGGCTTGAGGTGACAAGTTATTGCATGTCGCTCCTTATAGTGAACTTGAGTTTGTTTACCATTTGTGAATGCATTTCTCTCTTCATAACCAAAGTGTATTTACTAGAGCAATTGTAGTTCCTTTCCCAAAGTTTCCATTCTTCCCAATTACACTTTTAAAGTTTTAAATTTAAAAAATTATGGTAATTTATGCTCCCATAAAATCTTGCAAAAATGGGGCGGGCTAGATGAACGACTTAGAGGGTGTAGGCCTAAATCTTTGGTCTATCCTGCAAAAAGAATGCGGGAAAAATAGGAATGCTCGGAGGGTAGGACTAGTTTTACCACTCCTAAGTCGAGATGTAATATCTTTGCCTCTTATGCTCGTGGAACATTGATTTATTATTTCTCTCGACGATCTCCTAGATTCTCAAACATTAGGTATTAGAGCTATGATTCAACTTAGTGGAAGAGAAAAGAAAAATTACTGTGTTTACATCAAGTATGTGACGTGGGAAGTCACACTTGTGAGTAGATTGTTGAGTTCACGTGTGAGTGATTATATATATATATATATATGCCTTATTGCCTTAAGCTTTTGTTTGTAGAGATATAGAGTTTCAGTTCAATTTGGTGGATGAGGGAAACTGAAACATTTATTAAATATTTTTATAGGATCTGAGAACCTACACTTTTGCGAAAAATTATTAGGTTTAAGTGTGATTTGTTAGGTCTCACATCGACTATTAATAAATGAAATGTTTGATATACTACTATGGAAAATCCATACCACAATAGTTGGAAAAGGATACCACAATGCTTGACCAACCATTATGAGGTCAGATTTGATTGTATCTTTGGCGCTTTCCACCATGACCACGAGACCATGATAATAAGGCAAGCCACATGCTACTTATCACAATGATATATATATATATATATATATATATATATATATATATATATATATATATATATATATATATATCGGTACTCGAGTCAAAATCTAGCAACAATAATTTATTTGGAATATAAATAACACTGTGTCACAATCACAATAGTTAACCATTGTGTAAAGTACCCATAGTTTATTATATAATATGTAGATTGCTTACTTTTCCATACATCTCACTAAAGAAATACAACCATTCAAATTGATGAAGAAGTATATAATATGAAAATCAAACTATTTTTGAAAACCAATTTTAAACAAACCTCTATTTTTTGAGTTGCACGCATGTCACAATTCATTTCAATCTCTTTAACATATAGAATATGGTTCAATGGTCTAAGTCCTTCATGGCATCGATTCCTTCGATTCTAGTTTAATTTGAATAACATCACATTTATTGGCCAAGTCTACCTCATCATTATCGCTTATCATCATGATTGTTATGATGACTTATCATCATAACAATCACAATGATAAGCGACGATGATGAGGTAGACTTGGCCAATAAATTGATGTTATTCAAATTAAACGATAAGAAAAGATATTGATGTAATTTAAGGAATCAGGTCATCAAACCATACTCTATATGTTAAAGAGTGGGTAATGAATGATGAGACACATGTAATTCGAAAAACATTGATTGATGTAAGATGGTTTTCAAATACAACTTACTTTTCAGATTATAAGTTTCCATGTCAATTTAAATGAATGTATTTTCAATGAAGGTTAATGAAACAAATAATCTACATAAAATATAATAAACTCAACTTGATCTTCTGTCAACCTACATAAGAATTTAAAGAATATAATGTTGCTAAGTCACAAGAAGCCTCTATCTTGTGACTTAACAATATTTTGTTCTTGTTATGAGAATATTAATCAACAACAACATCATACAACAAAATTTATCATTAACATAACAATTACATACAACAAAGTAAAAACAGACCTTTTAGCAACAAAACACTAACAACATACAATAACATGCAGGTTTGGCCCAATTAGTCCGGAGGTCCCATTCTTATTTAAATAATAGGACTAAATAAAAAAATCACTTTAAAATTTTTGATTTTACACCTAAAATTGGAACAAACCGGTATAAAACTAAAATCAATTATAATTTTACAACTATATTTAAAAAAATAGGTGTAAAAACTATTGCTTTTATATTAAAAAAAATAATTAGGCCCCAAAATTTAGGGTCCAGTGTTGCAGCACTTGCTGCACCTGGGGAAGATCGGCCCTGATAACATGTAATAACATGCAACAACACAAGATATAATAAAATCTTCCAAGAACACACTCATCTCTAACAAGCATACTATTTTTAGTACTAAGGGAAACTGAAGTCATCCTCATCTCCAACATCTTTATTTATTGAACCTAAATCTGACGCTAAACTCTAATGTGTATTTTTGTCTTGAAGTTCCAATCCGATGGCGGGATAGGGTTACATGCAAACGCTTTGACATTCAAGTTCGTTACAGTCAAAAGTGCGAGGTATTTTGGACGATAATTATATGTACCATGATGATCTTTTAATGTAGGCTTCTACGGATGTCATGACTTAGAACCCTGTGCTTTATACAACAACAAGAAACTACACATTTTAGACAATTATTCTTAATTTTATCTGTCATTTTATTCCTTTGAAGTACTCTGATTTGGGGCCATTCTTGGACATTTCCAACTTCCACATTGGCATAACCTTCTTATGGATATATGTTCTAAAGTAATGGAATAATCGGCCTAATGTCAACGTGATGATTTTGACATATCTGGATCCATGGACTCAAAGGGCATAAACTCCCTTACCACTCTCCTTCGTATTGGATCACCATTTATTAGGCCTTGAGTCAAGTTTGAAACAATAACTATTTATAGTTTCTATTTTCAATACTCGATAACTCTTACCATTTTACTATAACTTTCAATGATTATGTGCACTTGTTGATTATACTATTTGAAATCATAGTGTCTTTGTAGGTACCCTCGCTCACTTTTGAGAATGAGTATGCGGGGAAAAGGTAATGTCAAAGCTCCACACTAATAGAGAGAATTTAAAAAGAGTATGATAGGAGAACTAATTTTCTTTTTGTATTTAAATAAATGATATATATATATATATATATATATATATATATATATATATATATATATATATATATATATATATATATATATATATATATATATATATATATATATATATATATATATATATATATATATATATATATATATATATATATATATATTTTGAAGAACTTTTAAAGAAATTTGATCTTAAGAATTGCAATCTTTTATCTTAACATTATTTTTAGTGACATGATATACATGTCACAAATTTATGATATGTAAATTACGTCGTAGTTAAACTGTTCTTTTCTAACTCATGTTATATCTGCTTTTATTGAAATATATGTAGTAAAAATTTTTGCAATATATTACGACGTAATTTTCACATCACAGTTTTATAACATGAAAATCACATCATTAATAAATTATCACATAGTTTTTTTTTTATTTTATAAAATTATCACATAGTTTTTTATAACTTATTATGACGTCAAATTCATGTAGCCGATCTATTCTTTGTTAATACAGAATACAATTCATATACATTTATTTCATTTCATTTATATGTATGTATGTCAAAATGAATTTTATTTAAATTTGTTATCAAGAAAGTGTACCTCTTATTTGTAACGTGTCAAAGACTTATACGGCTGACGGCGCATTCATAAAAATGATAAAAAAAAACCAATACGCAATATTATTCTATTCATTCATTCATACAGTTGTATAGTTCCTTGAAGAATGAAAAACTTTACTGTACAAAGTACTTCACAACTCACGAGTCGCAGCAGTAAAGATCTACATTTAATATATTCTAATCTAAACAGTAAGCACCTTCCTCTTTCACCCAACTTCCTTTAACCTTTCTCTGCTTATTCTATATAAAACCTCTCTTTCCAAACACTAAAAATGGAAACTCTTCTTTACTGCATCATCTTGATCTCACCTCATCTTTGAAGTAAGACTCTAAATTCTTTTTTTCTTCTTTTTTCATATATAAATATTGATAATATAGCTAACTGTTTCAGAAACCCTAGCTAGGTGAAAAGAATGGGAAGAGGGAAGATTGTGATAAGAAGGATCGAGAACTGTACAAGCAGGCAAGTGACTTTCTCAAAGAGGAGAAAAGGTTTGATCAAGAAAGCTAAAGAGTTAGCGATCCTTTGTGATGCACAAGTTGGACTTGTTATATTCTCCGCTACTGGAAAGCTTTATGAATATGCAAACACCAGGTTTTTATATATTTCTTCATTTTTTTTATACAATTTTGTTAATTATCTGTGTAAACATATTCTGATTTGAGACACTGTTGTTTGGAGTTTGGACACAGAATATAAATGCTATACTGTTATTAATTATTATATATACACCCATACTAAGGTGAAGAACACAAATGATGATTAAAAAGTATGGCGATAATACTTTTGATTACCCTTAATTAAGTGAAATTAAGCTAGATGAATGGATGGTTTAGTATTATATCTCAACTTAATTAACCTTCATGTACTACTGTGTTCTCTCAAAGGTATAGTAAAGCCCCTGAATAGTGAGGTCTATAGCTAGAACTATAATGTGTTTTTACTTTTCTTTTTTATTTTAGTATATTAATTTTTTTAATATATGTATTTGGTCAACAATAAATTATCCCCTCAAGTGCAAAATTAAGTAATTAACTTAACAAAAAATATTTATTATTCATAATTAAGAACTATTTCTTGGGGGGAGTCCGGTCGAAAGTGACAATAGTGATACTTGAATTCAATAATATTCCTCGTAACAAATGTGAGTATTTTTAGACTTATTTATATTAGGATATCACTTTCGTCCTCAAATCTAAGTATGTCTTTGATACTATTTACTGAAGAGTCCGAAGAGCATTTGGAGTGTCAATTAGCTAAACAATTAAGTTCATAAAGATATTGATATCATATATTTATCAAAAACCTTAAGACATTAATTATATGAATCTTCTTTCTTATAAATCCAACACTTTCACCATTTTTAGTCGATACAGGACTTAATCAATCACACTTGAATTCAACATGTACTTCTTTTTTTTGAAATTAAATTAATAATTAATTTATATAAAACATGCTCAAATATGAAGATTGAAACTATAATTATAATTTAAGGAGGAAAGGAAACAACCATATATAAGTATGCATACATACACAATTTTATGATCTAGGGGTGTTCGTGGTGCGATTTGGACGGTTTTGACGCAAAAAATCATCCGAATCATGAGAGAAAAAGGCGTGCGGTTTGGTTTGGTTGGCTTTTAGAAAAAAATCAAACCAAACCAAACCGAGCCAATGCGTTTTGATTCGGTGCGATTTGTTCGATTTTTTTACAAATATTTTATTGAGCCATACATACACATATAGATGATAGCATAACTTTGTATTTTGTCATTCATACACTATCAAATAACAATAAAACTCATCATATTTAGACAATAACTTCCATTTAATATGTAAAAATTAGATTAAACAAAAGTGAAATAATAAACATAAAATAATAGCATAAAATAATATCAAAAATATTATAATAAAACAAAAAAATAGATGAGATGAGATATTAGTGAAGATGAAAAAGAAAGAACATAAAAGAGAAGAGATTAGAGATAAATATGTGCGATAAAACAAAATTGAAATAGGGAACATTTGCATAAAAAATAGAAGGTGAAAAATAAAGAATATAAGAGAGTAGATATTAGAGAAGAAGAGACAAGATGTAAGTGGTGAAGATGGAGCGATAATGCTATGATAGATTTAAAAAGACGGGAACTGAAACCATAAGTGTAAGGATGAGAAAATTGTTTGTAATTATAAGAGTAATATATAATAAGTTTAGATTTGAGTAGATGAGAGTTACATAAAATTTAGGTTGTACCATAATGCGGTTTGATTCGGTTTGCAAAATACAAACCGCAAACCGAACCGAACCATGCGATTTTGTTAAAAGATGACTCAAATTAATCTGAACCAAATACGACTTTTTGCGGTTTCGATTTGATTTAGTTTAGTTTGTGGTTTTTTATTGGTTTGGTTTTGAACACCCCTATTCTAATCTACAAAATATTGATTTATCAAGTATTATAAGAGAAATAGAGTTAATCCTGAAATACAAGACAAATCCTGACATTTATTAATTTGTAAATTTTTCTGAACTGATATTTATAATGTCTTGAACACTATTTAGATAAGGAGAAAAGATAATCTACTTTTTTCAAAGATATATTGAAAATCATAACTTATATAAATAAGATGATATTTATAGTGCAAAATTAAGTAATTAACTTACATAAAATATTTATTATTCATAATTAAGAACTATTTGTTGTGTGTGTGGGGGTTGGTCGAAAGTGTTAAAAGTGATACTTGAATTTAATAATATCCCTTTTAATAAGTGTGAGTATTTTTAGACTTATTTACATTAGGATATCACTTTTGCCCTCAAATCTAACTATATCTCTGATACAATTTACTGAACAGTCCGAAGAATATTTGGAGTGTCAATTAGCTAAACAGTTAAGATCATAAAGATATTGATATCATTTATTTATCAAAAACCTTAAGACATTAATTATATGAATCTTTTCTCTTATAAATCCAATACTTTCACTATTTTTAGTCAATACAAGACTTAATCAATCACACTTGAATTTAACGTGTACTCTTTTTTTGGAATTAAATTAATAATTAATTTATATAAAACATGCTCAAATACGAAGATTAAAACTATAATTATAATTTAAGGAGGAAAGGAACCAATCATATATGAGTATGCATACATACATAATTTTAGGATCTAAGAAATATTGATTTATCAAATATTGTAAGAGAGATAGAATTAATCCTGAAATACAAGACAAATCCTGACATTTGTTAATTAGTAAATTTTTCTCAACTGATATTTATTATGTCTTTTTCTCAACATTATTTAGATAAGGAGAAAAGATAATCTACTTTTTCTAAAGGTATATTGATAATCATAACTTATATGTATAAGATATAGTCAATTATGACTTCTATTATTTTGAGATGGATCATTCTAACCTCTACTTCTATTAAATAAATTATATAATTTTAATTTTTTTTTAATTTATTTAATTAATTATCATTCTTAACTTTATAAATAAATCATATAATTAATATAAATAGATATCCTCCCATAATAATAATTATTCGATGTCTAGCAACTTAGTCCACAAATTGGAGGAGAATTAACTCTCTTGTTAACTTATAAAATCAAAGGGTGTAGTTTATGTTATATTAACATTCCTTTCTCATGAAAAATTAATAATTAAGATTTTCTATAAAAGTATTTAGAATGTGTTTGTTTTAAAAAATTGAAATTATATATTTTTTTTAATAATTCTCAGAATTTTTATTTTAAGAAATAATATTCTAAATTACATGTTAGCTAAGAAATTAAATTTCGTTATAATGATTGTAAAATTTATTTGATTTAAAATTATAAACAACTAAAAATATTAATAAGTGTTAATGAGAGTAAGGTAATAATTAATTAATTAATTTTTTAAATTATATGTTCATTCTTTAAGCTTGGGAATAATAATAAGAGAAACCATTTATAAATAAATAAAAATAGAAATAGGAAAGATCTCTAAATAATTTTAGAAACTTGAACTAAATGTAAGAGTATTTCTTTTTTAGAGTTATATTTTTCTTAAACTACTATTTTAAAATTTGAAACCAAATACAATCTTAATTTTTTTCAATTTAAGATAATCAAAATATGAGGTGTACAAGATTAGTTTCAATATTAGCTTTATCTATTTTTACATTTAATTATTCCGGAAAGTATATATTTTGAATTTAACTATTCCCAAAAGTATACATTTTAACTTTAATTATTCCCAAAAGTATATTATTTTAAATTCAATTATTTTAAGTTTATAAATACGAAGCCTTTTTAGTCATTGTCAAGTATATCCAAAAGTAATATTTAAGTCATATAGTTTGGATCATAATAATTTACAAAATGCACCCATTGTCTCCACTAGTTTTGATAATGTAATAAAACATACACCAACTAGCTAGCTAATTAAATAGAAAATACCTTACTTTCTATTGTTTTGGTGCATGTTGGTATAAGGTGGTAGGATCGTTGTCATTCTAATAAACTTACGGTGAAATTTAGCATTCATTTATATATTGTGCAAAATTATAATATGATAACGATGTTTATAAATAAATAGACACAAATAAAAATAAAAAAGTTGTATCGTTATCTTTTTTAATGACGAAATTATTATTTTTTAAAATTATATTTATTGTTTAAAAAGACATAATATGTTGGGAATAACAGTTGAGAAGAAAATGATTCTGAGAAAAATGTGAGGGTAAAAGATGCATGATTCATTTATTAACTTTGGAGCTGTTTATGTACAAAGTAGTCGTTACTTGTCCAATAAATAACTGCTCCTCTTACAAAGTACAAAGAAGTCGTTATTTGTCTTAAAAATAAATAAATTTCAATTAAATCACTTAAATTTATTTGAATTTTTGAATTTTTTACAAATTTTAAATTTCTTCATTCAAACACACTCTAACATTTTTATTATTTGATCCATATTATTTCATCACAGCATCAATATATACTTCACTGATTCCATTATAATTAGATTAAGACTCGCGCGATGCGCGGTTATGAATTATTTTTTATTTGGTTTATAGTGAATTTAAATTATATTTTATATTTTAAAAAAATAATTAAAAGTTATATTATAATAATTTATCATGTAATATAATATAGACAATATTATAAAAGAAAAATGAATCTTTTATTTGATAGAAAAAGTATAAGTATGTAAGTTGACATTGATATCTAGATTTTAGTTTTTACATATTTTAATAATTCTAAAAAGATTTCATTTGAGGTCAGTTTTTATATTTTGATTCTCATGTCTTTTTAACACTCATATGTGAGAAATAAATACTTTTATTTTTTATCTTTTATTTATTTTTATGCCATAATATGAAAAATATAGTAATGAAGTATATAAATATGATTGAAAAGTGTTGCATACTTTATCATATTTCAATATCAGTAAATATTGGCAATCCTTTAAAAAACATTTGATTAAACATTTATCTTTGCTATGATTTTAAGAAAATCAAAAATATTTAATAGAGTTTGAATTCACATGTCTCTTTTGTTTTTAAAATTTGAACAAATATTCTTAATAGAGTAATTGTTGGGTTGTTAGATTATTTAAACAAAATGGATAGTGAATCTATTTCTTTCAAAATATTTATTAAAATAAGTATATACTATTTTAATGAGTTGAATCAGTGACATATCATATATATGTGCAAGAAAATTATAAATGTATTATATAATATTTTAATTTTTTGCATGATAATTTCAAAACCAAACGTTAAAATCGACTATTTGCTTTTCATTGTAGAATTATCGACTATTTGTTTTTCATTGTAGAATTCTTTGTTGTAAGTAGTAATGATAAAAATTATAATATTTTAGAGTTATTAAATTAGAAAATATATATCAAAGTTTCTTTTCTCTTTCTTATAACATAACACTTAATAAAATTTTATAGGTAATCATATTTTTACTTTTGTCAGGGTTCGAACTCATGACCTCAACAAAAGATTAGTATGTGTTTTGGCCTTTTGAAAAATAAAGATGTGTTTTAGAGGATGCCACATAAGAATAATAATGATGTGAAGAATATAGAGTATGTGGCATGTGATTTATATGATGTGTCGTGATATAATCTGATGCTTCAAACTTAATATATTATATAGATTATCTTCTATCACTAATCTATTAGAACAAGGTTTTAAATTTTCAAGGTTAGGGTTAGAAGAACATGTACTATAAGACCATGATTTCATAAAATTGGTTTGAAGATTTTTCATCAAAAGCAATATGGTGTGTAGTTATTCCAATGCAAAAACTATAGTGTGAAAACAAAGTGACTTGAATTGAAATCAAAGAAGCATTTTGTGAAAATCAACCACACTCTCCACTTTCTATCTAAACCTCATCTCTACTAGGGATAAACCACCTTTTAACCTACACCACTTAGGTTAAAACCACCATTCAAACTGGTTCTTATCCAAACAGATTTCTTCTAAACAAAACCTTATACAGCTTAATCAGGTATGAATAAGGGGGATTGGAAACGGGTTGAGATGCGATGTGGGGTGAGGAAAAAGTCAAGATGGGATACAAATACAAGTAGGGGTGGCGTGGTACTCGAGAATGATGGTAAGAATGAGGAAACTACTTCCTTTTTCTTCACAGAGTTTTCGTAGGACTGCAGGGCAAATGAGCTTTATGGAGTATTTAAGGAGTTTAGCGATGTGGATGAGGTGGTTATACCATCAAAGAGGGATGTCAGAGGGAAGAGATATGATTTTTTCCGGTTCTTCAATGTTTAGGACATAATAACAATGGCGACAAAGCTTGACAATATTTTTATTGGGCAGAAAAACATTCACGCCAACCTCCCAAAGTTTAACAGAGAGGCAAAGGCCAATGGTAAGGGACAATTGAGGGAAAATATCCAGGTTACGGAGGTGAAACCTGGTCCTAGATTTGCTTATAGGGAAGCTGGAAGTGGGATTCATGGGGAGAGATCTTTTGCCCAAGTTGTTGACAATGGAAGGAGGAAGGAGTTATGCACTCGCATGGATTTTAATAGAGAGGTATAAGACCTAGATAGGTTCAAGAAGGCATATGTTGGTATCGTGGAGAACCCTAAGAGAACATATAACATCCAATAATACTTCCATATGGAGGGGTATTTCTCCATTAAATTGACACCCTTGGGTGCTAACATGGTTCTTCTTAAGGAGCAGGTTCCTGGGGAGTTTGGGTGTTTAGTAAACAAGGCAAAGGATTGGTTGGCACAATGGTTCAAGGATGTTAGATGTTGGAGTCTGAGGGATGTAGATAATGAGATACTAATGTGCTTAAGATGTTATGGCATCCTGTGTCATGCATGGTGTTCTGAAATTTTCAAATTATTGACCCATAATCACTCAAAATTTGATGTGGCTATAGTATTGGTCAGGACTAAGTATAATCTGGTTTTTAATCAGACTTTTAATATAGGTGTAAATGGTGATGCGTACTTTATTAAGATTGTAGAAGATTCTCATGGACCTTTGAGAATTGTCCTGCCTAGTGCAATGGCGCTTGGAAAGGGGAAGTTGACGGATTCTGAAGATTCAAAGGGTGAGCCGTCAGGCTTTGGTGGTAGTGGTTTCACTAGTGAGGGTGGTTTAGGTGCTGATGTGAGGGAGTCTGTAGACATGACAGTTCCAAAAGTGAAAGTGGTAGAAAAGGCCAATATTGACCTTGTGGTTGACGTTAACCATAAGGGGGCGGAGTGTCGTTGCAGTGATAGTACAAATGATAGTATTGTAAATTCGACTACTTTTGTTTGTGATACCTTGGAAATCGTCAATATCGACCCCAACAGAGGGTAGAGGACTCTAGGACTAATGTGTAACCATTATAGCAAGCTATAGAGTCTACGATATCAGCTATAGGAAGGTCAAAGGCAGTCACGTGCAACAAGGTGTCAAAGGATAAAAGGGAGGAAACGAAAAAAGAGTATTACACGGGTAAATAGTAAGTGTATGTTGGGTAATATCATGTCGGGACAAAAACTCCATAAGGGCCCAAATAGAACTCAAAAGCCTAAAGAATTTGAATTTTGGATGATGAGTCCGATAATATGGATGAGATCCAAAAATCTTCATCGTCATCTATTGATTCTTTGCTTCGTTGTGACTCAACTAGGGATTCTGATTTTGTTCAAGGCAATAGGTGTATTCTGGGGGCGATGTTGTTGATAAGGTATGGGAGGTAGCTTCGCAACTGGGGATTTTGGGGAAGGAATATAAGGTGGTGTATATGGAAGCCATGAAAGGTATGAAGGTTTGGGATTATGTTGGGAATGTTGGCATGTATGCGCTATCAAACAATTTGATCCCATGAATATTCTCACATATAATATTTGTGGTGGGGGTAACCCTTTGAAAAGGAAAAGGGTTAAAGAGTGAATCAGAAAAGGGAGAGCAAATTTATGTTTCCTTCAAGAAACCAATTTAAGGTCAATGCCAGATGGTATAGTTTCGAGCTTGTTGGGTGATGGTGGTGTGGAGTTGTCCGCTAGGGATTCAATCGGTAAGTCATGTGGAATTCTCATTATATGGAGGAAAAGATTAATTATTCCAATCAGTAGTTTCATCGGTGAAGGGTTGTTAGGAATTAGTGCATTTTTCAGAGGTAAATTGCGCTATTTTGTTAATATTTAATCATCGTGTGATATCGTGAAGGGAAAGATGTGGGAAGAGGTAATTACATATAAGCATAGGTGAGAGGATGATGAATGGTGTTTAGGCGGAGATTGTAATGCCATTAAATTTATGAATGAAAGAGTTAGGCAGGGTATTGCTAATAGGTCGATGGAATCAACTGAATTCAACAATTTTATCAAACTGTTTGAGCTCATGGATCTTCCAACAGGATCAATTAAGTTCTCGTGGTGTAGTGAGGCGTTGGGGTCATTAAGAAGGTTCGATCATTTCTTGCTTTCAGAAGGTTTTATGGTGTTATTATCAACAGTTAGCCAAGAGATTGGCACTAAGGAAATTTTCAATCACACCCCTGTGTGGTTGTGTTGTAATTTGTTGAATTGGGGCTCGAGGCCATTCCGAACCTTGAATTTTTTGCTCTAACATGAGAATTTGGTGGGTTTTATTGATAAGGAATGAAATAGTATGGTGATTCACGGGTCAGCGACTTTCGTGGTAAAAGAGAAATTTAGGTTACTCAGAGATCGGTTGTAATGTTTGAATAATGAAGTATTTTGGTGGGTGGGATTGATTTTTCTTGCTTCTTCCTCATTCGATGGGAGCTTGTTTATTGTAGATATCTCAGTATAGGTGACATCCAACTGGATTTAGGGACGAGTTCTAATGAGTATATTTATCTGCCTCGATAATATGGGAGGCAAGAATCTCATGGATTATTGTTCTACTAAACCTTGTGGTCTTCTAGGTGGCTAGCTTGGAAAGAAGGTCCACCCTGAAGTTATGCTCACAGGCACATGCTCTACTTTAAAGGAGATGAAACACAATGATAAATTTTGTAACTTTTATAGATATTTTATCATTTGTGGCTCATTGGCTTAATATTTCCCCAATACCTGGTTGGGTACCAACTAGGAGTATCTTTTAGCCTTCAGTTTAGTGGCTCCCATTTTCAAGGAAAGGATCATATCGACAACGAGGGATTTGTTTTTTTGCTTGATTGTCGCTGGCAGTGAACTCAAACTTCAATAGTTTCTCTATAAATATTTCGTCGGGTCCTTCGAGAACTGTTCCTCCATCGCTTCCTTTTATGTTGGAGGCATCATTTACATATAGCGCCAATCTAAAGAGGGTTCTCATTTATGGGTGTGATGAGTTCTGCTACAAAATCAACCAGGGCTTGAGATTTGATGCTTCCCCTCGAGACCTATTGGATTTTGTACCCCGAGAGCTTCACCGCCCAGGAAACCATTCTCCCTTCCAGGTCGGTTTTTTTCAAAACTTGTCATACGTGATAGTTGGCCTTTACTAGAACCTTGTGCCCCTAAAAGCATGACCTATGTTTTCTCACCATAGTAACAATGGTGAATGCTAGTTTCTCAATTTTGAAGACCTTTCTTACAAAATACACAGGTCTCTTTGCCCCTGTCTATTTCTTGGATAAGGACCAAGCCTCATTGGCTGCTTTGTAACTAAGAGGTAAAGGAGTAAAGGAGATCCCCCATTTGGGCGAGTGAGGATCAGGGGCGATGAGATTAAATTCTTGACCTTGTTAAAATCTTCCTCGCACTTGGAAGTCCATTCAAACTTTTCCTTTTTCTTTAGGGCAGCGAAGAAAAGGAAGACTTTGTCGGATGTGCATGAGAGGAATTGAGATAAAGAGGTTAGGGATCTAGTAAGTTGTTTCTTTCCTTCATGTTTGTAGGGTTCCTAATATCGATTAAAACTTTAAATTTGTTTGGATTAGCTTCAATACCTCTCCTCATAACCATAAAACTCATAAATTTCCCCACTTGAACTTTGAATGAGAACTTGATGGGGTTTAGGCGCATATCACACCTCCTTACTGATTGTAGGATATCCTCTTCATCATGAGCATGGTTATGTTCTTCCCCAACTCCAATGATCATGTTATTGACAAATACCTCTAGATTTCATCCTATGTAATGAGAGAATACAATATCTATGAGTTGTTGGTAGGTGGCACGAGTGTTCTTGAGGCCGAAGGGCATGACATTGTAGTAGTATTTGCCATGGTTCAACATGAAAGCTAGTTTAAATGTATCCAGAGGATCCATCCAAATTTGATTGTATCCCAAGTAGGTGCCCATGAAACTTAATGAGTGGTAGCTTGAAGATTCGTCGATGTCTAGTAATAGATATGAATCTTTAGGGAATGCAACGTTCAGATATGTGAAATATATAACATGCGTCATCTATTATTGGCCTTTCATACAAAAAACACATTTCCCATCCATGTGGGATATTTTGTTTCATTGATGAATCAGACTTTGAATAATTTTCCCACCTCTTCATCAATGGCGGCCCTCTTTTCCTCATCTACATTCCGCTTCCTCTACGCTACTGGTTTGGTGGAGGTTTGGATGGTGAGGCGATGGCTTACCGTTTGTGTGTGTATAAATGGCATGTATGTGGGCCCCGAGTAAAACATTTCAATGTTCTTTCTAAGTTGGCCAACTAGTTCATGTTCCTTCTCTACACACAATGAAGTTCTTATCTTTGTAACATCATGGACGTGAGGACCTATCTTGACTTCCTACAAGTCTTCCATATGCATAAGCCTTTCCACGTCCGCTGCCATTCTAGGGTCCCAACACTCAAATTCAATATTTGGAACTTCAAAAGGATGGGCATCAATAAGTGCGAGATTTTCTATAGTTATTTCACGCTGCTCATATAGCATTCACGAGCCTATTGTTGATTCCCACAGATCATATCCACCCGTTTATCTATGAGTGGATATTTTAAGGTTAAGTACCGGGTGGATATGACCACTCATGGGTTATTAATGGAAGAAACCTCTTGGATGATATTGTAAGGCGACATGGTGTCTATGACGAGGCGGATGGCATCAATGACCTTGGCATTCGCTTCCTCGTCGCATGTGGTTTTTAGGGTCACATGACCCATTATATGTACTTGTTCACTTGATAATCCCATCAAGGAGATGTTAAACCTCTTGATGTCACTCGAATCCCGTAGTAGTTTGTGGAAGATGTACCAGAAGAGAACATCAATAGGGAAACCCAAATTTGTCATGACACGCCTGAAATCCCAATTATCATGTTGAACAATGATGACGAAGGAATAATTGTTGGGAGGATTAACGCCAATGACATCCTCTTCCAATAAAATGATGACAACCCCTCTTTTCTTTAGAGCACTTATGGGCTTTACTTTTCTTTCCATAATCTTATGGAGGTTCAAAACAAAATTGTCTAAATATCAAGAATTTTTTTTTGGGTGAGGAGAGAGAAATTATTTAAATAAGTTGAAATAAAGTATTGTTACTAAAATAAGACCGAAAATTATGAGTAAAAAAATATAAATTATTTAATTTAGCATTATTAAATAAATGGAGGATCTTGGAGGATTATAATTTATAGGCTAAATTACCTTCATGGTTCTTTAAGTTATTTAATTAAAATTTATTGATACTTTATATTATTTTCGTTACATGTGAGTCATTTATATTAACTAGCGCTTGCATCATTGATCTTTATGTTGTTTTATTTTGTTATACTAATTTTATTTTAACTTTTAAAATTCATATTAAATTTGTTTTTGATCCAAAAATTATGAAAAAATTCTTAAAAATACTTTTTCTCGTTTTACACTTCGTGTAATTTTCTGAGAATTTTAATTTTAATTTTACTATTTTTCTTTAATTTTTTCCTTTTTGTGCATTTTAATTAGTTTAAAAATACTTTTATACACTAAACAATTCTGAAAATTTTATTAAATGATCCAATGATGGCTCCTGACTTATGTTAAGTGACATATTCGTATCATTAATGTCACTTTAACTTTTTTAAAAAGAAATTTAAAAAAAAAAATATCAACAATGAAAGCGTTAGTTAACATAAATGACTCATATATAGCAAAAACGATATAAAAGATCAATATATCATAATTAAATAATTTAAAAGACCCTAGAGTTATTTAAACTAATTTAGAATTATACATCATTTGACATGATCTCAATCAAATCATATAAAGATAGGTGGTGGAAAATTTTCTAATCATAAAAGAAACTTTAATTAGGAGACAAGACTTATTTTATTAGAAGGATATTTAATGAAATGGAAAAATGAATAATTTTAAGATAAATTGATTTCTTAATGCAAATTACAATTTTTATTAATATTTATGAATTAACTACGTTAAAATAAAAAATAAAAAAAAAGTGTTCGATTCAATTTGAATGTTTGAGCATTTAGTTGAAAAGAAACAACATTTTTATATTAATAAATAAAAGTAGCAAATATGAAGAAGGAGAATGGAAATATTGAAAGTATATACAAGAGTTCTGTTTGTTTAATTGTTGTAATGGTCCTTTGTAGTCATCAATCTAGATAAATTTATTATTTTCTAATGAAATTTTAGTACCGTTTTGTACACTAATCATTCTTCAATAAAATTGATCAAATTAATGAAGTGTAAATGGATGTTAATAAATTTTGTCTACTCATGATACCCTTCATGATTACCTAAAGAATTGCACATTGCCTATCAGATGGTAACTTCACAAGTTCTTGATGATGGCTTCTACTAGAAAAATATATTCTCAAAAATTGTAGATATTCATGTCAAGAGGGCTGGGTATAGGAACCAGAACCACCCCCGACTCTAAGTATAAGTATAAGATGTCAAGTTGCACTTTAATATTTTTTAAGTCATCAATAATTTTATATAAAAATTCAATTTCTTTAGATTTGATCGCTACTGTAGAAAACGAATAGAGTTTTTATTTCAAAATATAAGATGTGAGTCACATAATTGATCATATAAAATGAGTTAAGTTTGACCCACATTTTTGTCACAACAATCTTCTCTCTTGCTACTTCTCCCAATATTGAGACACAAGATAATAATGACACTTATGATTTCACCTTTCAATATTTTGGTACATTTTACTTGCATCTTAGCTTTCAATAATTCAAATAATTATTCTCTCTGAAAAAATTTGATGTAATATTTAGATTTTCCAATGCTCACATGTAAACTTAAATCATTTGCCTAAGGTGAATGTCACTTGATGTGAAAAACAAATTGTCAAAGGTTTAATACACCAAAAAATTAAATGTGTGGGACAAATGACAATGGAAACCAATACTAAATAGTCTAAAGCAATACTCAATCTATCAATTTATTGGAATTAATTCAATAACAATTAATCACATATACATATATACATGTTCTATATATTATACTATATATTTTAGTGCGGAATATAATAAATAATTATAAATATGTATATACTTATAGGATCTACGACATGTTAGTATACGAGATATGAGATTTCAGGAATACCTGAATCCATAAGATGAAAAAAAACTTTTGTCAATGATAATTGTAATCCTGAAACGAAAAAGTGTAGAGACGAATGACTAACACTTGTTGGTTTGTGGATCTTCCTCAATCGGTACTCCTAATGTCTTGAACACTCTTCAGATGGAGACCATATCCTATATATAGTGTGACGGTCAATTAGGGTTCTCATTATTCCCAAATTGGACCATCCTGACATCCACTCATATTTGAGCCCATATCCAATTATTTTAATTAATCAACTAAAGAATTCCTAAATAAAATCTAAATAGCTTTTTTAACATTATTTGATCACATAAATATTTAAGACACTTTATTTGATAAAAATAGCTAATATAATTAAATAAATATATTAGGCCACATAATTATTGGAATGGTGATATTTAATTAAATAATTAAAATATTCCAACAATCTCCCACTTGTCCAATATATCTTAATAATTATATCATAATTCTTTAGGTGCGCATCCGAATGCTATTTATCTTTAGATTTCAACTTTACAATCTGGTCCACCTCATACATCAATAATGGAACCATCGCGACTGTCTTCGCTAACGTAAAACGTGATGGAACCCCGACGACCACCACATAAATGTACTTGATGACATAGATCGATATGGATGAGTGGCATGGAAATTTCATGTAATGTGATCTCTAAATCATGTATATTTCCAACTGGTCCAACTAAAGTCTTTATTGAGATCAACCTAAAGTTTGCAAATTCAATATTTGCACAAACGCTACATAAAAGGTTATATTATAAATATCCTTATAAACATTATTTCTGCAAATAATGTTAACATAAATTCTGTATTGATATCAAAATAATATTATTAAACATAAAGAAGGAGTGACTCCCACTAGTCTAAGACATCCTTAGTGGCAATAATCATATGAAAGTCTTTATATGTCAAGTCTTTGATTAGTGAGTCTTTAGCTTAAATTCCATATGCATATATTCTAGTTTAAACAATAATAACTTATAAGTCAATGAACTTTTAAAACCTATTGTTGAAACTGTCTTGCAACAAAATATAACTTGAGTTATTTTGAAAGTCTTATATTGAATTGTAACTAAATGACATAAATACTACCTTCATTTATTCTGTATTAAAATGTTTATTCGACATCTAAAATATTGGAGTCAAACATACTAATGATTTCCTCATTGTCATATCTCCAATTTGTGAGTACAAACTCTTTTGTTCTCTACAATAATCCTCATGGTTGACCTTTTTTCCAACAATTCAATTTTGAATTGTTCAAGTATCTACTCAATGATTTTACGTACGTATTTTCATATACTTATAAAATCGAATATAAGATTCTCATAACCAAAGTATAAAAGAAACTTAATTTTCTAAATTTCTAGATTCTTCATTTTGGAAAATGATTGAGACTTAATAGTATCCCTTAATAATTGTGACATACCTAGTTTATTATCTTTCATGTCAATTTTATTTTCAATTTTATTGATAAATATATAAATCTTTTTATAATAACTGGATAATACCTTGAGAATAATCTCTAAGTATCTAAATACCTAATACAAAAGAGATGTGCCCAAGATCTTTCATCGCTAAACTTTTGTTAGAGATTTCTTGGTTTCACACAACAATCATATATCATTGTTGACTAAATAAAATCAACACATTAAACTAAGAATGTAAACTTACTCCCACTGAACTTGTAAAACCCAATAATTTTTTATAACAGAAATCTCAAAATCAAACGAGACAATTACCTTATGAAATATTGTGGTATCACTAATGAGACAATTTCATTAACTTATAAATGAATTTTATTTGTTTGGAAACTATAAACTTTGTATTTATTGATACAAAATTTTCTCTCGTTGCACCATATTGTTTTTCTTAATGTCGCCATTAAGAAACACTAACTTGATATCCATCTTACTAAACTCCAAAATTATAACAAGTAACAAGTATCACAACTATCATAATAAACTCCTTCAATCATAATGAATATAACTTATCTTTTCAGTCAATTATTTATGACACTTGATGCTCAAGTTCTTGAGAATGTTGAGTTTGATATTCAAGGATTAATTTCTTATTTTAATTGAGAGAAAGAACAATAATATCCACATGAGGGTCCAAATTTGCTATATAAATAGCAACTATATGAATTGAGCTAGAACCAATTATTTCATCGAAGTCAATTCCTTCCTTCTGTAGGAATCCTTTTGTCAAAAGTCTTTCCATGTGTCGAGTTACTTCCCCTTTGAGATTCAAATTCATTTTATATACACACTTCACATTAATTTCCTTCTTGCCTTGAGGCAATTCGACAAGTGGCCAAGTGTTGTTGTCTTCGATGAATTTCACTTCTTCGTTCATTGTTTTTACCCACTTCAAATCCTCCAATGATTCAGTTACATTTAGATGTTTGATATATGCATAGAAAGAATAATGTACCAGCTCACCTTCATTATCAACCATACCATCTGATGTAATCACACAATCTTGGAATCTTGCAGGCATGCATCTTATCCTCTGAGGTTTGCTTGTATTTGGTTAATCTCTAACTTCCTGTTGTCGAACTTCTCTTTCGACTTGATTTTTTGGTACTTCAAGTAAGATTCTCACTGAATCTTTCTTGACATTTTGATTATAATCTCATTCTTTAAGCTCATCTACGATCACGTCTCTTCTGATCACAGTTTGCTTGTTCACTGAGTCTAACAACTTATAACCTCCTATGAATGATATCCAACTAGAATCATTTGACTCGAATTATCATCAAGTTTTCTTCCCAACTGATCGTGCACATGTTTATGTACTATTGATCCAAACACTTTCAGATGACTCAAGCTAGGCTTCACACCAGACCAACATTTTTCTGGAGTAATTCCTTCTAGCTTCTTCGTCAGACATCTGTTCAAAATAAATGTTGTGTTAGACACAACTTCACCCCAAAACTCTTTAGGTAAATTCATACCTTTCAACAAACTTCTCACAATGTTCATGATGGTTCGATTCTTCCTTTCTACAGTTTCATTCCGCTATGGAGTGTAGGGTGACACCAGATCATGCAAAATCCCTTATTTTTCACATGAATAATTGTAGTCTTTTGACACATACTCTCCACCACCATCAGTTCTCAAAACTTTGAGCTTTCGACCATTAGACAATAAAAATTTAAACTTGGTAAATACCTCGATCACTTCAGTTTTCTTCTTGATCGGGTAAGTGCACAGTTTTCCACTGAAATCATCTACGAATGTGACAGTATTTATTACATCTATTTGAATCCACCTGGATTGGTCCACACACATCAGAGTATATGACTTCGAGAACAACCTTTGACTTGCTTCCTACATCCTTTCTGAAGTTATTCTCGTGTTGCTTCATCTGCACACATTCCTCACACATCTCATTTGGAATGTTGATTTTTGGAAATCCTTAAACCATTTTTCTCTCTTCAATCTCTGATGTCACTGAAGTTGAGATGACCTAGTCGATAGTTCCATATTCATTCATCTCTGCTAGCTGCAGTTAAAAGACAGTAGTGCCCCATCACATTAAGTTCGATCTTGAAGGTTTTTTTAGACAAAGGATCCTTCAAGATTAATCTTCCATTTGCGTCGACGACTCTCATCATCTTGTCTTTGACCAACACTTTGGAATTCTTTTCGACCAACTGCCTTATGTTGAGTAAGTTTCTCTTCATGTTTGGTATGTACAAAACGTTGGAAATTACTGATCTTTTGCTATCTTTCCCCATAATAAAAACATCTCCAATACGTTCAGCTGCTAGAGTATTTGTCATTGGAAATTTTATCGTGTTCTTCATTGAGGGTTTTAGGTTGACCAACAAATCTTTTCTTCCAGACATGTGTGATGAGCATCCTGAATCCGAGTATCATTAATCCTTGATTTTTTTTTCATCATCTCTTGTTGTGACCATCAACAACATTTCTTCTTCTTCATACTTTGTTGAATTTGCATCACTTTCTTGAGTGTTTCGCTTTTTTGGACAATCACTAGAATAATGACCATACTTCTGACAATTGTAACACTGAATGTGATTCTTGTCAGGCTTTCGACCACCACTTATTCCACTACCTCCAGCACCACCTCTTTGGTTGCCTTCGTATTTAGGTCTTCTCTAATTCGACATAATTCATTCTTGTTGGTTTCTTCTACCAGTCAAATTTTTGTAGCCACCTCTACCTTTGTCGAACCACTTTCCTTTGACTTTACTTTCTTTCGTTGAGTGTGCTTGCAAAGCCACACCATTATTCAATTTTCCTACAGCTCTTTCATCCATTCTTTGTCCATGAGATTCAAGCGTCCCTTGAAGCTCTTCCTTCGAAAAATTTGACATGTCCTTCCACTCTTCTATGGCAACTACCACATGGTCGAACTTTGGAGCTAAAGATCTCAAGATCTTTGAAACAACTTTTGTTGTTAACGTCTCTCCACAAACCTTGATTTGATTCACTAGTTTTGTAATCCTAGTGAAGAAATCAGATATGCTTTCATTATCTTCCATCTAAAGCAGACCATACGTTATTTTGTGAGTTTGTAACCTCACCTCTTTCACTTTCTCAACGCCTCCAAACAATTTCTTCAGAATTTCCCAAGCTTCTTTTGCAGATTCTACATTACTAACTTTTTTGAAATTGTTTAGGCTAATACATTGATGAACAAGATACCAAAGACCTTGAAAATAAAATATAACCTTCATTTGTTTGCACCAATTCTCATAGTTATCACCTTTAAAAATTGGAAGATTTGATGGAAAATTTTCATTCGCATAGTTCATCGCCATTGATTTTCTTCTTTTTTCCTTGATCTCTCGACTAGAGCTCCTGATGCCAGATGTTGAAAATCTATCAAAATCTATGATAAATTTCTATCACACAATGATATTGAAAAGAAAAGAAAAGAAAATTTTAGAAAAAAAAAAATTAGAATTTTTGCAGAAAAATTTCTCTTTGTCCACAAACTGTGAAAAATCGTTTTTCACTTTGCAACTCCATGATTATAACTAACTCGATAATTTTTTCTTTCTTCCTAATTTATAATTGAGATAACTTGCTCCTCAAACTCTATGATAATAACTAACTCGATAATTTTTTGAAGGTGTTATATTTTGTTAGAATGATATACGTGAATGATGTGTTGTATGACCACACACAACCTTATTTATAATCATAAAACATAATTAACTAATCAGTAATAATTAGTGGAACAATTTTTAGGAATTATCTCTCTAATTCATATTCTTAATAGCAATTATAAACAAATCTGTTAAATATTTTACTTGTTATTTTCTTCAAATTACACACCACCATTATCTCTCTTATATTATCTAAAATTTGGCTAAAGTCTTTATATTTCTACCAAGAGAGTAGATATGGTATAAATTCGTATATGCGGATATTTATTCGAATTTGTCTCAAAGTTAAATATATTGTTAATATTTTAATTTGTATTTATTATTTAAAATATTTAAAATATATGTATGAGATTTTTTTAAAATTGTTTTATTTTAATATTTATAATATAATTTGATTTCGGGAAAAATAAATATTTTTATTTAAAAAATTAATTTTGGTACATGGATGATAGCGGAACGGGAATATCCGAAAGCAACCCAAATTTATTTGGATCGGATTTGAATTTTAATTTATCATCTCTATTTAAATTTGGAGCGGAAAATGGAAATTATTTGAAAAATCAAATTTAAATTTAGGGAAAGATAATAACTGTCTCCGATCCACTTAGTTGACATGCCTAGTAGATGGTCTTTGTTCTAGATTAGAAATTTAAATCCTTTAATTTTCATTTCTGTATATCTGTTTTGATTTAATCTCTTAGATTTTTTCCTCTAATTAGACATCACCGTTATATTATCCAAATCTTGACTAAAGACACTTTACAATTTCTCTCCTAAAATGCATGCAGAGGATCCTTGTCCAAAACTAGGAATTTCAATCATCTAAATTTCTTTTCTCTAACTTTTTCTGTATTTTTCTTGATTTACTTTTCTCACATTTTTTCCCTTCAAAATAAACATAAACATCCCTCTTTATGTTATCCAAAATTTAGCTAACATCACTTTATCTATATCTCCTATAAGGTGGAGGATTCTTGTTCAAATTAACTAAGTGATTTTGTACCATCTAACTTTTATTTCCCTATCTTTCTCTCCCTTTTAATTTAATTAATTTTTCCCTTGTTTTTTTTACAAAATAAACATCTTCATCTCCTGTATGTTATTCAGAATTTGACTAAAGGTTCGTATTTTCTTCCTAAAAGGTAGAAAATCCTTGTTCATAATTTGAATCTTGTAATTTTTACATGAGATCTTTCTCTTCATCTCCGATGATTTACTTTCTCTCACATTTCTTCCTTTTATGTTATCCAAAATTTAACTAAAGTTACTCTATCTTTCCCTCTAATAAGGTAGAAATCCATGCCCCTCAAACTAGAGCATGATCAAGTTTGTTACAAATAATGTAAAGAACACAAGAGTCTTGGGCATTTAGTGAATATGTAAGCCAGGTTTGACATAATCAATTGTTATTTCTTCTAAAAATAATTTGTTGACAGTCTATGTTTTATGCGTTTTAATTTGTTTGTTCATAGAATAACAAATCTAATGCAAAGTGAAGTGCTAGTTTATTATCTGTTGGAGTAGTTGCTTAGGCTTCTAACCTCATACATAGTTGCTGCCAATGCCATAACCAGTATTCGATTTATGCACTGTATCTGAAAAAAAAATGTTCTCTTTCTACCAAGATCTTGTCTAATAGTGATTCTTCAAATTTGTAACAAGCATTGAGCTCACAAAGACACTAATAACTCTGAGGATGATATGGTATGGAGATCCACAAATTTGTACCAGGCACTTCATGATATGCTAGACTTGTTTTAGTCATGCCTTGTCTAGATACAGCTCTTCATGATTAATGATGCTAATACTAATTTCGCAAATAAATTTAAAAAAGGAATTGTTCTTTGGCCAGCATGAAATCAGTGATTGAGAGATATAACAGTTTCAAGGAAGACCAAGTGACAAATCCAGAATCTGAAGTCAAGGTATACATTATTAATCACACCATAAATAATCAAATCACAATTTTTTCCTATGCATGTTACTCATTTACATTACTTTACTTGATAACTGATAGTTTTGGCAAAGGGAGTCTGACATTTTAAGGCAGCAACTACAGACTCTACAAGAAAACCATCGGTACAACCTTGAACTCACATACCTCATTAAGTACTATGAATGAGAGAACTAACATTTTGCAATCACAGGCAATTGATGGGAGAACAGCTTTACGGTTTGAGCATCAGAAACCTACAAGATCTAGAGAGACAACTGGAATTTAGTCTCCAAGGAGTTAGAATGAAAAAGGAGAAAATTCTGAGAGACGAAATCCATGAGCTGAACCAAAAGGGAAACCTAATCCATCAAGAAAATGTTGAACTCTATAAGAAGGTAAACCTCATTCAACAAGAAAACACACAACTACATAAAAAGGTATAGTGTGCAGTACCAGTGTTTAATACTCTAAATGTGATGATTCTAAACACTATCATATTTTGAGGTGTTACATTTACGGCAGAATAATAGAGGTTTGTTAAAGTTCTGCTGCGCTATAGTCTTTATTTGACAACACTGCATCACATTTACTTAGGCCAGTAAGAGTGAGAATTTAAATTTGAAAACACATATTGCGCGTTAACAATGAGGTTAATGTGAATGACCTGTAGGTGTATGGCACAACAGATGCGGCCGCACTCGCACCAAGCAAAAATGCATTTGCTCAGTTTCCATATGGCGGAGGAGGAGGAGAGTATCCACAAACATTATTTCAACTTCAGTTGTGCCAGCCTGAGCAAGAACAGTACTGCGAAACCTCAGGCAGTGCAAGTGCAACAAAATGAAAGACTCTCAAGTCTCAAGTCTTGTGAAATGACACAATAACGCTTGTTATGTTATGATTCTGTGACATAATAATCACATTCAATAAAGTGAAAATAATTTCTTTCTTATTAATACGACTCACTCGACTACTTAGAGAATCACAAGGATTCCACATTACAGCGAAATTCGAACTCGTCTTCGTAGAATTTGGGCTAAAACCTTGCCTATTGGACCAACCTGCGTTGGCAAATTGGATGACTTTGATTATGAGAAAAAGCTATCACTTGCATGTAAGTTACACGAATATAATTTTGATACAGTGTGAATATAAAATGTTTTACCGGTCAAGCAATTACGATCAATCCTTGTAATTAAAGTCAAATATTTTTAATGATCCAACCTTAATAACTTATTGCTAAAATTTTACTTAATGCATACCTATTAAATCTAAATTGCATTGCATGGGAAAAAACCTTGAATAGAATCATTTCATCTTACATACATGTTGGAGCTCGTTATGGTGACTATGTTGTCACTTTTTTAAGAGGTAGAGATTCTAGTTTATGTAACATCTCCTCAGAGTGAAAAGAATTTTCTTTCTTCGCTCTAAACGCGAAGATCCTTTGGACTGGTTTGTAGATAGTACCGTTAAGAAGGTTGGATATGTTGACCCTTAGATAGAGCACATATCTCTTAAGGATATGTTTCTTAGATTGTTTACGATCACATATTATCATGAAAAGAGGGTCGGTCAGGTTGGTAGATGGGTCAGTGACATCTTAGTTTGGAACTTCAGGTGGAAGAGATATTTCTTTATGCATGAAGAACTTGTAGTTGTTGAATTTCTCTTGGTCATTCGAGAGCATCTTTTTTCATTGGACAAAGATAAGTGAATTTGGAATATTACGAAGGATGGTGTTTTCTTGGTGTCCTTTGCTTATCACTTTCTTTTGACTTCATTTAGCCACCCGTCCTCTAATTGCATTCAAGTTAATCCCCACATTTGAGGTAGTTGGGCACCTTCTAATATGATCATGTTCTCCTAGAAACTTCTCCTTGATTGGTCATACAAAGAGAACTTATTCAAGAGAAAGGTGATAGACGACCATGGTCTTACTTTGTGTCCCTTTTGTGGCATTTTCATCGAAACAACGTCTCACTTGTTTATCACTTGTGACTTGGTTAGTACAGTCTGATATAGAATTTTCAGTTGGTTAGGTTGACATATAGTTTTTCCTAGGAACTTGTGGAAAACAATAGTAAAGTGACTCTCAAACAAAAACTTGAATAAGTATCTTTTATCGTCTCCACGGGGATTAGTGTAACGTCCCGAATTTAATTAATTATTTAATTAAATTATATAAGGATTTATTTATTGGAATTTAGTCGAAGTTGGATTTATCAATAGAATTATAAGGAGCATTAATAAATTGATAAGTTGATTTAGGGTGATTAAGTGAATTATCGGAAGTTGGGATTAATTAATGATGAATTAATTTTATTATAGAATATTATTGGAAATAATATTAGAAATAAGTGTGGATTAATAGAGTTATTTAATTGGTGTTAGAAGTAGTAGAAATGAGGTGTGAAAATTAAGCCAAATAGAAATAATAGCAATATTATTATTATTATTATTATTATTATTATTATTATTATTATTATTATTATTATTATTATTATTATTATTATTATTATTATTATTATTATTATTATTATTATTATTATTATTATTATTATTATTATCATCATCAGTTGGATTTAATTATAAGAAAAGGAATTAGGTTTAAATGAATAAGAGACATAAAATGAGAAATATAAGGCTAATAGTTAGAATTGTTGTTGGGGGTTGTACGTGATATTTGGAGGAGGAGGAACAAGGTTTGGGAATTAGCCGCCAGGAGAAGATTGCAGACCGAAAAACTGAATCGAAAGGCGACCAGAAATTAGGAATTTGATCGGGGAGTTGAATTGTCATTGAATCCAGGTAAGGGTGTGGTTATAACTCTATAACTGGATTTAAGATGAATGGTATGTGGGGTTTGATTGTACGATTGTCTTGTGTGGATGTGTTGATTTGTAAATTGATTGTTGTGTATGATGATTTGGTGTGGAAGCCTTGATAAATGATGATATAGAATGTTAGATTTTGGTGTAGATTGTTTTGATTTAAATCCGTTGAAATTGTGTATAATTGATGAAATTGATGATGTGAATTGAATTAGAATGTAGGAGATGAAGTATGACAAGGTGATAAATTAGATTATGTATTTGGATTTAGAAAAATTGGGGTTTGGGGATGGAAAAGGATGATTTCCGTAGCATAAAAATCTGGTTTTTTTTATTCTGGTACAATGGGAACCGGCTACCATATATGGGAACCTGGTTACCACTCAAAAAATAGTGTTTTTGCTCATTTAGGAACTGGGTAACCAGTTACCCTATAAGAGGAACCGGGTTCCCTGCTAAAGCTGACAGCATTTTCTCAAAACTTGTAAAAATCATAACTTTGTGCTCGGGTGTCCGTTTGACGCACCGTTCGAACCGTTGGAAAGATAAAAACATGATCTTTACTATAAAAATACTTTCAAAACTAGTAACTCAATAATTTTGGGATTTTTATTTATTTTGGTGTCATATGTTGTATGTTGTAACGTTGTAGAAGTCAATGTTGTACTACGTTGTATTGTTGTTATTGGGTTGCAGCAGGTGACTGGAAACGGTAAGGTATTAGTTATGTTGAAATCAATATTTCTTTTGTTGGTTGTATACCTTGGCTTATATGTAACGATGTGATTGTGGTGATGTTGTTTTGAATGTATCGTGTTGATAAATTGTTCGTAATGGCAAGAAATATGTTGATGAGTATTGTTGTTGATTTATGCGAAGTTGCAGGATGTTTCTATGTTGATATTAATTTTGTCGTGACGTGGTGATATTTGTGATGGGAAGATGAATAATGTTGTTGTGAATTGTTATGATCATGTTGATGACGTTGTAGGCCTATGGCCAGTGAAGTAGTGATATAGGTGTATGCCTTGTGAAGTGAATTTATGATGTCGTTGTATGTTGTTAGCATCGCATTACATTTGCATATTTGTGAAGGCTTGTATTGGCGGAATTGTGAAGAAGGCTTATGCCTTGTGCCTCTATTAATTGGCAATAGTGAAGGGAGTTGAAGCTCTGTTGGTACCACATGCATATGCATTGTTGTGTCTCATTTAAATTATGTTGTTATTAACTGTGAAGTGAATTATGTTGTTATTAACTGTGAAGTGAATTACGTTGTTGCTAACTATGAATTGAATTATGTTGTTATTAACTGTGAAGTGAATTATGCTGTTGTTAACTGTGAAGTGAATTATGTTGTTGTTAACTGTGAAGTAAATTATGTTGTTGCTAACGGTGAAGTGATTTCATGTTGTTGTTAATTGGGAAGTTGTTGTGATGTGCTAACCGCGATGTGATAATTTTGTATGATTTAATCCTAGCATATTATTTATCATACACTTGTTTATATTGTTGGATATCTCACCCTTCACGATATTTCCCTACCATGGAAATGGGCGTACTCAAGGATAGCCGTGGAAGTTCGAAGTGGCATTATGAAGTCGTTAGTTGCTGTTAGTTCGAATTGGTGTCATTGCTCTGATACGTAACACTCGGGGGGATGAACGTTGCTTAATTTGTTGTAATTGCTTAATTTATTGAAGTTTATGAATAATGTGAATACTTGATCATGTTGATTATTGAAGTTGATTTAGTTGAATAATTATGTCAAGTGAAGTTAAATAATATTAATAATATTGTGAAATATTTTGAGGTTGAATAAAAGATGTATTGTTGTTATTATTGAAGAATTATGATTTTGTGGTTAGTTGATTAGTTGATTTAATTGAAAAGTATTGTTATAAGTTCATCCATGATCTAAGTGTTATGTATTAGTATAGTTGTGATTAAATGCATGTTGTTTTGCGAAGAAATTGTGACATCCCTTGTATGATTATCTTTTCCGCACTGTGATTTAAATAATATTCGTTGGGTAGATTTGGGGTGTTACAATTAGTATTATCAATATCATTCAATTGTTACTATGTTTCTAAATTTGTTTGTAAAAGTATATTTAAAGCAAAAGGAAAAAGAGATAAACAAAAGAAAATGAATGATCTTGGAGAGGAGCGATAACATGTTAGGATTGATTTTCATAACTAGAAAATATACCTTTTAACAGTCAGTTATACGCAGTCTATTTATTCCTCAATATCATCATGTATCGCTCACGTAGGTGTTCGTGTCCAAACTCCAACGAGGTTACAACCATATCGTTCATGTCTAAAACAATATGACAGTATTAAGAATCAATACAAAAGTGAACATTAAGCCTAAAGCTATGTCTAGCATTCAGGACCTTACAAATGCTAAAGCATTGATACTGATTCCTAAATAGATTGCGTCTAACGCTATGACCAATAAACACAAATATATAACATACATGTCAAGTTGATCTATCACAAGTGAACTTATCAATCATTCTCTATTATCATGAATCCATCTTCAACCTCGACCATGTCCAACCAAATGAATAGGACTTTATCATAACTAACTCAATCGTGTCCAACCAAGTTTTACGGTAACATTAACAACCAGATACAAATCAATATCAAATTCCAACTCCGTACCCAGAGTATGGTATTCGATAGTTGAAAATATTAAATCATAGGTTTTGAAATGGGTTTGTCAAAAGATTCCCAAAACCTACGTTTTACATAAATAAAAATGAAATCAACAAAGTCAAATAATCAATCGGTTCTCGTACAATAAAATCAGGGTAAATACATATGAGTATGAGTTATTACAATCAAAACCAACAAATAAGAGATTCTAACCACTCATGGTCTCTAACCACGATGAGGGGAAAGTGAAGAGGGAAAAGAATCGAGGTGTCCCACCGGATAACTCAGATTCTACTCCAATCTGTAAGAATTAGCTTCCATGTTATTTGTAGCACTTCTCTCTCTCTCTCTCTTCAAAATGTTTCACAGCTCCCTCTAGGTTGCCACCATGAATAAAGATGATGGAATAGCCCAAAGAGTGTGAATAATCACTAAAATAGAGTTGTTATCGCAACAAGGCGCGCTAAGCCCGGTACGAGCGCTTAGCACGATAAAAAAACACGGTCTCGATTATGGAGGGAAATGGACAGGTTATGGGTCGGGTACTATAGAACATATCCCTATACCCATAGTTGTAAAAAATATGTGTACCCGAGCTCATATCCGCTTGGGTAGTAATGGACGGGTTACCGAGCCCTATGGGTATATAAGTACTCATACCCGTACCCTTTACCCGTATTTTTAATTAAAAAAACAAATATATAAAATATAATATTATTTTATGTTGTTAGGAACATTTAAATTTTTTCATTGAATTTATTGTTGAACTATTAAATAAAAGAACACCTATGTTACAAATGTAATGGTTTAACATCGATGTATTTTTAAAAATTGATAGACATTTATTTTAATATAATAATATAAATTGAAGTATATAAATATATATATTTTGTGAGTATGGGGCGAGGTGGGTACTAAGATGTCCATGTCTGCATCCATACCCACTTATTTAAGTGGATAATTACCTAAGCATGTGCTTGTATCCTTTGTGCGGGTTTTTACCCTACCCATTGTGGGGATTTTGTGGTTACCCATTGGGGATGGACCAAAATGCCATCCCTACCTATGGTGCTCCTAGTGCGCTAGAAGGCCCATTTAGCATGGTCGGTTGTATTGGAAAGAAAAAAACAGATCTCTTTTTCGTCATAACTCTTGACTGCAACTCTGATTGATGCAACTGCAATTGATGCATGGTCAGAAGCATTGGAAAGATCATTCAATGATCTACAAGACAATGACTAAATATCACTGCTTGAATACCTCCAAAAGCAGTGAAAAAATATCAAAAGAGACAATATGTATAAGAAAAAGATTATACACAATATACATGTATTTGCATACAAGTTGAGGTTCATTGACGAAAAACAAATGAATTAAATCAATGAGTGCTAATTATTCACACTCAAATTCCCAACAATTTAGCAATCATCAGAACTTGATTAGTCTTTTAGAAAGTTCTATCTCTTTAGGTTGTAGAGGAAGTTTATAGGAGTTTTTTCTATGATTTGAAATGTATTGGTTTGATCTATTTAGATGGTAAGAATGAGGTCTTGTGTTTTCTAAGTCTTCAATAAACATGAAAGATGTGGAGGAGAAAAGTTTGTTTTGCTTGGAAATGGTTTTTGAGGGATATTAGTTGAGATTTCTTGCACCTACATAGAATTTCTTCATAATCATATCCTTCAGATTAACCAATAGAGGATTGAGATTTATGTTCAGGTTGTCAGTGTAGATGTTCCTTTCTTTTTCATGGTAATTCTTGTTGTTGGAGTAATATCTAATAGCCAATCAATATTGTTTGTATATGCATTTGTATCATGACCCTAATATATATTATTTGTTAATATATTTGTAACGCATTATATTTATTGTGTTACTTGTATATGACATAATAAAGTATTTATAATAATTAGTTTGTTAAATGATACATTAAGTGTGACTTAATTGAGAGATCTCATTAAACATAAGAACGTTATTCTTAAAGTATTTGTAGTCAAGCTTTACTATCAAGTAGGAAAATAGTAATGCATAAAGGCTATTATGTGAGTACACCAATGATCCTACAATACTACAAAATAGAACTTTCGTAACACCATATTACAACGGCCGTCTTTTTAACCGTAGTAATAACTCATTTTAGGGGGCCTTTTTTTTTGTTGTAATTTACTAAAAGACAATTCACCACATTCAATATTAACAATTGTTCTAAAATGTACATGGATTGTAACTATTTGAATCCCAACACCAACTTTTTTTTATTTTTCGTTACAAAACGGGTTTGTCCTAATATTTCATCATGGTTCATATTATCAATTGTGGTTTAAGGTGCTAATATTTCATCATGATTCTTATTATCAACTGCGGTGAAAGAATTCACACACACACACACACGCATATATATATATATATATATATATATATATATATATATATATATATATATATATCACATCAGTACATAACAAACCTCTCTCTCAAGACAAAACTTTAACATCTCTCTCGTTCCTCTCTCTCATATATCCTGATCTCCATTAAAATTTCGACAATATTTATTCACAAACATTTATAATGGAAAGACAAAACTCATGCAGCGAACTCGTCTTCTTTGAATGGTTTACTTTGTTGCATTAAAGCTTACGAAATGTGATTTAACGCCATCAAATCTTAGGAAATGGATACGTTACAGGTTAGTCTTCACAATATATAATATAACATCATTCATGGTTCAATAGTTTATGTTTCCAAATTCGTTTAACTTAAGATGAGTGAATGTATAACCTAAGAAGTGAATTATGTGATTTTGTTGTCCAAGTCTGTTGTTTATGTTTCCAAATTTGTTTCATTTAAGATGAGTGGATGTATAACCTAAGAAGTGAACTTAAGATGAGTGGATGTATAACCTAATAAGGGAACTTAAGAAGTGAATGTATAACCAAATTTGTTTCCAAATATGTGATTTTATTGACATGTATAATATAGGTTCTTTCATGTTACTAGTAGGATAACATGACCTGAGAAGTGAACTTAAGATGAGTATAATAGCTTTAAAAGTTAACTTTATATGAATGAATGTATAATCTAAGAACTGGACTATGTTTTCTATGTTTAAATAGCTTCTTTCATGGTGTTTGTAGTATAATATGACATGTATAACTTAAGATGAGTAAACATTCCGATAATTTATGGATTATAGAAGTGTGTGGATTATAGAAGTGAAATATATGCTTCTGTTATAATTACAATGTCATGCTAATACATTTTGACTTGTAGGGAAAGTAACTGAAGAAAATATATAAATGTCTCTGTTGCTATGAATAAAAAAATACAAAGAGAGGATGAAGCGGAAGTGAAATCTGCAAACTTGTGTGAAAGACCCAGAATGACATTCATTCAAATTCAACTCGAGTTTACAGCTCTCACTCCTACTTCATTCTCTCTTCCTTGCAGATTGAGACAATTAGATCACTTCTTTGTCTTCATTCTCCATGAATATTTTCAATGAAAGGTACATTCGTGAAATATTTCTAAATTCAAATAAGTTTATTATATCGTATGTAGATTGTTTGTTTCACCGACCCCTCACCGAGCATGCATTCATTTAAATTGATTTAGAAAATAAGAATCTGAAAAATTAAGTTATATTTGAAAACCAACTTAAATCAATCAATATTTTCGAATTGCATGCATCTCATAATTCATCTCTCGCTACTTAACATATAGAATTTAGTTTAATAACCTAAGATATTCATATCAATGGTTCCTTACTTCTAGCTTCTTTTGAAAAACGTTAATTTGATGATTAATTCTGACTCATCGTCATCACTGCCATCATACTAATCATCAACATCAGTTAAAATAATAGTGATGATGATGAATCTGAATTAGTCAACAAATTTAAGTTTTTCAAAATAAATTAGAAGAGAATGAATCGTTGTTATGAAGATCTTAGGTTATTGAACAAAATTCTATATGTTAAAGAGCGAGAGATGAATTACGAGATACAAGTAATTCAAAATACAATGGTTTATTTAAGTTGTTTTTCAAGAATAATTTTATTTATTAGATTATTATCTTCTACATCAGTTTGAATGATTATATATGTTTAGTGAGGGGTATGGAAAAACATATATTTCACATATTTTATAATAAACTCATGTATACATACAACAAAAGTTATATTTTATAATTATGGTGAAATCTATTTATATCTATTAAATATAATGCATCACATTATTCAGTGACACCTATCGCAATCGCATGTTTTTACTTCGACACCTCATCATCCTTATTTAAAATGTATATTCTCTACTACTAGAAGTTCCCGGTTCAACATTATTGAAAATCAAGTGTGAGGAAGAAGTCCCACATTGGTATATTGGTTATAAAAAGTAAGAATGAACATTTTATAAGTGGGAGAATCCACACACCTATCACCTTAAAGTTTTAGGTGGAGATGTGGTGTATCTCTCACAAAGGTGTGTCCCTAGTAACATGCTCCCTCCTCGGAATTTCCCCCTAACAATGGTATCATGAGCCTATAATTTTGAGATAGGGACCGACTAACTTGTATTGAAACACTTCCCGCAGGTGGTGGATAGAAGGTGTTCTGTTGGAGAGTGCCAACGGTGATACAAGTGTGTGGAAGAGAAAGCTTCCACGTGAGGGGGAGCATTGTGACTCACACTTGAGGGGGAGTGTTGAGAATCAAGTATGAGGAAGAAGTCCCACATTGGTACATTGGTTAGAAAAAAGAAAGAATGGACACTTTATAAGTAGGAGAACCCACACACCTATCACTTTAAGGTTTTAGGTGGAGATGTGGTGTATCTCTCACAAAGGTGTGTCCCTAAAGAATGCTCCCTCCTCAGAATTTCCCCCTAACAAACATCCGGTAACTAAAAAAATCTATTAAATTACCAACTAATTAATGATAACTTTAATATATATTAATTTTATAAATCTTACGAGAATACTTCATTTTTCATTTGCAATCTTTTAATATATTTCATCATTATTAATATATAAGTGAAAGATAATATTGATTCTATAAGTTTAGTCAATATAGTCAAATAGTTTAAATAAATATAATACAAATTTTTTTTAAAAAAATTACAAATTTAAATAAGTAATTAACAACTTGCAAAAGCTTAGATTTTATAGGAACATATACAATAAGACCAAAAAACTAAATATTAAACTTAAAAGATTAACACTAAATAATTAAAATATGTATAAAAAATTAAACAATATTTAAAAGCTCCACATAAAAAATTAATGAAAGAAACACTCTAAAATTAAGATTTATCATTTTCACAAAATTCATAAATACTCTAAAATTAAGATTTATTGTTTTCACAAAATTTAAATAAAGACAAATTCACCAAAGAATAAAATATTTAAGATTGTTTGTTTCAATAAAGTAATTCACACAATCTTAACAAAATATCTTTGAAAGTTCCTTGATTTTAAGGATTGACATCAATTATAATAAAATAAATAATAGCAGCAACAATGTAATGTACAATAGAATATTTAAATTAAATGTTTAAAAATATGCAATCCTATTGAAATGTCAACTAGAACAACATGCCGAAGAAGATGTCGTGACATCAGACATCACGCTACTGAACTGATAATTTCATTACAGTTTTATTTTAAGTTATGTAAAATATTCAAGGAATATTATGCATCCTATGTGTCATGTTATTGAAGGCATATGTGAAGGTCCAGAAGATTCAATCAGAAGCCAAAGAGAAAAATCAAGAAACTCAAGATTGAAGACCTTGATTGTAGCAGAAGTTTTCTACTATTTGTTTTATGCTGTTTGTTTCTGCTGTTTGTTACAGCTGATATCTTGTTGTTTGAAGACCCAAATCCAATTGGATGAAAAGTTATAAATAAGGACTTTGTAACCTAGTTTTATTAAGCTAGCCAAGTATAGTAAGGATGTAATCATTAGGGTTAGTCGTGTGTGAACCACCTAGATTGTGTGATGATCACTGAATTGTACCTCAAAGCCTGTAGTGTTATACCCCAAAATTTTCCCTCCTATTTTTGAGGTCAAGACACATCTTCATACTCAAGAATTCCTCAAAGGTTGACCAGACAAACCCTCTCCTAAGAAATCAACCCACAACTAGGGTTTTGTTTTTCTCAAGTCAAAAATGAGTTATAATATCTCAAGTAAGCATCATGTCTTCTCATATGTACCAAAGTATCATCATGTCAACTTTCAAGCCTCATAGCCCAAGTTTGCTCAGCCAATTGCTCAAATGGTTGGAAATTAATTGTATTTGACAAAAAGTCAACTATGGTCAACATACAGTCAAACTTCATCATTTTTGGTCAACATCAAGATTTTGAAGTCACATTCATCATTTGATCAAGGGTTGATCATGATTCATAAAGAAAATTCAAAGAATGATCAAAAGTCAAAAGTTTCTAAATTAGGTTTTTTGATGAAAAGTCAACAGAATTTTGACCAAGCATAACTTTCACATACGTCAATGAAGATGAAACCAAGAGGAGCTCTTAGAGGACATTCTAAGCTTTCTAAAAAGTCCAAGATCACTCTCAAATGATAAAAATTAAGCAAGTTATGGCTTGAGCAAAATTGGAAATTTTGAAGAAATGCATGAAGAAAATATTGATCAAACTTGAAAATTTTCCAAATGGGCCCATGTTTCTATAATCTAAACTTGTTCCTAACATTCTTAAGAGCCTCTAAGCCCATCCACATGCCATGGTTGTAATTATTTTATTTATTTTTGAATTAATTCACTTAAATTTAATTTTAATTAAAATAAAATACAAAAATAAATGGGATAACTGCAAGGCTGTAAATTCAAGTTGCTTGAGGTCCAAGATAATCATGATAGCTGGCCAAAATCGTGTAAGAGTTGATTCCATGAAGATTGAGAATTTTTGGAAAGATTGTATTTGATTTTTCAATCAAATATTTTCCAATGAGTAAAATATATTTCCTCCCAAGTTTTGACCTAATTTCTCTTCCTCTATATAAACACAAGACATTCAGATCATAAGGAGACGATTTTTTGCAGCCAAGGAAGCTAGGGTTTGAACTCAAATTTTGTAAAGAAAGTTGCACCATCGAGTTTAAAGTTCCAGCCTTTTCCAATCAATTTCAACCATTCATTCATACTCTTGATTTCTCCAACAATCGATCTAAGTCATTACCTCATTCCAAAGCATCCCAGAACGTGCCAACAAAGTTGCACCAGTTTGGTAAAGGTTGAGATTTCTAACTTTCGATTTACACGATATAAATTATGTTTATACATTCATGCATGTTTATTTTATGTTGTTTTGAAATGATTTGATGCATTGTTGTAAGTTTTAGTGCAGGAACGATGAAACACCATGGCTAGGGCACAAAACTTCTAAGCTTTCGTATCCATAGTTGTAGGATGGTTCAGGCCAAAATAGCCCTAGATTCAGATTCAGGGGATGATTTTATGTTGATCTGGGATGTTCCTTTTTATTTTTGTTTTGATTTTGTAGGTTTCAATGTTTGAATGGCCGAAGATGGTAACCGGAACCACCGTCCCTGGGTAGTTGACTGTCGAGGACCAAGGCAGGGCAGGCGTGGCACTCTCTGATTCGTCCATTTGAAATCATGGGACCCACGTGCACACGTTTTTAACAAAATTGATTTCTCAAAAATCATTATCACATATATATTTATCCTTGTATCCAAATTAGTGGATGTATTACCGCCCTAGCGGTCAGGAGCATGCACTTAGTCCATTCCTCCCCTATGACATGGATTCGATCCTTGCCTTTTGCCAAATTTTCTTGTTTTTTCTGATTTTTGCAGGTTAACATACACATACAATTGGAAGCGTGATTATAACATCACATGTAGATGACGTGGTGGTCATGTTTTACCTCAATAACCACAGGGTCCTGAGTTCAAGCCTTGGCAGGACCACCCTAATATTTTATCACTTGTTTCCTTAATATTTTTCTTATTTCTCTTATTTTCTAACCAATTTTAATTCTTTTCAAAATTAATTTCTCACATAAAAACCCTAAAAAATGTTTTTATTTTAGATTTAGGTTTTAAAAATCTTTATTTAATTTTGGACACAAAAACATTAAATTTTCTTTGCATTTAAAATATTTTTCTTAATTAAATTATAAATTAACTTAGAATTAGGGTTTTCTTCATTAAAATTGATTTCTAAAAAAATCAAAAAATATTCTCTTCTAATAATTAGGTCTCTAACATCCTCCTAACATTTATAACATTTTTCTACTTATTTCTTTATTTATTTCGCATTTTAAATTCTAGAAATCAATGTATAGGTCGCAAGGATATTTTTGTAATAACATAGATTAACTTTTCTCGCACCTTTACTTTTTCGCACCTCTTATTATGTAACTGCCCCAAATTCATGTAATAGCGTAGGACATTTACTTTCCACACTTTTACTTTTCCGCAAATATAAACTGCTTAGACGTATGTTAACTAGGGTTTGTATGGCAAGACCAAAAGCAATCCTAGATAATCCTAAATCTCAAGATAAATATCTGAAATCAACACACTATGGCAGACTTGCACCTTTAGGGTATCCTCTCTAGTTTACTTACAAATAATGGTCATGTCCCTCGAACATAGGGGTACCATTAGCAAAAGTCCCTCGATTCAAAATCATCACAAAGATCATAGTACCTCGATATTGCCTACGAATATATGATCTCGTCCCTCGGTTGTTGCCTACGAATAAGTGATGATCGTCCCTTCGAATTGTTAATGTATCCTTACATGTTGCCTTCAATGATCATACAATGACCCTACGTTTGTTCCTTCACATCCAACGGATAGAGTTACCTGCCAACTAATGGTATGGATAGCATTGTCCTAAATGAGAAGGAAAAATAACAAGAATGACTTTCTGAGTGGGTAATAAGTCTTAATTGCTTGCTCAAATCAACCGAAAATACTTTTCACACCTCACACTCTTTTCAAAAATAATTTTAAATAAACATTTTGTATACATTCATACGAGAATCATTACAAAGTTAAACTTTCAAAATATTTTCAAACACTTCATATACATTCTTGAGGACTGATACAAGAATAATTACGAAGTTAAAGTCAAAATATTTTCAAACAAATCATACACACACAAAAGCAAGTTTTTCAAAAGGTGAACTAAGCAATTAAAAGCCCGTAGATAACTACGGATGGAAAGGGTGGTAACAACTTCCCTTATCATAATTACCCCCGTACTCAGAATCGATAAAAGGTCCATCCTGTTCTTTTCACTTTTCCTTTATTGGATAAAAGAAAAGTCGGTGGAGAATTTTGCTATTCGTAACATTCGCGATAAAACGCAAAACAAACAAGTCAGTTCTCCCACCGTGTTACACAACTGGAGACTCTGCTGGGGACATTACCTAAAGAGAGGTTACCTTAGGGTTTTAGATCACCTTCACTTGATTTTATTGTTTGACTTGTTTGATTTACTTTTAAGGGTATGCTTGGGTATTATATTTGCGTAGAATCCTACACCCGGATCCAGTTTTTATTAGGTAAGTAGCAATAGATCATCGCGATTGTCCAGCATAGACCGAAACGGTTAAAATGATGGCTACGGTTAGTGTGACACTTTGGATGTTCTCATGTTCCTCATGTTCAGTTGACAAAATATTTGGCATCTGCGTGGTGTCATCAAGCACTAACTAAACTTTTAGAACCCTAATTGACCCATCTTAGCCATTAGAAGGTAGAGAGATAGTCGGCTTCGGTGCAAACTGAGGTTGGTTGATACTCGATGCTACGCTCATTAAGATTCGACTTTTGGGATGTTTAGGTCAACCATTTGGTAGCCGTACTGAAATAAAGCCTGCGAGAAAGATCTGTGATATGAGATTCCTAGAACCCGGTTACTATCGTAGGACAGGTTGAACCAACTTAAACTCCGGTAAAGGGTAGACACTTATACCTCATGCAAGCCTTAAACCTAGGGCTATTGTTTGAATTGTTTGTGCTTGCTATTTAAATATGACATCATAACATCATAACATTTATAACCATTTCAAGGACCTAGGGATTTACTTTTGCTTTGTGTTGTAGGGTTATGTTTTCTAGGAAGACTATCCGAATCAAATTTGTGGGAATACCTTCTCAACTCAAAGAGTTGGTTTCAAAAGTTCTCGACCATGCTCAGTTCATCAAAAGGAATGGTTATCTACTTGATTTGGTTACCTCCGGTTTTGAAGAAGATATAATGAGTGTCGTATTCTAGTTCTTTGATTTGAAACATCACTGATTTACCCTCCCAGACTATCAATTGGTACTTACAATGGAAGAATTCTCTAAGCTACTTAGGATACCCATCCTTGATCATATACCTTTCACTGGTTCAGAAAGAGTTATGAGGTTTTAAGACATTGCATCAGCCTTACACCTAAAGTGGTCAGATATTGAAGCTAATTGGGAAATAAGAAGTGGAGTTAAGGGTTTTCTTGCTAAATTTCTGATAAAGAAGGCTCGAGAATTATTGAAGGCCATGAGTTTCCACGCTTTCTAAGATATTTTGGATTTACTAATCTATGGTTTGGGGTTGTTTCCTAATCCAGATCAAGTCATAGACGTGAATGCCATCAAGATATTCCTCACTCATAATCTTGTACCTACTTTGCTCGGAGATATCCTGCATTCTCTTTACACTCGTATTATGAAAAGACAAGGGACTCTCATGTGTTGCATACCGTTATTATCCAGGTGATTTATTTCGCACCTTCCTCGATCAGTAATGAAGAATGAACAACGTTTGAAATGGTCTCAAAGGTTGATGTTACTCTCTCATTCAGATATTTGTTGGTGTATCTAATCTCAAAAAGACTTCACTTTCATTGATAGTTGTGGGGAATTCCCTAATGTACCATTCCTTGGCATAAGGGGAGGTATCATTTACATCCCTTCTTTAGCGTTACGACAATTTGGTTATGCTCGAAGAGACGGTCCTCGTGATATGCTTATCCAAGGCATTATGTTTGACTACGACAATGATCTCCAAGGTTATCGTTGAATATTTGTGCACGCTTGGGGCATGGTGAAGAAGACTGATACCAAGACTTTGGGGCATAAAAATTCCATCCCTTTGGAATATTACCTAAAATGGGTGCGAGCTCGTGCTCAAAATCTCATAATGCCATATGTTGTTATTATAACAGTAATTATGGAACCTGTTGCTGAAGGTGACGAACCTTATACCATTCTCTATCCTGAAATGACCACTAATTTCGAAGAATTGAAGAGATCCTAAATTTAGCTTAAATAAGAAAGGGATGTGTTAGAAGTTCAATGCTATGCAAGTGAGAAAACAGTATTAGAGCTGACAAAGCTTCTTCACGAATAACAGAGCATTAACACTTACGTCAACACAAAAAGGAAGCGTCCATGGGGGACTTAGGAGTTTTTACTTTATGCTTGAACTTTCCTTTGTATTTACTAATCAACTAATAAAAAGATTGTTCTTGTTTGTTTATCACATTTAAATTCCTAAGGTCCTTGAAAATATTGCATAACATTGCATATCATAGCATATCATTCCATAACAGGTACTCAAAAGACTGGTTTTCTCATTCTCTCGCTGTTTATTTCAGCAGAAATGGCTCTCGAACAAACAGTTAAAGATCTCTAGGCTCAGAACGCTCAGTTCCAAGAGATGGTCACCAACTTGGCCCAAGGATAGAAATATTTGAAAGAGCTCATCATCAAGAAAAAGAAGAAGAAGATCACTGGTATTCTAACCATGGGGAAAAGGTTCAGAGGTCCGGTCAAGGTAGTCAGACAACTTAAGTTCTCAGAAAAGAGCGACGAAACTGAAGGAAGTGTCAAGGCCACTGAAGGAAGCCATCATGGGTATGAAGAAGAGGAAGAAGAAGACTACATGGGCGAGCAGTATCCTCTTGACAATGAGAAGTATAAGCTACTTGAAGACTGCCTGAATGCTGTAGAAAATTTGAAAATGTCAGGGTTGAATTTTGACAATTTAAGCCTGGTTCCTGGAGTGGTGATTCCCCCCAAGTTCAAGGTTCCTACTTTTGCTAAGTATGATGGAATTTCCTGTCTGAAACTTCATCTGAAGTCCTATGTTCAGAAGATTTAACCACACATTGCTGATAGGAAGTTTTGGATGTATTTATTTCAAGAGAGATTGTTTGGAGCACAGTTAAAGTGGTATAATCAGCTAGAAAATACCCACACTCATACATGGAATGATTTGGCAAATGCTTTTTACAAACAGTACCAGTATAACACTAAATTGGCACCAACTCATATGTAGTTGCATAGTATGTCTATGGACCGTGAGGAGAAGTTCAAAGAGTATGCTCAATAATGGAGAGATCTAGCAGGCAGAGTCCAGCCACCCTTGTCTAATAGGGGATTGGTTGACATATTCATGGGTACATTGACTGGTCCGTTTTTCAATCATCTAATTGGAAATTCTTCGGTCGGATTTATCGAGCTGATATTGACAAGAGACCGTATTAAAGTTGGAATCAAGAGTGGAAAAATTCAAGTCGAAATGTCTTCAAATGCTGGGAAAGGGTCTTTTGGTGGGAAGAAAGAAGTCAATGTTGTGTATAGCCATAAGAGTCGTGAAAAAATGACAGCCACCAATATGTGGGGGCATTCCTGATCTCTAATATTGTGCCAGTATAACCTCAACAAGACAATACTCGTAGACGGAACATGCCAAGAAGACAATTCACGAAGATCAACATTTCGTTGTCTCAAGCATTACAACACATGTTGAAAGCAGAGTTGATTACTTTGAGAGATTTGCCTTAGCATGTCAACACATCTTCTCCGAAGTATAATCCTAACGCAAGGTGTGCGTACAATTCCAATAGCCTTGGGCACGACACCAACAATTATTGGGCCCTGAAGAACAAGATCCAAGACATGATTGAAGCTCAAAAAATTGAATTTGACGCTCCTGTCGAAACCCCAAATGTGATCAACGCACCAATTCCTGATCATGGAAAGAGTGCCAACATCATTGATAATGACTCTTATATCTTTGTTGTGAATGAGTTAACCACTCCCCCAGTGACTATTAAGAAGAATCTGCTACAAGCCAATTTATTTCCAGGAAGTTTTGACGACTTTTGTTATAGCCCATCCAAATCCAATGGTTGTGTCTGGTTGAAGAGAGGTGTTCAACGCTTGATAGACAACCGAGAAGTGTTATTCACGAAAACTCCGTCTGTAGAGGGTTTATGCGAAGATGTTACTAAAAATCTAAAAATTGAAGATGTAAGCATAGAAGAAGCCATACCAGAAGTCTAGGATACCTTGGGGCAGCCAAGTGGAAAATTTGATTTCATGGTAAAATATACCACCCCCGGAAGCCTCAAGTTGCAATTTAAGACATCAAAGCAACTGGATGGGGAGATGACGACTATCCCGAAGAATATGCTGACGTGAACACAATAAGTTTACTACCATGGCATCAAACGAGAACCATTGAACATCGAAGATAACATAGTTGAAGTTGATAATCCTGATGTCGATAATATTACCGGATCATGCAAAGTAACTAGAACCGGAAGAGTGTTTTCTCTAGATATCTCTCCTCTAAAAGACACTGTTGTATCAGTCCGCATTCTTGCTCTTAAGCTAGCCCCTGAGGCTCGGGGCAAAGAAAAAGTAACACTACCCGCCCAGATAGAAACACCAAAGGAAGTTAAAGACGCCTCCAAACAAGAGATCGCGAAAATCCTGAAGATTATTAAGAAGAACGATTACAATGTTGTGGAGCAGTTGGGACAAACTCCATCCAAAATATTCATGTTATCTTTGTTGTTGTACTCCGAGGCTCATGCTAAAGCCTTATTGAAATTTCTAAAGAACGCTCATGTACCGCAAGAAACTTCTGCTGATCAATTTGAAAGTTGTATTACTAGCTTGACCGCAGACAATGGTTTTGGTTTTTCTGATGCTGATTTGACTCCTGCAGGTAGAAAACATAAAAAATCATTGCACGTCTCTATGGAGTGTAAGGGCACTACATTGTCTCATGTGTTGTTGGATACTGGTTCTACTTTGAATGTCCTTCCGAAAAGCGCTCTAAACAGACTTGACGTTGAAGAGGTGGTCATGAAACCCAATGACATAGTCGTAAGAGCTTTTGATGGTTCGAAGAGAATAGTACTTGGAGAGCTCAACCTACCAATCAAAGTAGGCTCTCAAACTTTTGACTCTACTTTCTTTGTGATGGATATTCTCCCAGTTTATTATTGTTTGCTTGGAGGCCCCTGGATACATGGGGCAGGCGCTGTTACATCTACATTGCATAAAACATTGAAGTACCCAGTGAAAGGGAAATTATCACTATCTGCGCAGAGGAGGAGTATATGGTTTGCCACCTGCAGTCATTCTGGTACATTGAAATGGAAGGCGAATTTATCGAGACTCTCTGTCAAGCTTTTGAAGTGGTTCCACAAGTCATGCATGTTGACGCCTCTGCCACTCCCAAGACTACAAGAGTTCCATTGGAGATGGTCTCGCTGAAGGACGCTAGAGCTGTAGTTGAAGAAGAGGGTTGTACTGTTTGGGGTTAGTTGCACGATTTCCCATTCAAATTTGATAAGTATGGTTAAGGCTTCACCTCAAAAGGTCAGAAGATGATACGTCATGAACGTGCTGGTGGACCCCCGTTCCACATCAACAAGAATGGAAATCATGTTATAGAAGATGATGATGGTGACTTCGACATCGACAACTGGATCTTCCCTACTACTGGCAATGGAATCAACAATTGGACGACAAAGGATGTTATGCCAATCTCCTTTAGTCAGGAGTAATTGTTTTTCTGCTTTATGCTTTTAAGTTTTATGTAATTCTGAATAATAAAACTTTAATCCTAAATGTCTTACCTGGGGCAAGATGGTTCATTTGTAAGGGTTATTATTTGTCATTTGCATATTTTTATTCAATAAATAATCGGACTTATGCATTCAAATTTTGTGCTCTTTGTCTTTCTTTTACTTTATCACCTTTTCAAAAAAAGCTATGTGTTCTTACATATACCCACGTAATAAATTGTAGATCCATATTCACTCTGGATCCCATCGATAACGACTCTGCTATTGCTAAGTATGACTTTGATAATCTGATCTATCAAGCCGAATACGAAGGAGAGGAAGATTGTGAAGTGCCAGGAGAACTTTCCAGATTACTACAGCAAAAGGAAAGGGTCATACAGTCGCACGAATAACCAATCGAGATTGTGAATCTAGGTACCGAAGAAGACAAAAAAGAAGTCAAGATATGAGCTGGTCTTGAGAACAGTGTTAAGGAAAGATTGATCCAGATGTTGCGATATTATATTGATATTTTTGCTTGGTCTTACAAATACATGTCAGGTTTAAATATCGACATTATGGTACACCGACTACCAATGAAAGAAGGTTTTCCCCCTATAAAGCAGAAGGTTCGCTGTCTGCGTCCTGAGATGTCTGAGAAAATTAAAAACGAAGTTATGAAGCAATTCAACACCGGTTTCTTAGTCGTTACTTCCTATCCACAATGGGTTGCAAACATGGTGCCAGTACCTAAGAAGGATGGCAAAGTGCGGGTGTGTGAGGGCTACTGAGATCTGAATAAGGCAATCCCGAAAGACGACTTTCAGCTTCCACATATCGATGTCCTGGTTGAAAACACCGCTCAGCATAAGGTTTTCTCTTTCATGGATGGTTTCTACGGTTACTACCAAATTAAGATGGCTCCCAAAGATATGGAGAAGACCACTTTTGTCACACAATGGGGCACTTTCTGTTACAAGGTTATGCCATTCAGGTTGAAGAATGTTGGCGCAATATATCAGCGTGCTATGGTAGCTTTATTCCATGATATGGTCCATCACGAGATAGAGGTCTACGTCGACGACATGATAGCTCAATCACAAACTGAAGAAGAATATCTTGATCATTTGCGTAAGTTGTTTGATAGACTGAAGAAATACAGATTGAGACTGAATTCGAACAAATGTACCTTTAGAGTCAGATTCGGTAAACTCTTAGGTTTCATTGTCAGTGGTAAAGGTATTGAAGTCGACCCCACTAAGGTTAAATTTATTCAAGAAATTCTAGCTCCTCGCACCGAGAAGGAAGTCAGAGGTTTCTTAGGACGATAGAATTACATTGCCAGATTTATTATGCACCTGACTGCTACTTGTGAGCCAATCTTCAAACTACTAAAGAAAGATCAAGTAGTGGAATGGAAAGATGATTTCCATATATCCTTTGACAAAATCAAGGAGTACATTCAAGAACCTCCTATCTTGATGTCACCAATTAAAGGAAGACCTCTGATCATGTACTAAACAGTGTTAGAGAATTCAATGGGGTGTGTGTTGGGGCAACATGACGAGTTAGGTCGAAAAGAGTAGGCAATATACTACCTTAGCAAAAAAATTACCGACTGTGAAACAAGATACTCACTACTCGAGAAAACTTGTTACACTTTGGTTTGGGATTCTCGTCGACTAAAACAATATATGTTGACTCATACTACCTTATTGATCTCTAAAATGGATCCGATAAAATACATATTCGAGAAACTTGCTCTCTCCGGAAAAATAGCAAGATGGCAGATGATATTAACCGAGTACGACATTTAGTACACTACCCAGAAAACGATCAAAGGAAGTGTAGTAGCTGATCATTTGGATCATCAAGCCGTAGATGACTATCATTCTATGTATTTTGAGTTCTAGGATGACGATATTATGCTAGTTACCGATTACGAAGAACCTGGACCGGATGAAGGACCTGAGCTAGGATCCCGATGGACCATGGTTTTCGATGGAGCTTCTAACGCACTTGGAAACGATATTGGTGCCATAATTATCTCTTCCAGTGGTGGCCATACACCATTCACTTCCCGATTATGTTTCGAGTGCACCAACAATATGGCTGAATATGAAGCGTGCTTCATGGGTATCAAGGCTTCTACTGACTTAACGATCAAATTCTTACAAGTATATTGGGACTCAGCCTTGGTGATCATTCAGATTAAGGGCAAATGGGACACAACATCCAAATCTCATTCCATATCAAGAATATGTGCTAAGTTTGATTCCTTACTTTGAAGAAATTACTTTTGAGCATAGTCTACGAAAAAGAGAATCAATTGGCAGACGCGTTATCTACCATGTCATCTATGTTCAAAGTTAGATGGGACAACTAAGCTCCTAAAATTACTATTGAAAGACTAGACGAACCAGCGTACTGTTACGAACTTGATATTGAAGGAGTAGAGGAACCATGACTTTGCCTTACTTCGGTGTGTAGACAGGAAGACAACCGAAAGAATTATGGAGGAACTGCACGAAGGCACCTTCGGTACTCATTCCGGTGGACATACAATGGCCAAGAATATTTTGAGAGCAGGTTACTACTGGTCCACTATGTAAGCTGATTGTTATCGATATTCCCAATATTGTTACAAATACCAGATATACGCAGATAAAGTACATGTGCCTCCAGTTCCGTAGAATGTTATAACTACCCATGGCCTTTCGCGATGTGGGGCATTGATATGATTGGAGAAATCAAACCTGCCACTTCTGATGGGAATCGCTTCATCCTCGTTGTTATCGATTAATTTACCAAGTGGATAGAGGCAACCTCGTTTGCATCTATTACCAAAAACGTTGTGGCTCGATTCATCAAGCATAATCTCATTTGCCGATACGGCGTCCCCGAAAGGATTATCACAGATAATGGCACCAATCTTTATAACAAAATGATCACTGAAATTTGCACGCAATTCAAGATAAAGCATCACAACTCTTCTCCATATCGGCCAAAGATGAATGGCATTGTGGAAGCCGCTAACAAGAACCTTAAGAAGATTATACAGAAGATGGCAGTGGCGTATAAGGATTGGCACAAAGTGTTTCAATTTTCTCTCCACTGTTATCGCAATTCAGTACGAACATCTACAAGGGCAACCCCGTTCTCTCTCGTATATGGTATGGAAGCAGTTCTACCCATCGAGGTCCATGTTCCTTTGCTTAGAGTCTTGAGAGATGCAGAGTTAGACGAAGACGAATGGCTCCAGAATCGGCTTGACCAGATAAACTTGATCGATGAGAAACAACTCGCAGCCATCTGCCATGGACAAATATATCAAAAACGAATGATCAAAGCCTTCAATAAAAAAGTCAAGCACCGAGTGTACCAAGTTGGTGATTTAGTAGTCAAACGCATCATCCTACCACAAGGTGATCCTAGGGGCAAATGGAATCCCACCTATGAGGGACCATTTGTAATCAAAGCAATATTTTTCGGCGGAGCCATGATATTGACCACTATGGATGAAGAAGATTTCCTGCACCATGTGAACGCAGACATAGTTAAAAAATACTATGCATAAATGAGACTCGCTAGGTCGACTGGCTTAGGAAAAAATAAGGGCGATCTAGCAAACCAAAAGGGTTTGGGCAAAATTTAGGGACATATATGAAAAATTCACACCCGGCAAGTCGAAAACCTGCAAAGGCGGCTTGGGCAAAAAAGGGTATCTTGGTAGACTGAAAACCCGAAAGGGCGGTTTAGGAAAAAGTTAGGGATTAAAGCGTATGACTATGTCTTGTCAGGATCATATACTTACAGACTACAATGCAATCAGCTTCAAATTCAAATGGCGCAAATCAATCCAATCATCTTCTTTTGGCAGCAGGGGGTGAGATATTTGAAGATATATGAGAAATAGCAGAGTTGAAACTCGATGGGATTATTTCCACATAACTTTTATCACTTTTTCAATGTTTACGATGATTTCCTCTTGCTAGGATATTTGTCTCTTTGTACACAAATTTCCTGTCTATAGGCCCACTTTTTGCGATAAATATAATTTCTCTTCTAAATTCAAAAAAATTACTTTATCTGTTTTGTTTGCATAAGTCCAATGATTTCCTTGAATGATTATATGTATCTGACAATAAATATCCACTTACAAATACATGAAAAGAGAACAGAAACAACCATTACACCAAGCTCTAGAAATTGAGATGACAACCCAAGTCGCCAATACATCCCCACAGAGTCAGTATCTTGGGAATACTCCCACAAACCTCGCGAGGTTATCACATCTTTAGGAATACCACATCAATATCTCATTTATAGTAGGATGGTTCACTTACAATATATACAGATATCATTGCTACATCAGTCCCCGAGCGGTAGCGAGTCAACTTTCAACTTATCACGTTAGTCCCCGAGCAGTGATCATCTATATTGTCACGTCATTCCCCGCGCAGTGAACTTCAATTTTGTTACATTGGTCCCCGAGCAGTAACAGATCACCAAATTTTAACTTATCACGTTAGTCCCCGAGCATTAATCATCTACATTGTCACGTAAGTCCCCGCGCAATGAACGTCAACTTTATTACATTGGTCCCCGAGCAGTAACAGATCACCAACTTTCAGCTTATCACATTAGTCCCCGATAAATGATCATCTACATTGTCATGTCAGTTCCCGCGTAGTGAACGCCAATTTGTTACATTGGTCCCCGAGCAGTAACAGATCAACTATCAACGTATTATGTCAGTATCCGAGCAATAATAGGTATTTCTTATTCAATATCACATCATTCCCCAACAATGGTTTATTGCTTCAGTACAATACACAAGGTTACATCCCCAGCCAAGTGTCACCCAAGGATTATCATTCCCCAGCAAAATCAGTGTCCAGACCTGAAACTTGGTCAGATAGTGCATCGCAGGAATATACATCTCTGTTATTCTAGACAGTATCCTCAATGGTTATCTCTTCGCCCCAAGTAGAATCTGAAGATCCCAAGAAGAACGTTATTATCTTCCTCAAGATGGATACGTTTTGAAATACCATGACATCTACATTCATATATCATTTACAAAAGTCATAACATGTACATACATCATTCTCGTTTATTTCGAAAGCATCATTACATATATGCATGCATCATGATGTGCATAAAACTAACCTTATCCTTTCAAGTTAAATTCTTAAACAGGTGAAAATCAAACAAAGGTCAAAGATTAATACCCGAAACAAGACGGGGAAACTATCTATACGACCAAGCCGGTATCAACTCCCAAAATAAGACGGATTTACCAGTGAAGCAGATTGTAGAACGATTCCCGAAACAAGACGAGGCGATTATCTACATCCTGATAAGTGCTTATCTCAGATAAAACCAAGACGAAGGTTTATTCTGACTCTCGTGTCATCAATCTCTCTAGATGGTATATTTAAGCCCATCTTCGGCTATGCACTGTTATCTCTCCATATGCAGATTGCTGCATATCTAGTTAAAAATCAATACATGTTGATAACTTTCACTCCCAAACGACTGTGGGACACATTTCCCTTTCCAAGAAAGCTATTATGGAGTCTAACGTATGACCCGTTCCTCAACATCAACTTCTCCAAATGGCATCTATAATCTCATTCCCGTACATCGTCAGTCGACGATTTCATTCTATACGCCAGCAAGTGCAAATTTCAGGGTTACTCGAATGTTCAATCATCATATACCTTCAGGTCGCGAAAGGAAAGCATACCAATCTAACGCTTCAGGAACAAGAAGATTGAACAGGGGCAACTGTTATACCCCAAAAATTTTCCTCCTATTTTTGAGGTCAAGACACAGCTCTATGCGCAAAAATTCCTCAAAGGTTGACCAGACAAACCCTCTCCTAAGCAATCAACCCACAACTAGGTTTTTGATTCTCTCAAGTCCAAAGTGAGTTATAATATCTCAAGTAAGCATCATGTCTTCTCATATGCTCCAAAGTATCATCATGTCAAGTTTCAAGCCTCATATCCCAAGTATTCTCAGCCAATTACTCAGATGGTTAGCAATCAGTGGTCAACATATAGTCAAAATTCATCATTTTTGTTAAACATCAAGATTTTTAAGTCACATTCATTATTTTATCAAGGTTTGATCATGATTCATCAAGAAAGTTCAAAGAATGATCAAAAGTTAAAAGTTTCTAAATTAGGGTTTTTGATGAAAACTCAACAGAACTTTGACCAAGCATAACTTTCACATACTTCATCAGAAATTTTTCCACCAAAGCTCATTTTAAAGGGAAATCAATTATCTAAAACTTTGTCTCTCACAAGGTTTGCCCAAAAATGCATCATTTGAGAGATATAGGTCAAGATATTATAGATCATTTTAAAAGTCAACAAAAATTCATTTTTTTCCCCAAAGAAGTGTACATGAGAATGGAAGATTAAATGAATATGAAACCAAGAGTATCTCTTAGAGGACATCTTAAGATTTATAAAAAGTCCAGGATCACTCCCAAATGATAAAAATTGAGCCAGTTATGGCTTGAGCAAAATTGGAAATTTTGAAAAAATGAATGAAGAAAATATTGATCAAACTTGAAAATTTTCCAAATGGGCCCGTGTTTCTTTAATCTAAACTTGTTCCTAATATTGTCAAGAGCCTCTAAGCCCATCCACACTCCATGGTTGTAATTATTTTATTTATTTTTTAATTAATTTTTTTAAATTCAATTTTAATTAAAATAAAATACAAAATTAAATGGGATAAGTGCAAGGCTGTATATTCAAGTTGCTTGAGGTCCAAGATAATCATGATAGCTAGCCAAAATTGTGTAAGAGATGATTATATCAAGATTAAGCATTTTTCGAAAGATTGCATTTGATTTTTCGATCAAATATTTTCCAATGAATGAAATATATTTCCTCCCAAGTTTTGACCTAATTCTCTTCCTCTATATAAACACAAGACATTCAGGTTTCAAGTTTTGAACTCAACTTTTGTCAAGAAAGTTGCACCATCGGGTTTCAAGTTCCAGCCATTCCCAATCGATTTCAACCATTCATTCATAATCCCGAGTCCTCCAGCAATCGATCCAAGTCATTACCTCATTCCAAAGCATCCCAGAACGTGTTAACCAATTTGCACCGGTTTGGTAAAGGTTGAGAATTATAACTTTCGATTTACACGACATAAAGTCTGTTTATGCATTCATTCATGTTCATTATGTTGTTTTGAGTCGATTTGATACATTGGTTGTAAGTTTTAGTTCAAGAACGATGAAACACCATGGCTAGTGCACAAAACTTCCAAGCTTTCGTATCCATAGTTGTAGGACGATTCAGGCTAAAATAACCCCAGATTCGGATTCAGGGGATGGTTTTATGTTGATCTGGGTTGTTCCTTTTTATTTTTGTTTCGATTTCGCATGTTTCAATGTTTGAATGGCCAGAGATAGTGACCGGAACCACCATCCCTGGGTGGTTGACCGGCGAGGACAAAAGTAGGGCAGGCGTGGCACTCTCTGATTCGTCCATTTGAAATCATGGGACCCACGTGCACGCGTTTTTAACAAAATTGATTTTTCAGAAAGCATTATCACATATATATTTATCCTTGTATCCAAATTAGTGGATGTATTACCGCCCCAGCAGACAAGAGCGTGTACTTAGTCCATTCCTCCCCTATGGCATGGGTTCTATCCCTGCCTTTTGCCAAATTTTCTTGTTTTTTCTGATTTTTGCAGGTTAACATACACACACAATTGGAAGTGTGATTATAACATCATATGCAGATGGCGTGGTGGTCATGTTTTGGCTCAATAACCACAGGGTCCTGAGTTCAAGCATTGGCAGGACCACCCTAACTTTTTATCACTTGTTTCCTTAATATTTTTCTCATTTCTCTTACTTTCTAACCAATTTTAATTCTTTTCAAAATTAATTTCTCACACATAAAAACCCTAAAAATGTTTTGATTTTAGATTTAGGTTTTAAAAACCTTCATTTAATTTTTGACACAAAAACATTTAATTTTCTTTGCATTTAAAATATTTTTCTTAATTAAATTCTAAATTAACTTAGAATTAGGATTTTCTTCATTAAAATTGATTTCTAAAAAACTCAAAAAATACTCTCCTCTAATAATTAGGTTTCTAACATCCTCCTAACATTTAGAACACTTTTCTACTTATTTCTTTATTTATTTCGCATTTTAAATTCTAGAAATCAATGTATAGTTCGCAAGGATATTTTTGTAATAGCGTAGATTTACTTTTCTCGCACCTTTAATTTTTTGCACCTCTTATTATGTAACTGCCACAAAGCAATGTAATAGCGTAGGAAATTTACTTTCCGCACTTTTACATTCCCGCAAATATAAACTGCTTATATGTATGTTAACTAGGATTTGTATGGAAAGACTAAAAGCAATCCTAGATAACCCTAAATCTCAAGATAAATATCTAAAATCAATACATTATAGCACACTTGCACCCTTAGGGTATCCTCTCTTTTTGCCTTACGAATAATGGTGATGTCCCTCGAATGTAGGGGTCATTAGCAAAAGTCCCTCGATTCAAAATCATCACAAAGATCATAGTCCCTCGATGACCCTCGATGTTGCCTACAAATATATGATCTCGTCCCTCGGTTGTTGCCTATGAATAAGTGATGATCGTCCCTTCAAATTGTTAAGGTATCCTTACATGTTGCCTTAAATGACCATACGATGATCCTACGTTTGTCCATTCACATCCAACAAATAGAGTTACCTACCAACTAATGGTACGAATAGCATTGTCCTAAAGGAGAAGGAAAAATAACAAGAATGACTTTCTGAGTGGGTAATAAGTCTTAATTGCTTGCTCAAATCAATCGAAAATACTTTTCACACCTCACACTCTTTTCAAAAATACTTTTAAATAAACAGTTTGTATACATCCATACGAGAATCATTACAAAGTTAAACTTTCGAAATATTTTCAAACACTTCATATACATTCTTGAGGATTGATACAAGAATCATTACGAAGTTAAAGTCAAAATATTTTCAAACAAATCACACACACACACACAAAAGCAAGTTTTTCAAAAGGTGAGTTAAGCATTAAGAGCCCGTAGATAACTACGGATGGAAAGGGTGTTAATACCTTCCCTATTCATAATTACTCCCTTACTCAGAATCGATAAAAGGTTTTTCCTTTTCTTTTCACCTTTCCTTTATTTGGTAAAAGAAAAGTCGGTGGCGACTCTTGCTATCCGCATCATTTGCAATAAAATGCAAAACAAATAAGTTATTTCTCCCTGCGTGTTACACATAGGCAAGAGGATAGTTGTTCTCACTCAGAAGGTGTGAAACAATGAGTTGAGTTATTGTTCTTGGAGAAAGCTGTGAAGCAACTCCAAGGTGTGTTCTAAGTTAGAAGTATTTTTACTTTTAGTCTTACGTGTTTTGTGACAAAAGTGAAGCTTCTGATCATGTGTGTTTGAAGAGTGTCTTCAAGTTTGTTATTGTTGTTATAATCACCGTGTGTGATTGAGGGAGAGTGAGAGGGGTTCTCATATCTAAGAGGGGATCTTAGGTAGAAATTGCATTGGCTAGAGATTAAGTGAGGAGTTGTAAACGGGGAGTTTAGCTCTGAATTAATACTGCTGATAGTGGATTTCATCCCTGACTTGGAATCCTCCAAATGTAGGTGTGTTGCACCGAACTGTGTGAACAATTCTCTGTGCTCTTTATGTTTTGTTGCACTGTTATTTCTATCTTGTTTGTTTTGTTTTAATGTCAGATCATATGTCTTAACATCCTTATAGGACATCCGAGTCTACTGCACCAGAATTTCAATCATGATATAATTAACTTAATGATTTGTGTATTTAATATTCAATGGTGTCTATTTTTTATGAGAAATAAAACATAAATTTAAAAATGCATTCTTCGAAAAGTAGAGAAGTTCATTTTTAATCTTAATATTGATTGTGATGATTGATTACATAAAGTCTAAGTCGTTCGAAGGTAGAATGTCTCATATCCATATATCCATAAAATGATGAAGGTTTAACAATTTTTAAAATAAGAAAAAAATTAAAGAAAACATAAAACAATTATTGAATTTTTTTCACTTATTTCACATTTTTAAATTAAAAATAGCAACGTCTTATTTATCATATTTACAATTCAAACTTTTTTTTTGTTTTTTATCCTCTTCATCTTTTTCTCTCAATTACAATATTTTTTATATCAAATTAAAATCTATATAATTCAATATTATTTCAAAATTTCACCAATGCACCCAGCGCATCGCGCGGGTCTCAATCTTGTTATAATTTAATTATAATCAAATTGATGGTGTTGGATTTCGAAAGAATATTTTTTCATATTTCCACCCAACAAAAGAAATTAATTGTTTCAATCTATTATAAATCTATAAAAATGAAAGTACCTGGAAATTACCACAACACCCCAACTGATAAAAGTCTTATTTGGTCTATTATATCAGGGTACAAAAGTAACTTCCTCAAATGCTTGCACCACATTCATTTGAATCTGATGTGGCACTCCCACAATTTTTCTCCACTTTTTTTATTTTCTTTTTTTACACAAAACAAATTCATTTATTAATATACGTATTCACCCTAATTGGAACTTAATCATAACCCAAGCCATTGATATTTCTGGGAATATCAACCGTGTTTCCCTTCCCCATGCCTATTCATTCTCTCTCTGAATCAATATTCCAATTTGCAATGGAAAACCAACCGTTCTTCTCTCTTCCTTCAATGTTTCCCCCAAACCTTCTCATCATCAATCTCCTCACTGTTCTCTTACTTCCAACAACCGGTTTCCTCTGCTTCTTTTCCTAAACTCACCTCTTTCCATATACCTTCAGCCACCGTAAACCCCTTCATTCTCTCACTGGAACCTCCTTCGAACTCCTCTACAGCCGCTGCCATATGCAACTCTGTTCCACCTCCAGCCATCAATCCTTCGCCGTATCTCCTCCACCGCCACCATCGTCTCCATTCTCATCGACAAACAGCTCCTCTGCTCAACATCATCCCTCGCCGCGTCCTCTGTTCCTTCGTACTTCTGGTAAGCATTGATTTCTTTCTGTCAGTTGGTTTGTAAAATTTTGCTTTTCCTACTACAGCATTCGTGTATTCAAGGTTGATACATATGTGCTTTTTTATGCAGATCTATGTTGTTGATAGTTTGGACCGCGAGAGAATTGGGAAAGCCAAGCAAGAATTTCAGGTGATGAATCTATTTAACTGAGAATGTGTTATTTTGTTGATTTGCATTTGAGAATGTGTTCTTTATTGACAAATTGGTTCACTCTCGAATTCATGTGCCAAGTTGTTGTTTTAATCGCCGGTGTGTTCCATTTTGATGATTACAAATTTGGCTTAATTAACAAACAAGGACAAGAGCATTGGTTTTCTTAAATCATTTTTATGTATACAAGAGCATGCTCACATTATGCATTTTGGAGATCTTTGAACCAAGTTATAAATTATTGGTTTCATGTAATAGTTAGCAGATCTTTTGACATTTCAGGATGTATCTTTACAATATTCGGAGATTTGAGCATATTATGTTGGTTTATTGCTAAGCTTTTTATCATGTCGGCATTAACTTGGTTAGTATTTCTTTTTAGTTGGCTATGCACAAGTTTCCCATTTTTGCATTGAGTTAACTATGTGTTATGTATGTTTAACTGACTATTCTTCCTCTCTTGGCATAACTTCTGCAATTTTTATTTAGGTGTATGCGAACATAGCTTCTGTACCAAAGCTTTCTACTAGGTGTTATGTATGTCTAAATGTTGAAAATGATGCAAAGCTTTCTACTATCTAAACCATCAGGTACAATGTTTGATTTAGGCGCTTCTAAGTTCTGATTCTTTATAAACGCAGTTTCTATATACTTTGAGGGTAAGCACAGTCTTGGAAAACTTATTCGAGTTGTGCAGACCGAACTAAGTTTTCTTGTCTGTGCAGATATTGTTTATGGATCTTAGGAAATGCCACGACTTTAGCCAGTAGTGACTCCATTTGGAGCAAGTTAATTGTCGATGCTAAGAGAAGAAATTGTTATCATGAAGCTGGAGAAGACCCGAAATTGGCTCGTGTTATTGAGGATGTCGTGTTTGAGCTTGAAATACTTGGAGAATCTGAGTCGAAATTTAAGAAACTCGATCGTGAAAATCCGAACCGATTCTACTTCCTATAGGTAATTAGAATCAATATCTTATTAAAATATTCATGCAAGATGTGATATTAGATTTCAATTGATTTTGTTTTAATGTTTTATCATTTCTGAATTTCAGGGTGACAAGATTCAAGCTTCTATTCGAAAATCTCCGTTGTCTCGATTTGACAACAAGATTCTTGAGGGGAATGTTTATAATTTTAAGTATTTTCGTGTAGCCGCTAATACTGGATCATATAGGACCAACCAGCACCAGTTCAAGTTGAACTTGCAACCAGAAGTTAGTGCTGATCTTATAACATGCCCCCTTACTCATTTGTATCTTTCCTGGAAATTTGACATGGACTACTTGATTGGTAATTATCATTTCTGATTGTTATTTGCTACAAAAATGTCATATTTGGACTTGATTGCTGAAATCGACAGGGTAAGTATCTACTGCAACTTTGACTTTTATTTCCTTTATGTCAACTATCACAATATAAACTACATATTACCTGTCTTAATCTTGATGATACTATGTTTCATTTTATTTCGTATTAAAATTATTTAGTCGCATGCTGCGGGAGATATTCAAGATTTAAATTCAGTTGTGAAGGTGTTAAACCTGTTTAAATTCAAATTGTTTTATTTTTGTGAACCCTGCTTTATATGTTCATATTATTGATGTTTGGTCATTGTTTTTTATATGTTCATATTATTGATGTTTGGTCATTGTTTTTTCTTTAGATCTCTGATGGATTGCATGAGAGTTTGGGACACAAACCTGTTCAAAGTGAAATATCTGATGGTGTGAACCAATCTGAAGGCAACTGTTCTAATTCAACTGACATTGAGACAGATTCAGCAAATTGGGATTCTGAAAAATATCAAGATTGAGAAGGAATGAATAAGTTATTAGTCTGAATCACTTAAGTTTATCTTTGATGCATTACTTTTTGTTTTGTCTACGATTTCAGAATTATGGATTTAAGTGGCGGTTCTTCAGCCCAACTTTTGTTAATACATTTTGTCTTATGAATTTTTTGATACTTCTTCTGTGTTCATTTGCGTTTAATAATTACAAATGTAACTAACAGTCCAAATAATTTATACAGAAATGGTTAATATATTGGAAGGTTAGATTTATATTCTTGAAAAAATTAACGTAGTTTAAACGATGTATTGTTAACTATAAATATATTGTTAATAAAATTAACAAAAAGTATATTATAAATATATTGTTAATCAAATATTGGAGTACCATTTAATTCGAAACTTTACTAATATATCTTTTGAATAGATACATTATTATCATTTATTTTTATTATACTTATATGAAAATTATTTTGAATGGTGACATTAATATTATTTATTTTTATTATACTTAAATCAAAACTTTACAAATATATCTTTTGAATGGAGGTATTAATATTATTTATTTTGATTATATATAGAAATTATTTTGAATGGTCACATTAATATATTTTATTTTTATGCATGATTTGATTTCAAAAATTTATGATCAATAAATTTTGAATGGAATTATAATTTAACCAATATAATATAGAATGGAATTATAATTTATGATCAATAAATTTTGAATGGAATTTTGAATGGAATTATATAGAAATCATTTTATATAAATTAATGTTATAATATAACTTTCATATAAATTAATGGTATAATATAATGTATTAAATATTTATATAACACTTAATTAATCAATTTATTTCATGAAATTAATTTTATATAATATCATTTTATACTTTTTTTGAAAGGTTACATTTATATTCTTGAAAAAATTAACGTTGTTTAAACGATGTATTGTTAATTATAAATATATTGTTAATAAAATTAACAAAAAAGTATATTATAAATATATAAAAGGTAAAGTAAATAAGAACTCTAATATTTATCTTAAATATTTAAAGCATAGGGATCTTAAATACTATTTTGTATTGATATTTTTTTATTTTTAATTGTTATAATTTTAGAAATAAATATTATAATTTTTAATAAAATATTTATGATTTATTTTTTTAAAGTACGACTAATTAATATATTTTTATACAATATTAGAAACAAATATTACAATTTTTTAATCAAATATTTGAGTACCATTTAATTCGATACTTTACCAATATATCTTTTGAATGAAGACATTATTATAATTTATTTTTATTATACTTATATGGACATTATTTTGAAAGGTGAAATAAATATGTTTAATTTTTATGTATGATTTGATTTTGTAAAATATTATGATCAATCAAATTTGAATTCTCTTTTAATATTATAGGTTTGATACTGTTTCATATTGTACCAATATTTTATACATTAGAATATATAAAAATATGAAAATAATTAAATCAAAATTTTACAAATATATCTTTTGAATGGAGGTATTAATATTATTTAATTTTATTATATATAGAAATTATTTTGAATGGTAAGTAACATTAATACATTTTATTTTTATGCATGATTTGATTTCAAAAATTTATGATCAATAAAGCATATCACAATCTTTTTAAATTAACTTTAGAATTGTAATCATGATAAAAAAATGTTAAATTGTAGTCATGAAATTTTAATGAAAAATGATAATCATAAAAATTAATAATAAAAGTTATAAATTTATTCATACAATCCTTTTTATAAATTGAATAAGTTACATTTTGTTATAGTTTAAATATTATTTTGTTATTAAAAATATTTAAAATCATATGTTTTTATGAAATATTAATAAAAATGAAGTATTTTAAAGAAATAATTATTTAACTAATCATTTACTCGATTATATGTATAATAACTTTATTAAAGAGTTAATTGATCAATTAATTCAATTAAATTATTTTCAAAATATTAGTTGATCCATTAAAAATCAATTTAATGTAAATAATGGAAATAAAATATATAATATTGGTATAATTTTAAATAGTATTTAGAAAGTAGTTTAAGAAAAAACTATATGATTTTGAATGTTATTGAAATAAAATATATATAATATTAGTTGTTAGAGCCTGCAATATTCACAATTTAGTTGATGTTAAAAGACTACAATTTGACGAGGAGTTGTTATATATTGTAGGTTTGGAAAAATTGTAAATATGATATATAAAAAAATAATTTAAAAGTGCTTATACATTGTCATTTCATTAATTCTATTCCAATTAAAATCAACGATGCAAACAAACCAATTAAAATAAAAATTATGATTTATTTAAATAAAGAAGATATCTTTTCTTTCTCTCTTTTGATATTCTTAGATCTAATTTTTTATTTCTTTCCCTACGGATATCTATAATAATAAATGTTATATTATTATTTATAGTTGTAATTTTTTTAATTATCAATAATACATTTATATTAAAACAAAAATGATTATATTATTAAAATTATTATTCTTTTTTATTTCCATATTTATAACATAATAAAAAATAAATTATATTTTTATCCATAAAATTTTATAACATGATAAAAATTATTTTTATAAACAAAAAGAAGTTATAATTTTTATAAACGGAATAAGTTACAAATATTTTTATAATAAAAATTCAACTATTGATGCAATTGTTTTTAACATGAATAAGTTAAAAATAATTTCAAAACGTTACACAGTTAATGACACTTATAAACAAAAAGTCTATATTTATATAATTATTTTATTAATAGAAATAAGTTATAATATTAAAAATAATTTCGTAAAACGTTACACAGGTTAATGACAGTTTCTTATTTTGTTACACAATCATGTTTTCTTTACATTTTGAATGTTGTCAAATAAGTTTGATACACTAAATTTGGCCGAATTAAAAACGAATTTTCTGTTACATGACAAGATTAGTTCCACGTTATATGAAATCTCGACCGGCCCGTGCGACAGCACGAGTTATTTACTAATTCGTCATTTAGAAAGAAGACTCGCCGCTTCTCTGTGTATTTGTTGGATGTTAGCCATAAATTTTATCTTTCTTGTAATAAAGGGGTTTGAGAGTCAAACCTACTGATAACTCTTAAGATTATTGAATACTCTCAATAACAAATTTTAGAGAAAGAATTAAGTTTTTTACTTTTTTATTTTTTATCAAAAAGATTATATATTTAACCAAAAAACAGAGTATTGGATACTCCCAAGAATAAATTTTAGAGAAAAAATCAAGTTTTTTTCTTTTGACCGAACCACTATAAACTTCTAATATTTTTTCTCTTCACTTTACTTTCTAAAATACTTTTAAACTTTGAAATTGATTCAAACATCTATTTGAACTCAATCTTTTCCAGAACACACATTAACCTTTCTTTTATGTGTAAAGTCGCGTGTTCGACATATTTGATAAAGTATTCATTATTGTTAGGGATGAAGTGATTATTCTTTGAAATAGATAGTGGTAGAAATAAAATTAGGATTAAGAGAACTCCCCATAAATTACCATTTACAAGGAAGGAAAGACTATGAAGACTCTTAGGAAACTATATGACGAACCTATAGTGATGGTCATGCTAATAGGTTTATCACACCAAAATTAGATAAGCAGCATGTCATAAATGATGATGAATATTTGGCAGCTGAATTAGATAGTGCGTTTGAGCTTGATCAGATGTGGCATAAGAGGATCTACTAACTGCCTCATGTGCTTTTTTCACTGTAATAGTTTCAAATTTGTAACTAACTAACTAACTGTTTTGCATTGAGAATCCAACCGATAAACATAACAAAAAATCAGAGTAGCAACCATTGATTGCAAATTTATATATTAATATCCAAATTGCATTTCAATTCTAAACAAGCAAATATAGAATCAATGAAAAATAAACTACAGGCATAATAACAACTAACATACTAACTTTAACGGTATAAATAGCACCTAACATTAACGATATAAATCGCACCTAACATCTTGACAAACATGTGAAAGGCGTCTAGGTTCTTCATCGAGCCGAATCCCTTCATCGAAATTCTGCGAGTAGCTAACAGGATCATATGTAAAAGAAATGTGTTTGTGTCTACACAAGATCTTAGACCTCTCTCTCAAGAACTTTGTAAGTAGGTTCCTCCATCTCCACTTTCTCTTAATGGGAGTGTAATGGATTTTAGAGTATTGGAACTCGTTTGAGACTGGGAAACAAGTTGGAGACATTGTGCAGTTGGAGATGTAAGAAGGGTTTTGAACATTTTTTATTGTGTGATCTTGTTCCATTTGAATAATTGAGATGTTGAAGACTAGGTTGTTTTTTTTTTGAGGTGGATATGTGTTTGTTTATCTTGTCAATTATTTGGTTTGGAAATGAGGTGGTTGAGAATCTAAGTGCTTGTTACCATTTGTACATACTACCATACTGTAAAAGGGTAACTCAATTTCAAAATTTAATATAACTCAAGTTCTTTTGAGTCAAGTCCATTTTGCCACACTTTTTACTAAGCGAGTCAAAGATTTAGATATGTTTTTCTAATGTGTTTATTCTGAATTTTTTTTTTTTTTTAGTTTTTTGCGGACACAATCATTCACATAAATTTTTGTATTTTTAAATTTAAAATATGTAATGTTCGCAGATGTGCTCCACTCATTCTCACTTTTTTGTAAAATAGAATAAAATTTTAACTTCGTACTCGCAAATATATCTGTCTCAATTTGGTTTTTACTGGTTTTTATAAGATGGATTTAAATAGAATGACATGCAGGTTTGCTACCCCCACTGTCCCACTTTACTTAATTGTATTTTGTTTGTTTAGTTATTTTACATGTTTGTCCTATTAGCAGCAAAAAATAATAATGATATCCTGACAGGAAAATACATAGAGAGGGTAATATTCCATAACTAATTGGTGTACCTAAATGTCTCATAATTTTTAACAAAAAAACATTAAAGTTTTTCACTAATGGTTTTTTGGAAGTACAAGAAAGGGCGATACATTCAAAATTTACAACAAAGAAGGCAAAACGTTGGAGCAAAGTGGCCGCTAAAATTGAGGGGCTCCCATGTTCGCACCATTATATATTTCCTTACATGTACTTTTTATAATCAATATCTACCATGGTTAAATGTTTAATAATGATTATTTTTGTCAATAAATATGTAGCCATATAATACAAGACGAATCCTCTTTTTGGTAATAGAGAATACAATTTTGTCACCTCAATTAATTTTGTTTCAACACAAAGAGTTGGATATTCATCTTTGATGTCACTCATTTTACGATTTGTATACTGTAATTGTAAAAATACAATGAAGATAGATAATTCTATTAGGTGAAAGAATGTAAGAGAGTTATATATCCTGAATCTCTAAATTTAGTGAACGACTTTTTCAATCTTAAGGGTTTGTATATTTTTAAGTCTAACTCATGGACCAAATTATTAAGTGAGGAATTGGTTCCCACCTAATTATTTGTCTAGAGCGTAGGAAGGGAAAGATTAATTCTCCACGTTAGTAGGGGGAATGAGTTTCTTCCTTAAAAGAGTGACAAAATTAACCCTTTGACGGACAAGTGACCAAACATGTTACAATTCGTTTTTTCTTAATGGATATGAAAATGAGTAGACTCACCCCATAGGCGCGATGGATAGGATCAAGAGGCCCATGACCCTCTCGATTACGTTCACCCGACCATTTAGTGTCCTTTTATGATGTTTCTTAGGGCATTTGAACTATGGGTTGTAGTCTTCTAGACAAAATCAAAGTTATCTTAAGCATGAGGAGGTCAAATGGACTTCATCACTGGTTCAAGGTTAGAAAGACAAGGGTTTCCAACCTTTAATGACTGTCAATTTGGACATTATGATGGTAAGTCAGTTGGGGGTTAGACAAATGCTCAACTTGGTAGAGACCTATATGGTAAATGTTTGATGTTCAATGCCCCTAGCTGGGCAGATAGGTCTGTTGTAGATATGAAAACCAAGTTAATCACAATAAGGGAGACGCTCACTCAAACACAAGAATCATCGAAGTACACGAATGAGGAGCGTTTCCCTAGGCGTTTCCCTATTGTAATCTTGTCTTTTGTATTATATCCTTTATTTTTGGTTTTTTTTCTTTATTGGTCCATATGTAACAATGCCCTTCGGGATTTTCTTAATGAAATGTTCATATCTTTTGGAGATTTGTTTATGAAATTCTTGGAGTTATGGACTTTCTATTATTCGTAGTACTAGGACATAGTCATGAGGCGTGTTCCTCATCTGGACTTAGGCCAGGTTGTTTGTTAAGGTGGAGATTATTCCTTGCTTAGAGTTAAGTGAGTAGGCGACAATAGTTCTTTATCAAGTTCAAGTATAATAGCCTAATAAGGCAGAAAGGAATTCTTCTCAAGATCCAATAAGATAGATTGATAAGGCAGTGAAACGGCCTATAGGGTCCAATAAGATAGATTGATAAAGCATCAAAGATCCTTTGTACGGGGTCCATCAAGATAGCTTGATAATCCATATCTTTGTAAGGGTCCATCAAGATAGCCTAATAAGGCGGCAAGGTTCCATTGTAAGGGTATAACTAGATAACCTGATAAGGCGACAAACATCCATTTGTACTTGCAAAAATACAATGAAGATGGTGAATCCTCTTATGTGAGAGAATGCAAGAGAGTTAAGTGTGTAGAATTTGTGAACTTAGTGAATGATCTTCTAACTCTTATGGATTGGGAGATATATAGGCCTAACTTATGTGCCAATTTTTTTGGCGAGGAACTAGTTTCGTCCCAACTGCTTGACCAGAGCATAGGAATAGGAAGACTAATTCTCTCCACTAATAGAAATAGAAAGACCAACACCCCACAATAGTAGGAGGAAGCAATATTTTCCTTGGGAAATGGCTAAAACCTACTTTATTAGGAAAACATGGCCTAACACATAACAAATCAGTTGTTTCTTAATGGGGTCATTCATCTAATGAGAGTGATGGGTCAGATTGGGACTCACAAATTCACTGTCGTTTGGATGTATAGTGTCCCTTTATGATGTTTCTTGAACAAGTGAACTACGAGTTGTCCTCTTATGAATTCAATTAAAATTATCTCATATATATATATATATATATATATATATATATATATATATATATATATATATATATATATATATATATATATATCCATTAATTACTTTATTAAAATACTTAATGATATCACATTATATTTAATAATGTTATTAATGAGTAGTTCACTATTTTTATTTTTTTTGGTTTCTAAGTTTGATGTAGGTTTTTTTTATAAAAAAGAGTAATAGATTTTTCCAATACTATTACATGAGTATTAGACCGTAATTTAATGTGTGTCTAAAAAATTAAAAACACTTGTATGACTTATTTGATTGTTTTCTTTTTACCCCTAAATATGTAAAGATATATTTCATCTATTCCTATTTATATTCCTATTTATAAGTAAATTTTAACTTTTTTAGATTTATTGAATAATTGATGTATGTGATTTATATATAGACTAAATATATTTATTTTATGATTTAAAAAATCAAAATTTATTTATAAATAAGAATGGGGGAGTATGTCATTAATAAATTAAAGGAATGTTTATAGAACACAGTCACACAAGTTTTATTCTATTGGCTCAGACGGGTACTTTCTGTACACTCAAAAGCTTATAAAAAAGAACAAATAAGAGTCTGTTTTCAAAACCAAAAGTTTAAGCAAATTCATAACTAATATTAAAAATAAATATACTCCATGATTGTATGTTTGAAACATACTTCTTGTTGTTACTATTAAAATACAAATAACAATTATGAAAATGCAGGCATGATTTTGGTACACAATAATGAAAGATCCACAAGGCACACCTACCTCTCTCTTTCTGAAAGTGTATGTGGGGACTTAGGAATCTGTCGTGTTCCTCTAATTCATAGAGTGGTGAGACAGAGCACAGTGTCATCTCTATCTTTTATTAATTGTTTCAACTCCTTGGATTTTTCACTAGGGTTTTCATGTTTTATTATTACTTTTAGGTTTTTTACTTGGTCAAATAGTAATTCTCTATTTTTCAACATTTAATTTTAGTGTATGCTTTGAATTTGGATGTGTTGAAGCAATGACCAAAGAAGACAAGCAGGGAAGTATGGGCTGAGAATCCAATGCACATGTACATGTTGTGTGTGCAACTGTGCCACTGCCCACATGCATGGCCCTAGTGAAGGGTAAATCCCATTCCCTTGACCTTGTTTGTTAAGTGTGCCTGGACTAATATTTGAAAATTCAGAATGCCACCAAAATTTATAGATTACTACATATAAACTGTTATCAACGAAGTTTGTCATCTTCACTTAATATTTTAAAAATTAAATATGGTTTTTTAATCACTACAAAATAGTACCTTTTAAATTTAATTCTTACCTAATTATAAATTTTTATGCTTACTATTTTTGTCTATGTAGTTAAACCATCATGTATTTTGAATGTTCTTATAAATAATAGTGTTCCAAGACCGACCAAATGTTCAATAAGGCTCACTGGGTGCAACTAGCCAATTTAGTAAGAAAGATTTTACCAGCTAACAAACATACGGATCTCCACTTTGTACTTTCGCATAAGAGCTTGTCTCTCATACTCATCTCTATTGTATATCCATATATAATATAATGGTCATTTGCATCTCACTATAGATCAATTAGAGACATTTTAACCGTTACCTTTATATAAGTATGATTTTGAATCACGCTCAAGTATTCAAGTCACCTTTAAATAAGTATGATTTTGAATCACGCTCAAGTATTCAATCACACACACTTGCATAGTACCATATCTTTCATTTACTGACTTAAGCATTTGGGTATTAATCTTGCTGGTATTATCCCTCTCTGATCACTAGAGATTATAACCACCACACAAGAAGTTGTTTCGCGATGGTCTTCGTCAACCTCTCATTAATTTCATATCGCAATATGAAATAAGGGTACTTGTCAGTGGAAATCGTACGTCTTCTAATTCTCAAAAAAAATTATTGAAAACTTTTGTCTTATAAGTTGCATCGTCGAAACAATTTTCATAATTCGTTATGATCATCGTAATCATTTTTACACAGGTTACACATATTCTCTTATTTGATAGCCACTTCAAAAGAACCTCGTCAATGTAGCACTCCTTGTGATGTTCGATCAGCACATTAGATCATCCAAGAAAACATATCACCAATTATCACTCTCACAACTGAAAACCTGTTCAACCTCAATACTTTCAAGTTTCTATTCGGATGCCTCAATTGACTTTTCAAGGACATCAACCATTTGGAAATGAACTATTACATAACATCCAACAATTGCAAGCTTCACTAGAAGTTCCTAGAATAAGGGAACTTCTATTGAACATCTTCAATATGGTATAACAACATAACGTGAGGCTTGTCTGCATTGAATGAAACCAACAAAAGATTTTATAATATATCACAACATAGCTAGAGGTATTGTAACACGGCCACTCCAAGGCCGCCCCAAGGAGAACTCTTGTCGATGTTGGGTCACTACTAAAAGAGTGTAAGAGTTTCCTGAAAGACAACCCCATCATCACTATAATTCTCCTTTCCATAATTCTAGAGGTTTGGGTAGCACTCATACATCGCTTAAGAGAAATGGTCCTAAAAGGTCTTCTTATCACTATCTTGGAAGGATAAACGAGCATGATACCATGTGTCACGCCTCTACCCATCGTAGAAGGTATTATTCACCCAACATATTATTGAAAGCATGATCCTTAGATCTTTCGACAAGCCACAAAATCAGAAGAACTATGACAAAATTAACTATTTTAATGAACAAATTAATCACGAGGATACCATACTTAACTATCACCAAGTCCAAAGCGCAAAGAAATGCAAGATTTTTGAATTGGCTCTCAAAGAATCTTATAGGACCTTGTTCAAAGCCTTAGAAGACAAATTCACATTGGAGAAAAACTATGTGATGAGCTCACTTCACTAATTTACTGCTTGAAGATGTTGGAACAAGTTTGGTTCTGCAACTAATTTTTGAGTTTTGATGATAAAAAAGTATACATTGTACAGAGAATAATTATGTACTCTAATTGTTGTTAAGTGTGTAGATCAATACAAATCATATTTTAAATCTTAATATGTCAAGCATAGACGAACTAAAATCTAAACAAGGTGCACCAGAAGTCTAACCTATGTAAAATTCAAATATTAGTTAAATCTGAAGCAAGAAGACTCTGATCTAAAAACGCACTCTGAATCAAGAAATATCAAAAGGCGTCATTTTTAATTAAAGTTAAGCATATAGGTTGTCAAGTCAAAACTGCCACAAAAATCCATTCAAAAAAATCTCTGATAAACTTTATTACTTCGAGACTCTAATATTTCAAGATTCTAAGGTATGCCCAATATAGGATCTGAAGTCTTAGCACTCTAAATTTATAAACTATGAAGTCTCACTTTCACCAAGATCTAAAGACAAGCTCTAAACTCTACTCAAGTTTCATTCACTTATACTTGAAGCCCCTGACTAGATGATAATGACTAGAAGAAGAATATGTGGCAAGTATATAACCAGTACAATATCATATGCTCCTTCCACTATTCTGATAAAATATGTTCCTTCCACTATTAACGACTATATTTGAAGATTAAGGCAACACAAGAAATAGAGGTTTGAATTGGATTTCTGTTGTGAAACTTTTTTGTGGCCCAAAACAAAGAACACAAAACTTAGAATTAAAATAATGAACATAATATTTTTATCCTGGTTCACTGTTAACAAAGCTACCTCCATTCTACCCGCCAAGGTGATTTCACCTTCTCAAAAGGACTTAATCCACTATAACCAAACTTGATTACAACTAGAAAGACCTATTGTCAATGTCTCCTTGATAACTCTAACTATACCTTAGTCTCTCAGGGAATAACAACTCAAAAGTTGAAATACAATGATGTGTTTACAAAGTTTTTTCTATAAAGTTGATTACACAAAATTAAATACAATGATTAATACAAAAGTGTTTCATAACAAGTGTATGAACAAAAATTCCTAGCTTGATTTGTTTTTTCTCACAGAATTTCAGCATTTTTGCTCAGTAGATTGTTGTGCAAAAAGTTGTCTTTCATTCATCCAAGTCTTCTTTAAATAGGCAAAGAAAGATCTCTTGGAGGGTGAAGATGGAATTCCACAAGTTTCTTAGATGTATCCTTGCATAACAGTCAGCAGAAAATGGGAGACAAAATGGTACAATAGTACAATCCTTTCTCCATAAAATCATTGTAGTGGGAGGAATATTTGATCTTGTACCAAGTACTATTCACTCACGTAAAACTTTTTTGATCTTATCTTCCAATCTTCAGAGGCTTCAAAATGTGTGTTTTTGAAGCATGTTTAGAATAGCCAAAAGATGTATGAGAGTCTTCAAAGTCTCTAAAATCTTAATATTCAGAGTCTTCAAAACTACAGAACAATGGGACACATAATTTTTAGAGCTTGATAATCTTCACAAGCTCTCTTATCATAGTCACAATCAAAAGCTACTTGATGAACGTTATTTAGAAGTGTTGTTTATGAGTGTTCTAAACTATACAAATCTTTGTAAAGTACACTTTGTAGTGTGTTAAGTTCAGAAATTGATGATGTCACACGTCACTACTTCAAAGTCAGAACATGTTAGCAAACAATTACACTATAGACAAAATTATTAAGGTACAAAAAATTCTCTAAAAAAATAACGTATTGTTATCATCAAAATTGAAGGCCAGATAAAGAATCAAATCTTATTCTTACACTATTTTATGTGGATATGTCGGCTTTTCCTCCAACGAATCTATTTGTTATTGCTTATATAAAGAGGACTTAGAGGTTTTGAAAATCAAACTAACAAGATATCATAAAAGACTTATTACATAAGGTTGAAAAAAGAAGTTGACACCTCGTAAATAAAGAGCATAAAGAAATATCACAAGAAGAATGAAAAGAGCAAAGTTTGAGAAAATTTCAAAAAAACAACAAAGAGAAACACTTAGGACTTTACATTTCAAATTATTTAAGTGTAATTTTTTATTTTCATTGTGTGTTATCTTCTTACTACTCGAGATTCAGTGATTGCCTTTGAGTTGTAATTTTTTGAGGTATTATGGTATAATCAGAATCTTTGAGAAAACATTGATTGTGGTCTCTGTGGTTGTAATCAAATAATTTGATTAATGAATTAAGTCTTTGTTAAGAAGACAAAATCACTCACTACTAGAAATACCGGTATTTCCTACGGAAAAATATCCGCGGGAATACCTGCAGATTTTCCTGCAACTTCTTTAAATATGATAAAATTTCCTGCGAAACACAATTCTGCAGAAAATTCCACAGGTATACTTGCAGATTTTGCTGCGGATTTCAAATGTTATACAATACAATTTCCGCAGGTAATTCTGTAGGGAACTTTCCTACGGACTTTGCTACGGATTTTAGTTTTTTCAAATTTTTTTAATTTTTAATTGAGTAAAAGATATGTAAATTTTGATACATATAATTTATATAATTCTTCAACTTGTATTTTTGTTAAAATAATTTTTTTTTTTCAAAAAACTTAAACAATTTTAAATATTTTTTAAAAATATTAGTAGAATTGTTTAAATTTTACGAAAAATTATTAATCTTATTTTTTTATTTTATTAATTATTTTGAGTATTTAATTTGAATGCACCAACAGTGTAAAGAAATTGTACACCTTCTGTGAAATGATATCCGTTTGATTTTAAATTAGATTTAATTTTTATTTTAATTATTAATAAAATAATATTTATACATGATTGTGATGCATTGATAATGTAAAACTTTTTATACTCACAGTGCATAGTGCATGACAATTAATCTTTTATTTTGATGGTATTTTTTATTAAGATTTTAATTTTTAATCCTTATTTTTTTATTTTATTAATTACTTTTATGATATCTTTTAATTAATTTTTAATTTTAATTTTAATAAAATAAAAAGAATGCAAAGTAAGAAAGTATTATAAATTGAAGGAAAAAAATTATGGTATACAATAAAATTAAAAAATAATGTAATAAAATAAAAGATATGAAATTTTTTATATAAATTACGTTATAGAATATTAGAATTTTTATATACTAAAATTTATGCTTATGCACCAACACAAACAAATAGATAATTCAATCTCTAGAGAATATAACTAACACTTAAATTATAAAGTTTTAATGATATAAAAAATTTCAAATCAGATATTAGATGCAGATACACATGTTCGAACTGCGAAGTCTCATTTATAAAGTTTTAATGATTGAATTCCAGCCACAACATTATTTGAAAAAAGAATAATATATTATTAACTTATATTAGGATTTGATAAAGTAAATTACTTGAAAAAAGAATAATATATTATTATTGATAAATGTTTATTAATATGATTATAAAACATGATTTTTTTCTCAATTTTGTAATCCTAAAAAAAGAAGTACTTATATTTATTCTCTTGTTAACTATTATAAAGTTTTTATTTTAAAAATTCCATTGATAATGTATTATATGAAATTATATTTCATCTCTTGTTAAATATTACAGTTTATATAGAATTTTAAATTTATAAATCAGTTTTACTATATTAAACTAGTAATAAATCCGTGCATTCGCAAGGGTTCTGGTACGGTACGTGCATTTGTTTCAAATGACTTTTTATATAGAAATAAAAGTGGATTTCTTAATCCACTCCATAGGAGTGGAGCGTACCCCATGAAAATCCTAAAAATAAAAATCGAAAATACTTCCGACACGCACTATATTTTGAAAATTTTGGGTGAAAATCGAAAATATATTTTCGGTTCCAAACTAAATAATATAATATTAAGAATTTATTCTAAATTTGTTCTCACATACATGCTTTATTTAAAAATTACATATAGTTTAAAACCGGAAATATACTTCCGGTTTACATCAAATCCTTTTCAACGTGATTTGCATGGTATATAATGTTAACCGGAAGTATATTTTCGATTTGCATGAACATTTTTAAAATTCACGTGGTGCGTGAGAAAGTTATGGGATGGGTTAAGAAATTCACAAATAAAAAACTTATCCAAAGTAAAATAAGATTTGCTATTAGTAAAACTTACATTCTTTGTGAGCTAAAGTTGTATTGAGTCTGATTAAAATTGAAAAACTCAAAATAAAATTGTAAAATAAAAAATATAAGCTCTTAAAGTGAATTGTAAAATTTTATGTCACTTAAAAAAAAGAATAAATTAGAATTTATAGTAATTGTAAAAAAGATGAATTTTAAATAAATTAAAATATTGATGAAGTTAAAATAATGAGAATTTGATTAATTCAAACTATTATAAATGAAAGATAGATACCAAAAATCATCTAATTAATTTATAGAATATGAATTAAATAATAATTTGTGCGTTCACACGAATTTTGATATGAATACCCGTGTGTTGGCACATGTACTAGTGTGTTACCGTGCGTTTATATGAATTTTGATCTAAATACCATGCATTGGCACGGGTACTCGTGTGTTTGCACGAGTACTATGGTGTTACACACATTTGTTTCTCAAATGTAATAAAACAAACAAATAAATTTATTAGTAATATACTACTAATATAGAAGAAAAAAAATGTGTGAAATAGTTGTAAAATACAATAATAAAATAATTTAATAATGAATTAATATGCAATGATATGTGAAGTGAAAAAATTATGTTCGAAAACTAATAATTTGTTTAGTAGTAATATAACAAAAATATATATATTTTAAAAATTAAAAAAAAAAATAGTACACATGCTTTTGTTTTTAAAATGTAATAAAAATAAATTTGTTTTATCAAAATAGTTTATTATTTTTAAAAGAACGATTTTTTTAAAAATAACAAAGTAATTTATCAAAATTGATTTGCATATGTGTTTATCATATGAGTACTTGTGTGTTCATACGGGTACTGATGTGGAGTATGTTTAATTGTCATAGTTATTTACAAATTTGAAGAAAAAAGGTATGGTGATGAAATAAAGAAAAATCAAATAATTTATTAATTTTTCCTAACTAAAATAGCATTTTACTTCTAAAAGAGATAATAATTTAGTTTCTATAATATTTTTGATATATAAAAATATTTGAATCAACGATTTAATTATTCCTGTATGTATGAATCAAATATTTGTTTGAATATCAATACATTCGCACAGATATTTGTGTGTTATTCGTGTGTTCGCACGAACTTTGATCTAAATACTCATGCGTTCATAGAGAGGTGTCGGTGTATTACTCATACATTGACACAAGATTGGTGTATTACACATGTTATAGAAACGGAAGTGACATGTTATAGAAAGATAAAGTGACATGTCTATTAATTAACTTTCTTATCAGACTTTTTGATAGTGTATATGTTTATTTGCAAGAAAATATGTAAAATATGAAGAAAAATAGTGTAATTTGAAAAAATTTATTAATTCTTTATAAAATAATTGAGTCATTAATTTAATTTTTACTATTTCATATTAATGAATTTTAAAACTTATTAATGTTGTATTAAATAAATTTTTATTTAACTTTTTAAAATTTATGAAAGTTGTATTAAAAAATTGAATTTATAATTTAGTTTTTCCTATTTCATATGAATGAATCTTAAAATTTATTAATGATGTATTAAATAAAATTTATTTAGTTTTTTATTATAATATTATAATATTACTATATGTATAATTATTCTTACACATCATAAATATTTTACTGTGTCTTTCATAATTATTCTTGTCTTGAGACACACAAATTATACTATAGTGAGTGTTTCATGATCCTCTTTTTACTTTTACGAAAACATCTATTATAAATCTATAAAAATCAAAGTACCATTAACTTACTATAACATCATTTTTAGTAAATTTCAATTTAGTCTATTTTAAAGGATAATTATGTAACTTTTAGAAATATTTGCACCACATTCATTTAAGACTGATGTGTCACACTATGGTTTTTTCTGCCACTTTTAATTTTTTTATTATTTCTAACTAACAACAATTATGTCATTTTATTTATAATTACACCTTATAATCACACCTAATAATTAGGTCCTACATACCACTTCCCAAAACCCTCATCCAAACCAAAGGTCATTCAATTTGAAATTCAAATTAAAACACTCATATTATAGCTGCTACGTACATTGGATTTTGAAAATGTTGTTTTGAAAAAACAAATACCACAACTTCCCATATTGTACCACTTTGTATTTTCCTATAATCTCTTTCTATCCAAGTTCCCAAGATTCATTCAATTGATTTCTTGTAAGGTATATTAATATGATTCTTAATATACAATTTCTCATCCAAACCACCACTTCTCAACTTTCTATCTTTTCCTTTTCCTTTCCTGCAAAACATAAATATATATGCTTCCACTCCTTTTCAAACCTTAAATATTTCATGTTAGCTTTAAGTAGACACCACCATCTGAACCGATCTGAACAAGATTGCTGATTTTTGTGTAATTTCGGTTGCTAATTTTGTGTTTGGATTTTTGTTTAAAATGTTGTTAAATCTCTACTGTTGATTTGGGTTTACTTTGAGTTTACCATTTTTTAAATTTTGATTATTGGATTTCTACGAATTTAGTTGGATCTTTCATCTTTTGAGTGCTACAAAATTGAAATAAATGTTAAAGTTTTATTTTTTATGTTGACCCAGATACTCTTTGGTGATAGGTTTTTCAGATAAGCATGATTTTTGGTGATAGGGATCTACTTATGTTTATACAAGTGAAAATACAGTCATAATGTTGGTATCACAATGTGATGTTGCTGAAAAATCAATTTTGCCTTCGTACTGTGCAGAATAATGTAGCAATGATGGAACAATAATTTGTATTGACTATTATGTAGCAATACTGTCTGCAATCCACTATACACATGTAGCAGCGGATCAGTAAGTGTGTTAATCGCTTTAAGTTTTTGTTTTGAATCGTTTTGATGGACTGTTTGGATGCAGTAATGTTGCAAGTCTGGAACAAACTTGAAACTATTTTGGTTAGGTTTTATGGCCAGTTTTGGCAATATTTTGTTCTTATGAACCGGTGAGATAATTGTGATTAAAATATTCAGTCTGAATTATATTAGTAGTATATTGAATATTTTGAAATTGTATAGGATAATTTTATGATCAATTTTCATTAAAATTTGAAATTGGTAAAGTAACATGATTCTTTTGTGGAATTTTGCGGAAGGAAACTGCAGTAGGTGTTGGGTAATTCATAATCAGACTTTGACAGATAAATTACAATTTTATATTTTATCTATTATTTTGCTGCTTATTTCTTCAGCAATTAAAACCCAACATTGTGCATCTTGATAATTATAGAAACTATCATAGTTGTGATAAAGTTTGTGAGCTTAAAAATATAAACTTATGTATGAAAATAGTTAGATTCTTATGCCTTTTATTTCATACTATTGAACACTCGAATGACATTATAATTAAAATACACCATTTTTTGTTCGGTAGAAAGATACATAATTTTGATTTTATTTATTTATTTATTATATTTTCGAATGTTTTTGTTGTTTTATTGTTTTTTAAATGATTATTAATATATTTTATATTTTATTACCTTGAAATATATAGAAAATAATCTTATACACATAATATTTTCATTTAATGATATAGATGGTCATTTAATAGAATATATAATATTCTGGATTTCAGAGGTTGGATATTTTTTTTGAATTTATAAATATTTGGTATTAAATATTACAAGAATCGTATTTTAAATGATAAATTTTTAATACTTTATGAATTTAAAATATTTTTTCAACATATTCTTTAATAGAAGAATAAGGTTGTCAATTATTTTTCGATTAAGTGTGGTAGAAGAACATTGTTGTAAAATCTTCTTCTATAGAAGAATAGGTTGTAAATTTATTGAACCTTTTATAATTGACAAAAATTAACCAACTAATACTAAAATATAAAAGTAATATTATTTTATTTGAATTTTAGGTTTGAAAAAATTGACTAATATGTAAAAGTAATAGTATTTGAATTGGAAAAATGAATTGTAAAAGCAATCAATTGAGATTTTGTAATTTTTTAAAAGTTATGGAATAACTAAAGCATATCACATAAATACGTTCACATTTACCCGTGAATCTAGATGAGTTAACGAACTCAGTACAGTTGATATCTCATAGATACATTCACATCTACCAGTGAATCTAGATGACTTAATAATGTTCACATCTACCGCATTTGATATATATATATATATATATATATATATATATATATATATATATATATATATATATATATATATATATATAATATTGGTATAATTTTAATATATCGTCCTTTTATAAGAACACTTCATTTTTAGATTCATTGAGTAATTAATGTACTTGGTCTATAAATAGTCCAGGTACATTATTTATTCAATGAATCTATAAAGTGAAATGTCTCTTATAAAAAGGACCGAGGAGTATTTAGAAAGTATAATGTTAAAAGACTACAACTTGACGAGGAGTTGTAATACATGGTAGGTTTGGAAAAATTGTAAATATGATATATAAAAATAAAATTAAAAGTGGTTATACATTGTCATTCTCATTAATTCTATTCCAATTAAAATCAAGGATACAAGCGAACCAATTAAAATAAAAATTATGATTTATTTAGATAAAGAAGATATCTTTTCTTTCTCTTTTTTGATAATTTTTTATTTTTCTACTAATATCAACAATAATAAATGTTAAATTATTATTTAATATTTTAAGAGATTTTTCGATATTCTTAGATCTAATTTTTTATTTCTTTCCCTACGGATATCTATAATAATAAATGTTATATTATTATTTATAGTTGTAATTTTTTTAATTATCAATAATACATTTATATTAAAACAAAAATGATTATATTATTAAAATTATTATTCTCTTTTATTTCCATATTTATAACATAATAAAAAATAAATTATATTTTTATCCATAAAATTTTATAATATGATAAAAAATTATTTTTTATAAACAAAAAAAAAGTTATAATAATTTTTATAAACGGGAATAAGTTACAAATATTTTTATAATAAAAAAATTCAACTATTGATGCAATTGTTTTTAACAGGAATAAGTTAAAAATAATTTCATAAAACGTTACACAGGTTAATGACACTTATAAACAAAAAAAAAGTCTATATTTATATAATTATTTTATTAATAGAAATAAATTATAATATTAAACATAAGGACTAGAGTATGGGTGAGAAGGTTTTAAAAGTATGTAAAATTTGTAAATATGATCTAATAAGAAGGTTTTAAAATTGAAATGTAACGAGAAGTTGTCATACATCGTAGGATGGATTCACGGTAGATGTGAACATTATTAAGTCATCTAGATTCACTGGTAGATGTGAATGTATCTATGAGATATCAACTGTACTGAGTTTGTTAACTCATCTAGATTCACGGGTAAATGTGAACGTATTTATGAGATATCAAATGTACTGGGTTTGTTAACTCATCTGAATTCACGCGTATTTATGAGATATCAACTGTAGAGTGTTCATTTTATAGTTGAAGTTAGAGAATCAAATGTACGATTTATTATAAGTACAAATCAATATTTAAAAGTTTGTGTATATTATTAGTTTATATTAAAAACTATAAGAATGTTAACTGATTGAAAAATAAATTCAAACCTCATAAATAATGATTTAGTATGCATGAATAAATTAGAATAAACTACATATTTACATAGTTTATTAATTTTTGACGGGTACAGTCAAAAATTAATAAACTATGTAAAATTTATAAATATCATCTAATAAGAAGATAATAAAATTGAAATGTAACGAGAAGTTGTCATACATTGTAGGATGTAATATTTTTTTAGGATGTAATATTTTTTTAGAATTAACTCATTTGGATTCAACTGGGTTTGTTAACTCATTTGTATTTACGGGTAGATGTGAATGTATCTATGAGATATGAGTTGTAGACTGTTCATTTTAATGTTCATATTTTAAATTTATATTGCTATTGTTTTATATAATTGAAGTTAGAGAATCGAATGTACGATTTATTATAAGTACATATCAATGTTTAAAAATTTATGTATATTATTAACTTATATTTATAATTATAAGAATGTTAACAGATTGAAGAATGAATTCAAACTTTACAAAAGATAATTTGGTAGACATGTGGTGTGAATCACAAAGTTGTCATACATTTTATATTTGAAAAATATGCTAATATCTAAAATTGGTTTAATACATTTTTACAATTAATTATTTGGATTCAATTGGGTTTGTTAACTCATCGAAATTCACGAGTAAAATGTGAACGTATGACAACCAACTATTGACTGGTCATTTTAATATCTATCTGTTAAGTATTTTTTTAATTGTTGTCTTATATAATTGAAAATACGTTGTCATACTTAAAAAATATAGGAATGTTCTATTACATGACAAAATTAATTTCATATTATATGAAATCTCGACCGGACCGTGCGACCGGACCGCGCAACAGCACGGATTACTTATTAGTAATTAATAATAATTTATTCCATACTTTATCTTCACACCTTTTCGCATTGTCTCTCTTTTCACTACACCAAACTTTTCTTCTTTTCATTTTACTTCTTTTTACTTCTTTTAACGAACAAATAAAATATTAGTGAAATAGTTAAAATAATTTATAATCTAAGATAGAGGAAATATTTATAAAATCAATTTTAATTAGTGAAAAACCTAAAAATAATTTATAATTTGATTAAATTATTAATGACCCTACATATAATATAAATAACATATAATATTCTCATGACTAAAATATATATATATATATATATATATATATATAATATTATCATATATTTTAAAATATATTCATTTTTTTATATATACATTTTATGTTAACAAATCTATAAAAGTTGATTCTATATTTATAAAATAAAAGATAAGTCAATCTTGAACTAAAAAAACTCACAGATTTGAATATTTATGTAAAGTATTAAAACTTATATTTAATTATTTTTTACCATTACAGTTTTAGATTAATTTTAGGTGTAATTAGTTTTTTATTCAATGGTATAATTATCCCTTATAAATACACCATTTTTTCCTATGTAATTATTAAATTGAATAATAATAATAATAACAATATTTCATTTATCACATTCTCAGTTAACTAATAAACACAATAAATCTTTGTATTTATTAGGATTTTTTTTCTGAAAATAAAATATTTAATTGGCACATATTAAATTAAGATTAAGAATTTAAGATTATACTATTTTAAATTAACTGAAAATAATAATAGTAGTTTCTGATGTTAAATTAGGATTAATTATTTTAGATTTTTCAAAATCTTCTAGTGCATTAATTGTTTATTAAATTATAATTTCTAAAATATTATGAAAATATCTCCTATAATGTTCTTATGCAATGTCCAATACCATGTCTATCAAGAGACTTATTTGGACTCATTTAACATTATTTTAATCCTAGTGTTTTGAACTCATTTAATATTAAATCAAATTTCAGTTTTATTACGTTTCCAACTACTACTCCAATATGTGTTAAGCATGTCAAGCATCAATACCTCCATAATCCGATAGATAAAACAAAATTATAATAACTTTATAAACAACAAATTATAAGGACTAAAATTGCAAGAAAAAAGTTTGCAAGAACTATTATTTAAAAACTATTTTTAAAAAAATTAAAATTACAGAATCGTATATTTATACAGACTAAAAATATATTTAATCCAAATAAAATAAACTGAAAGAATAAAAAAAGTAATTTTTGAATAGTATTTGAAAAGGAAACATGTGAATGTGATATAGAAAGAAAAGAAATATCAGAAACGAAACAAATAAAAGGGTTGAAGCAATTCAAGAAAGTAGAATGCTGGTGGATGGGCAACGCAGTCGCAGCCACTGGTGAATTGGGGAGCAAAGGTATTTTGTAGATAATTGATAGTTTTCTTATATTGTAGATAATATACTGTAGATGATATATCGTAGATAATTGATAATTGATAGTTTTGAATTTTTAAATGGATGACAAGGAGTAGAAAATTTGGGCTTAACTTTAGCTTGGCCCATTATTGCCTTTTAGCATTTTCTTTTCATTTTTTTATTATGCAGAAACGTTTAGCGCCGCCGCCGAACCACCTTCTTTCTCTCCCTCCGGCCACCGCACATCTAATCGAAGAAACCCTAACACCTGAATTCAAAAATGGAAGAAGCAGATAACAGAAGATTGCTCCCAAGGAGCGAGAACGATACCAAATCCAACAGATTCTCGAGCTCGATCTCGAGGAATTGCAAGTCGACGAGTTTCACAATTCTTCTTCCGACGACGACACCACCGCGATCTTCACGTATAATACTTGTATTGCGTCCTTACATACATATCTGGGTCTTTGAATTGCTTTTATATGATTTTCTGTACTATATGTATGGGATTCCAATTGGTATTCTTGATTTTAAATTGATGTTGCATGTGTGTCTAGATGTTGAAGACACGCATCACAGGACGCTGTATTGAATCTTCCACTTTTATATCTTCAAGGTATATGTGTCATCCTTCATGTATTGTGTTACCTGAAACTTTCATGGTGCCTGAAGTTGTTGTCCCTAAATGGGGAGCTGTTCAAGAAACATAATTAGTAGATTATAAATATATACTTAAGTATTCAGATTACTCAAATATAAGGTCAACAACATGCATTAAGCTACGGTTCCTCAAACTTCATCTTATTTTTTTGGTGGAATTGATTATTTATGTTTCTGATTTCTTGAACATACATTTTGATGCAGTGCTTTAGCTCTTTTATGTTCTGATTTTTTTTTTTTCCTTTTTGAAGCCTTGGTATGCCCATGCTATTGCAGAAGCCATCATGCACACCACAAACTTCTCTGTTCCTCTAAAAGTAAGCCTATTGAAATTTTTGCACATGGTCTTCTTTGACAAATAACATTAGGAGACTGTTGTACTTGGCTATGCTTAAATTTACTATACTTTTATTATCTTTTTTGTATGATTATTCTATTAGTAACTTATATTTTGGAGCCATTCTTTAATTTCATAGTTTCATTCCATTCACACATATGACATGAAATAAACTATGGTTTCTAAAATTGGTTAAGAAACTGAAGATTGAACTACTCTGCCGTGGGACCAATAGATAGCCACTAACATAGATTATAAACAAGATGTGATAGAAACAAGGGGGTTATGGAAGGAACTAATTTTTTAACTATAATATTTATATGTAATCTCCTCTTCCTAACCGAGAGTAGATACTGAATATTGTGGAAGAAATTATCATCTACTCAACATGATTCTTTCTTTTGACTTACTTCAGCTAATTAAATCTAAAGACTGTCCAACTAATGAAAGTGATCAATATGAAGATGACGTCGAAAAACCATCTAATGAAAGTGATCAATATGAAGATGGCGTCGAAGAATCACATGAAGAAGACGTTAGTTATGAATTATGATTTTTAAGTTAGCGAGACAAATGAATTGTTTTAGTCATTTTTACTAATGTGACTATGTAAGAACTTGTTACAAACTTTGTAGTTTATAAATTGTTGTTCTATGAATTTGTTTTATTTAAAATCAAAGCATTTAAAGTTAAAATTTTATTTTTTGTAGTTTATAAATTATTGTTCTATGAATTTGTCTTTTTTAAAATCAAAGCATTTTAAATTAAATTTTTTATTTTTATATTATGGTTATTTAAATATATAATGTTGATGGGAAATTATATAAAATCTACGGCATAAACCGTAGGAAAATCTGCAGGAAATACATTTCCTGCGGATTTTCCTGCGGATTTGTTGCTCAAATCCGCAGGAAATTCTGGTTTTTCTAGCAGTGACTTAACAGATGGGCTGGACTAACACGTATTCAGCCGCTAGGTGACGATCAAGTTTCTAGCTCTGTGACCTGAGGCCTAATTTTAAGGACAGCTTTATTCTCGACTGTATGTTATGATCAAATGAAAATGGATTTTGGCGTCAACGGCGGCTTTAAAAGATTACTCCTCCATATTTGTTCCATATCGATGCTGTTGACGCGGAGAGATTGTTCCTTCATACTTTAGAAGATTGCTCCTTCATACTTTAGAAGATTGCTCCTCCATTTGTTCCATATTGATGTTGTTGACGCAGAGAGATTGTTCCTTCAGATTCATGCCAGCTCGAAGTGCTACACCAAATCTAGCAACACCTATCAGGTTCGTGTGTGATACTATTGCTTCTTATATTAGTCCATTGTTTATATCAAAATTACATAGCATGAGGATTAGAACATACATCTTAATCTTGAATTGTGTGATCAATATTAAACTTCTGACAAGCCAAGCCATGTCTCAGGTGCAGGAATGATCTTTTGTCGATTTCTGAAACTTTAAGACTTGCCTGACATGATAAATTTCATATCTTTATTCCATGAATGATTATGCAAATATGAAAACTTGCATTGTAATTGTTCTGCAATTTAGTTATTTAGTATGAGATGTCGTATGAATACGGTTGAACTTGCATCTTCTCTTGCGCATAAGTTGTCTAACAATTTAGAAGCAGACTGCTATTAATTTTTCAAAAGTAACTTCCTACCCTTTATGTGACTATTGAATCGTATGATTGGCATTTATTCTTCTGTGAAAGAGATAAGCATCTCTTATATTTCCCTTAGCACTTAAACAATCAAACATGCAATTAGTTATAAAAAAACATTACTTTCTAGTACAACAACTTATTATGATCTTTCTTGTTAAAGCTAAGATAGTCAAATGTGTTTATATAAACACAGGATGGTTAGTAACTGAATTTTTACATGTTTTCTTTGGTAATTATAAATGTTATTTGTATAACTAAATTGTTGCATGAACAATTTTGTTGATGGCTTTTTAAATGGTATTTTTTATTCCATTTCATATGGATGAAAAACACCCTATGCAATTTCGAAAATGTTTCTGGAAAATCGAAAATATATTTTCGGTTCGCACCCTCATCATTTATCATTCATTCGTTTTACGATACACCCTTCAAAAGGCAAAATCATTGAAGATTCACAAAATCATGGGTGTAAAATCATGGGTGTTCACATGCTTTCTTTGACACAATGATATCTTTGAACCATATGATTACTTTGACTCACATGATTTCTTTAACCATATGATTTTCTTGACCATATAATTTCTTGGACTCACATGATTTCTTTGACTCACATGATTTCTTTCTCACATGATTTATTTGATCAATAAATTGTGACTTTATTCAATCACAATCCTTGACCACAATCTTTGAACACTTGACCATAACATTTGACAATCTCCCACTTAAAGTCACATTTGTGATCTTGCAAAAAAAAATTCTACCTTGTCAACTTCATGCTGATTATGCTTCTAATAGGCCATAGGAAGACATACACTATGCAAACTTATCAGAGTTGATCGGTTTTGTCATTGCATTTGCTGGATTATCATTGGTGTGAATTTTTTACATATCCACACTTCCTTCTTCTACTATCTCTCTGACAAAATGATATTGAACTCCTATTTGTTTTGTCCTGGAATGAAAAGATGGATTTCTTGCAATGTGCAAAGCACTCTGACTGTCACAATACACAATAATCTTTTGTTGCTCATGCCTGCGTTTTTTCAATAACCTTTGAATCCAAATTGCTTGCTTACATGCTTGGGTAGCGGCCATGTATTCGGCTTTTGTAGTAGACAAAACTACAACAGTCTGCAATTTGGATAACCAACTTACCGCTCCCCTTGCAAGTGTGAACACATAGCCAGTAGTAGATTTTTTTTAATCAAGATCGCCTGCAAAATCTGAATCAACATAGCCTCTGATAGTGAATTCTGATCCCCAAAACATAATGCTGCATCTGAGGTTCCTTTAATGTATTTTAGGATTCTTTAAACAACATTTCAATGTTCATTACATGGATCTGCCATAAATTGACCGAGCGTTCCAATTGCTTGCGCAATATCTGGTCTAGTACATATCATAGCATACATAAGGTTTCCCACCGCTGATGCATACGATACTCGAGACATTTCCATCCTCTCCGCTTTGTTGCTAGGATTCATACTTGAGGATAATTTATAATTGACAAGAAGTGGGGTAGATATTGGCTTACAATCATGCATGTTGAAGCGACGCGAGATTTTTTGAAGATAATTCTTCTGAGAAAGCCAAATCGTTCTATCTTTTGTGTCTTGGTGAATTTGCACCCCTAAAATCTTATTTGCTGGTCCCAGGTCCTTCATATCAAATTCCCTAGCCAATTATGCCTTTTATTTTTGGACTTGATCTTTGTTGGGTTCTACCACCAACATGTCATCCACATACAATAACAAAATGATAAAATCATTATTATCATTAAACCTTGTGTAATACGTACAATGGTCTAAACTTAATTTGTTGTATCCAAGGCTCATGATGAAGGAATCAAATCTCTTGTACCGACACCTTGGCGCCAACTTTAAATCGTACAGAGATTTGGTCAACCTACAAACCAAGTTTTCTTTTCCTTGTTCTTCAAAGCCTTCGGGTTGGAGCATATATATTTCCTATTCGAGTTCTCCATGAAGAAATGCAGTCTTTACATCAAGTTACTCAAGATGTACATCAAATGCAACAAACATTTACAAGATCACTCTGATTATGGTGAGTCTTACCATTAGAAAAATATTTCGTTGAAATCAATACCTTTTTTTTAGCATATCCTTTGACCATCAATCTTGCACGATATCGTTCCACCTGATCGTTGTCATCTCGCTTAATTTTGAACACCCATTTATTATCGATGACTTTTCGACCTTTAGGAAGTTCAATAAGTCCCCATGTGTTATTTCTATATAAGGCTTCAATTTCCTCCTGCATTGATGTCATCCACAGAGAAGCATCTGAACCATTTAATGCCTCGTGAAAGGTTGATGGTTCTCCATCTTCTGATAAAGGACAATATGCAGCATGATTTTCCATCACATATTTTGAGTGCCATAATGATTTTCTTATTTGACGTGTTGTTCTTCTGGGATCTTCATTATTGACCTCATTTGGTTCTTGTTCTTCGGGCTCTAGCTCTACTTCATAAGAATCATTTTCTCCCAACTTTTCCTCCATCTCCACTATAGTAGTCTCATTTATAGTGTTGTCATCTTTGTGCTCCTTTTATAGTTCATTTTCTACAAAGATTACATCTCTGCTAATAATAATCTTGCGGGCAGCGGAATCCCATAGACGATACCCCTTCACGTTGTCAGCATAATCCAAGAATATGCATTTCCTGGATTTTGGGTCCAGCTTTGTTCTTTCTTGGGAGTTGTAAACACATACGCAAGACATCCAAATACATGCAAAGAAGAATAATCACCTGGTTTTCCCTTCCAAATCTTCATTGGTGTCTTTAAATCAAATGCAGTTAATGGCGATTGATTTATCACGTAATAGGCAGTTTTGACAGCTTCTGCCCAGAAAGACTTTGCCAATCCTGTTGTTTTTAGCATAGCTCTCGTCCTCTCCAAGAGAGTTCTAATCATCCGCTCTGCTACTCCATTTTGCTGAGGTGTATGGGCAACAGTAAATTGTCGTTTAATACCTTCTTGATTGCAAAATGTTAGGAAATCACCATATGTATGTTCTCCTCCATTATATGTCCTCAAGCACTTAATTCGTTTCCTAGTTTCAAGTTCTACTTGTGCTTTGAACTCCTTGAATACTGAATACAAATCTCACTTCTTCTTAATTGGGTACACCCATAGTCTCATGGAGTAATCATCAATTAATGATACAAAATATTTTGCTCCTCCAATGGACATTTCCGGTGACTCCTACACATCAGAATGAATCAAGTCTAGTATGTAATTGCTTCTAGCAGTTGATTTAGAAAACTTTAGTCTATGTTGCTTGCTTATCACACAGTGCTTGCAGAAAGGTAAATTTACCGACTTGAGCCCGAGTATGAGATTACGTTCTGCAAGAACTTTCAAGCCTCGTTCTGACATATGACCTAATCTGTGATGCCATATCATCGTTGTTTCTTCCTGACTTCCAGCTACAGCTAACGCATCTGTCATTTTCAACGTATCTCCCAAAAGCATGTATAGATTTACAACAACCTTTTCTGCTTTCATCACAACTAGTGAACCTTTCACCACTTTCAAGATTCCACCTTGAACATGGGTCTTGCATCCAAGGTCATCTAGTTGCCCAATAGATAACAAATTCTTCATCAATCCTTTCACATGTCGTACCCCTTGAAGTGTGCAAACAATATCATCATATATTTTTATTTTAACAGTACCAACTCCACCAATTTCCAAAGCATGGTCATTCCCCATCAATACATGTCCTTCCAAGATAGGTTCATAAGTGAAAAATCAGTCTCGTCGTGGAGTATGTGTCATGTTGCTCCTGAATCTACTATCCAACCATTAGTGAGTTGATTTTCACCTTTGGTACTTATTGCTGCTTCACTGTAAATGATTTCTCCATTATCAGTGGTACTAGCAATACATCCTTGAGATGTGCTTGCTTCAGAAGACTTCTCACCATTTTTCTTGTTGAACCAACATTCTTTCTTCAAGTGTCCTCTCCTGCCACAATTGTAGCATTTGAGGTTTATCCTTCTTCGAGATTTTGATCTACCATGGTTTTGAGTCCCATTGGAACCACGTTCTGTTGATCTACCTCTCGTCATTGTCAAAGCTTCTATTTGTTTTGAGCTTTCATGCCGATCTTCCTTATTTTTAAGCCTGGATTCTTCTTCAAGAACGGCTCTAGCGACATCATTAAAGGATAAACGGTCAACAATATTATTGTTTGTAATATTGATGACGATTTGATCATACGAATCTAGTAAACTCTGAAGAAGCTTCGCTCGTTCATTTTCCACTATTGTGAAATCTGATGCAGATAGTTGAGCAACTAATGTGTTCAAATTGTTGATGTGATCCGGCACCGAAGTGGATTAACTCATTCGAAGAGTGTAAAGTCTCTTTTTAAGAAAATTCTGTTGTGAAGTGACTTGACCTCGTAGAGTTGAATTAGAGTATCTCATATCTCCTTTGCAGTTTTCTTTTCTGCAATACTGGACAAAACTGAATCTGTCATTGCTAAGTGCAAATTGGCAATAGCGTTATCCATCTCTTTCCATCTTTCATCAGTTATATCTGCAGGTCTACTTTCGATTGCTGGTAAGCAATTATCCTTCCTTGGGATCGCCTTTATCTTGAATTTCCACAGGGAGAAATTACTCCCACTGAATTTCTCAATCTCAAATTTTGCTGCCATTTTTTTCACTGAACAAGTTCACACAATATCCCTGTGAATAGCACAGTATACGTGAGTAGTATTGTATTTTTTTTTACCGCACACTAGAATAAATCTAGTATACGTTAACAATCACTACAAAAGTATACAGCCACACATGTGAATAATAACCCAGAACGAAAATAGGTAAGACACAATGACTCGATACCAGTTGGGTATCGTAGTAGAAATAAATATTACACAACTTAAAATAAAAGATTAAGTAGAAATTGACACACAATATTTACGTGGAAACCCTCAACAAATAAGAGAAAAACCACGGGCACCGGTAGAAAAAATTTTCACTAAGTGGAAGAAATTACAATATTTCTCTCTAAATACAAGGAAAGAACAAATTACACTCTCTTGTAATAGGAGAACACTCACTAAAAGAACCTTACAAGAGAATACAATATTTTCTCTTCTCTCTTATTTTTCTTCTTAGTTACTATGTTGTAATGCTATTTTGTGGTGTGTTACAAATGAGAAATGCACCTGTATTTATAGGTGATTATCTTTACAAAACCATGGAAGATTCACAAAATCATGGGTGTTCACATGATTTCTTTGACACAATGATATCTTTGAACCACATGATTACTTTGACCCACATGATTTCTTTAACCATATGATTTCCTTGACCATATGGTTTCTTGGACTCACATGATTTCTTTGTCACGTGATTTATTTGATCAACAAATTGTGACTCTATTCAATCACAATCTTTGACCATAATCTTTGAATACTTGACCATAATATTTGACATTGTGTAGATATCATAAGTCAATATCTAATTTGATGAGAGGTCAAATTAGAATATTGAATACTAAGAAATAATCCTAAGGTTATTTATAGGGGTTATGATCTTCATTTGTAGACAATGCAAAAGGAATTCTCTCTTCATCCCCATCATAGGAGAAACAAAGAGTTGTAAGAAATTCTACAAATCGAAAGATCAAATAACCGCAAACCTTTGACGATTCTCAATGACAAATTCAGATACGCTTCTGGTTTCATTCTGATAATTATATTCAGGTATAACTTAAGTGTTTTATTTGAAGTTTTGTTCTTGATTTCTACATTAATAAAACTTATAAGATTATAAACATATCTGACAAATAGTATAAGAGTTATCCATATTTGATTTAATATAAATTTTGGAAGGTTATAAACAAATTTTGGAAGGTTTTGTTTATAAGGTTATATACATATCTGACAAATGGTATAAGAGTTATACATATCTTATTTATGTAAGGTTTTGTCTGTCATCCAACTCATACAAAATAATGGCCCTTGTTTGTTTCGCTTGAAATTGGTTGGTTGAATTTAAGGTGCAATAGTACAGTAGAGTATTACATGTATTACTTAGCACATACTCAATTCCAGTAAATTTGTATAGAATACAAAATAAATAATAGAAAGTGAAGAATTAGAAAAATATTTGAAGACAAGAATCTTGAAAACTGATTTCGATGCCATTACATTATGAATTCTTGTATCAAATTATAGAGGATGATATACACTCCATTTTTTTACAGCTCCAGCAGTATTTGATTGACCCATGTGACATTAATTTTGACATGGTCATACGGTTTTGGATACCATAATATAATGTTTAGGATGAATCCATGGTGTACTATGCTATGGATACTATAAATAGTGTATTTAATTCTAATTCTCTTATTATGCTATATGTATTTTATAATATTTTGTAATTAAACTGAGTATCAAATACCAATATCATAACAGTACGTAACTGTACAGTAAAAAGTATATTGGTGTTTTTTATTCCGATTTAATATTCAATTATTTTAGATTTTAATTTAATTTTAATTTTTGGTAACAGTTCATAAGGTGCACTAAAGTGCAATTGTGCTTCTTGTTTTTGTTTTGGATTTAATTTTAATTTTTCTTTGATTCACTTTGTTCAAATTTAATATTGGATTGTATTTTTGTACAGTAATTTAATCTTTTTAGGTGAGTAGTTGAAATAAAAAAGTCGTCAAAATGACCTATTTATAAAAATTGTTTATGAAAAATATTAAATTCATTCTAGTTTGTGTGTATGTTTGTCCATGCGAGTATCAATTGACCCAAAAGACAATTATGGGTTGGCCGATTTTCATACGCTGATGTCAAACATGTGATAATTATAAGGTCTTACATTTGAATAATAAATCAATCTAAAGAAGGGTTTATTATTCAACATGTTTTTATTATTAAGGTTTGATCGTTACAACAAGAGTATCACTAGCAATTAATATTAGTGTCCAATAACTCAATATTAATGGTACACTAGGTATCTTAAAATGGGTTATGCCGTTATTTAAACAAATTGATAATTCAGTTTTCTTGTATGTGAGTATATTTTTGGTATTTAATTTTGTTCTTGTTTTTCAGCTAAAATTGCTTCAATATCTGCTAATCTAAATTAAGTTATGGTCCTTACTAGGAAAAATTGTATGAATAAAGGTTTGGTTTGTTCTGAGGTTAATTTAGCTTCAATATTTGAAAATACTTGGTGGTTAGACTCTGGTGCAACTACTAACACCAGGGTTTCAACGAACGGTTGCCTAAATCATTGAAATTCAAATGATGTTGAAAGATACATCTATGTAGGAGATGGCAAGTCGGTGGAGGTGGAAGCAATATGACATTTTAGATTATTATTGTGTACCAGATTCTATTTGGATTTGAACGACACTTTTGTGGTTTCGTCATTTAGACGAAACTTAATTTTGGTTTCTTATTTAGACAAATCAAATTATTTTTGTTCATTTGAAAACAATATGTTCAAGTTAACTTTCAATTCAAATATTATTGGAACTGATTCACTTATGGTTCATGATAATATATATATATATATATATATATATATATATATATATATATATATATATATATATACTTGAAACAATAGCTACCTATGGTGAATCCTTGAATGTGGTACAAAGCGTAAAATTGATGATACCAATTCAAGAGCATTATGGGACAAACTCGTATGTCACATCTCTAAAAATATAATGGAGCGACTAGTGTCAGGTGGAATTTTGTATTTCATTGTTTTCACAAAATAAAGAAATATGGTGCATATAGAGCTACTGATTTCTTAGAATTAATACATACAAACATTTATGGACCATTTTCTACACTTTCTTGGAATGGTCAACAATATTTTATATCATTCATAGACGATTATTCTAGATATGCATACTTATTTCTCATTCATGAAAAGTCTCAATCAATGGATGTGTTCAAATCATTTACGGTTGAAGTTGAGAATCAACTCAACAGAAGAATTAAGAAAGTCAAATCTGACAGGGGCATTGAATATTACGGTAGATATGACGGTTCAGGTGAACAATTTCCAGGGCCTTTTGCCAAATACCTTGAATGTGGAATTGTCCCATAATACGCCATGCCATGATCGCCTAACATGAACGGTGTTGCAGAAAGATGAAATTATACTCTTAATGATATGGTAAGAAGTATGGTTTGTCATTCTACCTTACCAGACTCACATTGGAGAGAGACATCAAAGACTGCAACTTACATTTTAAATAAAGTACCAACAAAAACAGTTGCCAAAAAACCTTACGAGCTTTAGACTGGGCAGAAGCCAAGTTTAAAACATTTTCATGTGTGGGGATGTCCAACTGAGGCAAGGCCTTATAGACCAAAGGAAAAGAATTTGGACTCTCAAACAGTGAACAACTACTTTATTGGTTATTCTGAAAGATCTAGGGACTACAAATTTTATGATCCAAAATTTAATTTAATTTTTTAGACAGGAACAACCACATTATTTGAGGATATTGAATTTCGGGGGGAGGGGGGGAGGAGAATAAGGTTAGAGACTTTGTTTTAGAGGAAGAATCATTAACAAATCTAGAATTGATTCATACAGTTGCTTTTGATCAAGGAAGTATATAACCTCCACAACACCCAAGACATTGTTTATTTTCATCCTACTCAAGATGATTTGGTAACTCATGAATAATAAACTTAAAATCCTCAAGAACATGTGTTATAAGAACCAATACCTTTGCGGAGATTCATTAGAGAAAGGAGAAATGTTATTCTGGATGATTACATAGTCTTACTTCAAGAGCATGAGGAAAATAATGGTATGGTGAAAGATGATCTAATCAACTTCGTCAAGTCATGCAAGATTTCAACTCGGAAAAGTGGATTGAAGCAATGAAAGAGGAGTATAAGTCCATGCAAGACAATAAAGTTTAGGAACTTGTCCCATTACCAGAAAGTATGAAACTCATTGGTTGCAAATGAATTTTTAAGACCAAATGAGATTCTAACGGTAAAATGGAGAGGTATAAGGTTCGTCTTGTGGCTAAGGGCTATATCCAAAAGGAAGGGATTGACTTTAAAGATACTTTCTCTCTGGTTTCATCGAAAGACTATTTTAGGACAATCATGCCTCTTATTGCACATTATGATTTGGAACTCCACCAAATGGATGTCAATACGACATTCCTCAATGCAACGTTAATGAAACGATCTATATGGTGCAACTAGAAACTTTTGTGTTAGTAGACTCAAAGAATATGGTTTGCAAAGTGACAAAATTCATTTATGGACTAAAACAGGCGTCTCGTCAGTGATACCACAAGTTTTATGAAGTAATTATCTCATTTGGTTTTGAGGGGAATGTCGTTGAAGATTGTGTGTAATATTCAATGGGAGCAAGTACATTTTCCTTGTCTTATATGTCGATGACATGTTACTTACCGCTAGTTGTAACACCCCTTCTAAAATACCCCGAATAATTATTTAGTTTAATGATGAAATCAGCTTTAATCAGAGTTAACACGGTAATACAAGGGATGCCACAATGGTAAAATAAACAAAACTTCAATAAAACACAAGAGCATGCTACAATCGAGGGTCACTATCAAAATAATCAATTAAGTTAAGACCATGTCTTACACAGCGGAAATAACACCATCAAAATAAAACAGAATAAATCAAACTCTTATTTATTCCTAAAGTAATTCCAGATAACAATTGAATAGAGAATAATTCCTCCTAAACGCCCCAGTTGTTACAACCTATCGAGCATGACATCGACACGCGGACTTAAATGAATATAGCTCTAGAGCCATCCTCACCAACTCCCCGAGCTGCTAACTTTAATCAAATTGTTAAAGTAAGGGTGAGATTTCTCATAATTAAAATACATTATAAGCTTCTCAATCAACAATATATCACAACATATTATTTCACTCATCTTAGCATAGATTCCGATTCAACACGCAGATACAACCATACAAGTCATTATGCACAACAAATAACAACAAAAGAATTGTAACATCGAAGACATCCTAACATGTTACAATCCCATGCAAACACAAATGCGCACAATGCATGTGGTACCAACACGTGACACACACACTGATCCATCATCAACCGGATACAGCAATCATCAATTCGCCCAGACACCACTGAGTCAAGAATCCAGCCTAACCACCATTATCCACTGGGTACGATTAACGGTTATACAAGTCAAATTCCACACAATGGGAATTAACTTCACCAAAAATGCATATGCATGCACAACACCAAGATGCAACATTTAATCACCTATGAAATGCATCAAACCATCATAATCGAATCAAATCCAAACATGATATTCTCAACAATCATGGACACAATCAACAGCATAACATGTCTTTCATTCACACAAATCAGATACCTCAATGTCACAGGTACACTACCTCCCATACGCCAAATACACATCGAATAAATAATCACTTATTTCAAATCCGACACATTTCCAAATGATTTTAAGTTACAGAAATTCTTTCATTTCATAAAATAGAGCATTTAATTTAAGAAATAACGTCCAAAACAAATGACTAAAACGGACTTACGGTTTGAAAGTTATGAATTTTCAAAGTTTAGTATTTTCAAAAGTTAAGAGAACCGGTTCCTCCATATGCAGAACGGTTCTAAGTCCTGAAAAACACGGAAAATGGGAACCCGGTTCCTCCGTAGGAAACCGTTCCCAGAGAAAATCTTATTTTCTTTGGAAAATTACGTGGAACCGGTTCCTCCCTGTGACAACCCGTTCCCGAGTTCAAAATGCCCGCTTTACATTTTACATGGAACCGGTTCCTCCCATCGGGAACCGGTTCCCACGACTTCAGAGCCAAAAAAAAATGACAGCAGCTTTTCCCAAAATCATTTTTCATTCTTTCCAAAACATACCCATATAATCCAATACCGTAAAATCACTTAATCAACACCATTAACATGCAATATAACATGTTTTATTCATTCCAATTAACCCTATAACGCACAAACCAAAAGATTCTACTCAATCCGACAATAGAGACAATTCTACGAAACCTAGAATTCCTAAACTGAGATTTCCTAACATGCTATGATCCATACGGTCGAATTCAAAACCGATAATACATAATAATTAATCGAAATCACCCCTTACCTTGTGGGTTCTTCGACTTCCGACACGAAACGACTTTTTCTCCTTCCTTTCCTCTTCTCAATTTCACGTACTGTGAGTTTCTCCCAAAAGTGATTCCTTTTTCTCTTTTTCCTTCTTTTATTCCTTTTATTATTCTAATAAAATAAAATAAAGTAATTAATGTGAGTAGAGTCTTTTACTCCTCACACCCTCACTTTACCCTTCACACCACCAATAATTCCACTTCCATATAATTTAATTGATTTCCAATAATCCAAAATATTAAATATTACATTCCTAATTAAATTAATAATTAAAAATCATAATTATTTAATAATCGAATTATTTGGGGTGTCACACTAGTTATATAGGCATATTGCATGAAACTTATAAATTTTTGTCAAGAAAATTTGAAATGAGAGATCTTGGTGACACCTCTTTTGTATTAGGAATTCAGATACACTGAGACCGATCTCAAGGTATTCTAGGATTATTACAAATGAGCTATATCGAAAAAGTACTTAAAAGGTTTGCCATGCAAGAATATTAACAATGGGATACCCCAATTGCTAAGGAAGACAAATTTAGTCTTAATCAATTCTCAAAAGGAAACTTAGAAATTTAAGAAATGAAAAAGATTCATTATGTGTCAGCAGTAGGGAGTCTGATGTATGCCCAAGTGTGTATGCCTCCGGATATTTAGTTCATAGTTGGGATGTTAGGCCGATATTTGAGCAATCCATGAATGGACATTGGAAAGCATCCAAAAAGGTTATGCGGTATTTGAGCAATCCACGAATGGACATTGGAAAGCATCAAGTGTGTAAAAATGTGAACCAAAAGAGATTCACAAAGTGTTTCAGTGTGTAGGTTGTGCAGAGACCGTTTCAGAAGCCTTTTTTTACATGAAAATGGAAAGTGGATTTTTTTTTTGCTATTTATATGTAGAGCATTTTCGTCCAAAAAATTCAAATGTTGGGGTATGGGTATAATTGTAGGGGTACGAGGTAAATTTTTTTAATCATGTCCAAAAAACTTCACGTGAAGCCCAAAACATTGTATTCATGGATATAATTCAAAAAAATTTACCTCGTACCCGTACAATTAAACTTGTACCCCTACAATTTTTTAAAGTATTTGTTTTACCCTTCAATATTATTAATTAATTTACCATTTCACTTTTTACTATTTATAAAAAAAAATTGAATTTTGCACCCCCAACAGCATTCCGAAACACTTCAAGAAAGTCTTCCGGTATATATTGTAACGCTAAATGAGTTTCAGCAACAGTTGAAAACTGTTGCCTAAAGTAATGAAAAAGTTTCTTTTAAAAACAATTATCATACATGAACACTTACTAAAAGTTTTTCGGTTGGGTCTCTTATTAAGACACTAGAACAATTTTTGAAAGTGTTCCGGTTAAAAAAAATTGCTAACTAAATTTCAGCAACAGTTCAAAATTGTGACCTAAAGTAATAAAACTAAAACTGTTTTATTAAAAACAATTATCATACCATACCACTTATTGAAAGTGTTCTGATTGAATGTATTATTAAGATACCAGAATACTTATTAAAAGTGTTCCACTTAAAAAAATTGTTAAATGAGTTTGAGCAACAGTTTAAAGGCGTTGTGTATTTACTTTAGGCCACGATTTTCTGGGTCAGCCCAACCAATTTGGAGGTCTATTATTTTTTTTAAAAAAACGAGACCTTTAAAATGTATTTTAAAATAATAATTTTGTGGTTGATAAGAGTTAAACTTAATACCAAAAGAAATAAAATGTCTAAAATTTATCAACTAAACTATAATAATTTATGTTTGTAAGGTGTCATTATATATTATTATAACTAAATAAAAAAATTTGAGGTCTTTTTTAAGCTTAAAATTTACAGGCCTAAAACGCTAGCCTAGGTGACTTGGCCCTGACGATCTTAACCTGTTGCTGAAACTAATTTAGGAAAAAAAATCTGTTTAAAATATACTCTATTGGAACACGTTTAAAAAGTGCTCCAATAGAATTTCTTTTTGAATTTTTAAAAGATATCTAACCGAATATTTTTAGAAATTATTACCGTATAAATTTATTTATCGGAACACTCTCAAGAAGTGTTTCAGTATGAAAAGAAATTTATCGAAATACTTTCAAAAAGTATTATGGTATATATTTTTGTAAATCAAATGACTTTAAAAATATGTTCTAATTTATATATTTTTGTTGATTCGAAAACTTTTTTAAAATATAAAAAAAAATTAAAATATAAATTATTTATACCAGAATATTTTGATCTAAATTTTTTCCATATAGAAATATGTTTATAATTGTATGAATACTAGGTAAAATATTCGATATAAAGCTATGGTGGCAACATCTATCTATGTCCCAATCATTTTGATTTACCTTATCAGCTCACATACCTCGAACGTTCATTTTGTGGCTATGGAATGGCTGTGGTGGATAGGGCATTTCTGGCCTGCTTTACATCCTACCAATATCCATCAAATTTCATGCACAAATAATTAAAACATTTTCTCAAATGCACAAATATTATTTTTAGTATTTTCTTCATTTTAATAACAGCCAAAATATTAAATAATTGTACAATATTTTTGGATACTCCCCACAATTTTCTCCCTAATAGTTTTAATTTATTAATGTATAATATATTTACTAATATGAATACAATTATATTTAACTTCAAATTTTTTTTATTTATGATCGATTAATAATTGAAAGTGAGTCACATTTTCAATACTATGTTTATGCTTTTCTAATGGCAAATAAATTATATTCATAAATAAAAAAATTATGTTATAATAAAAAATTATAAAATATAAAAAGTGTCCGAAAACAATGATAAAATAAATAAAATACACAACACAAAAGATTAAGAAAAAGAGATAAATCAAAAGCAAATCACAACTATCAAAAAATTATATTAGCCAAACTAAATCTCAAACCAATCAAATTTATTACATTATCAATCAATCAATGATGATTATATATCTTGTCAAATTATATTAAAAAATTTAAAATATTTAAATAACATTACAAAATAATATATTTTCACTGAATATAATTTAAAAATCTTTTATACTGTTATTACATATACATTAAACCTATCTAATTATATATGCCTTTTAATAATAATATTGCAATTTATAATAAAACTTATACAACGCAAATGATAAAATACTATAATACATTTGATAAGGTGGCACACATTTTAATAGCAATTTCTTGTTAAATAGTTTAGAGACCATAATTATTTACACAGTATAGAAAATAATAAATTTTGAATTTAAAATTACATTTTAATATATTAAAAATTCAATGCACAAGATAGAATAAAAAATTATATCTCTTATTTTGTACATAACTTATTATTTTGATTTTATAAAAAAGAAAAAAGTAGTAATTATTTTGAAGTGGATATTCATCGCCCTCCACCAAATGTTGATAATATTGCACAAAATAAAAAACGACCAAAACTATAATTCAAAGAACCTCAAACACACAAACATAAGCACTTGGTCTGTCTCTCTAACATGGCAATGGCAATGGCGCTTCGTAAGCTTTCATCTTCTGTCAACAAATCTTCACGTCCTCTCTTTTCTGCATCATCTGTTTACTACAAGGTTCTTCTTCACTTTTCACTCTCTTCTCTTCAATTCAATTCAAATCAAATCTCATTGCATATAACTTACATAATTTCCATTTCAATGTAGTCTTCTTTGCCTGATGAAGCTGTGTACGACAAAGAGAATCCACGCGTTACGGTATCATTATCATTCAAATCATTTTTTATGCTTGTGATGTGATTGATTTCAAAGCTTGTTATCACTTGTACTATTGTTGTTGTTCATCATGGTTTTGCAGTGGCCAAAGCAATTGAATTCTCCACTTGAGGTTGTTGATCCTGAAATTGCTGATATAATTGAGCTTGAAAAAGCTAGACAATGGAAGGTATTTGCAGTTCTAACAATTCGCCAACTGTTTGTTTGATTGTTCTCAAATATTTGTTATAGTCTGGTGAAGCATGATGTGGTATACTAAATTTCCGATCTTTAAGATTTTGTTTGAGTTTTGTATTTCATTTTAAAGAGAACTTGGTTGTGTTTTTTTTTTTTTTTGGTGAAGGGACTGGAACTGATACCATCAGAAAATTTCACTTCTTTATCTGTTATGCAAGCTGTTGGGTCTATCATGACAAACAAATACAGTGAAGGTTACCCTGGGGCAAGATATTATGGAGGAAATGAGTATGTTTGTTTATCACTTGATTTGTGTGCTTTGTCTTTAATAATTCATGGAAGCAAGTGAATATAGAGTAATCATTTTGGATTTTGTTCTTGTAAGTACCGAGTTGAAACTGATTCACAGATTATGCTATTTGGTTATTATTGCAGGTATATTGACATGGCGGAAACACTATGCCAGAAGCGTGCCTTGGAAGCATTTCGGTTGGATCCTGCTAAATGGGGAGGTAAGAACATAAGAGAAACATATCAGTAAGAAAAAGATGTGGCAAGATTGTACTTGGTATTTGCGTTGTTGGTTAATTCTTAGCATATACAAGTATAGTACCGCATTTTTGGGCTTCACCTGAGCTCTTGAGTGATATTACTTTCTTGAAAAATATCTAAAATCAACTCTGAACATGCTAAGACTTGAAGTCTGCCTTGGATTTTTCTTGTTTGTAAGTTTGAAACAACCTCTTGAGGGTGAATAGATTTATCAATTTTATTATTACTTTAGTGGAAGTTTGCTCATCTTTGTTACCCCTCATTTACAGTGAATGTGCAGCCTTTGTCTGGTTCGCCTTCAAATTTTCAAGTTTACACTGCATTGTTGAAACCTCATGATAGAATCATGGCACTTGATCTCCCTCACGGAGGGCATCTTTCTCATGGATACCAGGTATTGTCAACTTCCATATTTCATTTCCTGGAATGGATTGGCTTATAGACGTGAATTCTTGACATATTTCCGAGAATATCTTTTGCCGCTAGCTCACAGCACTTTAGTGAAGTACTATTGAACTTCTATGCATTTACATTTCTATTATTGTGACATTGTTTTAACCACTGACAACGTATTTTATTATATGAAAGATTGTTTACATTTTTCAGACGACTTATGTATGTTCTTTCGAGATGAACATTATTAGTTACTACTATCTTCACTTTGCAGACCGACACCAAAAAGATATCTGCAGTCTCTATATTTTTTGAGACAATGCCATATAGGTTGGATGAAAGCACAGGATACATTGACTATGACCAGGTATTTTGCAGTTTCTTTCATCAGATTCACAATCCTTTTGAAAATAATCCTCATTTATTGATTATTTTTTTAAACACAACTATTTAGCTTTATCATACTCAATTAGTACAATTAAATTAAAGATCAGAAGTTATTCATGTATCACTTTTGTGTCACCTCAGTGTTTATATTAATCGAAGAACTTTAAAATGCAGCTAGAGAAATCGGCTACACTCTTCAGGCCAAAATTAATAGTTGCCGGTGCTAGTGCCTATGCACGTCTGTATGATTATGCACGCATACGCAAGGTAACTTATAGAAAAAGCAACATGACTTTTCTAAACATAAATAGACTGTTCTTCAACTTTGTTGTTTTTAAATTTGAGCGGTTATATGAAGAACTCATGAAACATTTTGCAACTTACAACAGGTGTGCGATAAACAGAAAGCTGTGCTGTTAGCAGATATGGCACATATCAGTGGATTGGTTGCAGCTGGTGTTATCCCTTCACCTTTTGATTATGCAGATGTAGTGACAACCACAACTCACAAGTCACTTCGTGGCCCACGTGGAGCTATGATATTTTTCAGGAAGGGATTAAAAGAAGTCAACAAAAAAGGACAAGAGGTACACCCATCCTTGATGACCTGAACAAAATTCATTTGATTATGTTTCATGTTTGTTTACATTATCTTATCAAGTTTTTTTTCTTATTTCCTTCAAATATTTGTTTAAGTTCACGGCATTGTCCAAAAAGAGGTACTAATTCGTCTTACTTATTTGAAGGTGTTCTATGACTTTGAGGACAAAATCAATCAAGCTGTCTTCCCTGGACTGCAAGGTGGTCCTCACAACCATACCATTACCGGTTTAGCTGTTGCATTGAAACAGGTAAATAAATAGGAAAATTTACGATGGCAATTTTTTTTCTGTTTTAATAGCGCCCCTTCTATTTTTTCTCGATATGGTTGTTTTTATGTAAATTACCGCAGCAGACATTGAAATGGATATGAAATAACTGAATGTGTGTACCGAATGTGATCCATACTCACTAAGTGATAGTAATATCTTTTGTTTTTCCTTTCGTGGATTCAGGCTACAACTCCAGAGTATAGAGCATATCAAGAGCAGGTTCTCAGCAATAGCTCAAAATTTGCACAGGTACATTAGAAAGGAAGACTCAACAACAGTCTCTTCTCATAGATATCGAATGTCAATCAACACAAGGGTTGGTCTCCTTGTTGGACCAAAGAGATTAATTCGTTGTGTATTAATTAACACTGAATATATTGCAGACTCTGAGTGAGAAAGGCTATGAACTTGTTTCCGGTGGGACTGAGAATCATCTAGTTTTGGTGAATTTGAAGAAAAAGGTAACCCAATAACTACCTGAAGTCATAACCTTCAGTGCTAACTATTTGTTTATTATTTGTCATAAAGCTGATATGAAATGACTAATTATCAATATGATTTAGTTCAAAAGAATATATATATATGGAGTATATATGTTAAGTTTGAGACTAATGTTGTTTTTCCAAAAAATAAAATTTGTTCAGGGTATTGATGGATCCAGAGTTGAGAAAGTGTTGGAATTGGTACATATTGCCGCTAATAAAAACACAGTTCCAGGAGATGTGTCTGCTATGGTTCCTGGTGGCATCAGGATGGGTACAGGCTCTTCATATGAATCATATCTATATTTTGATTTCGATATGTACTTGTTCAACTACTTGATCTTGATTACTCTTGTGAATTTCAGGAACTCCTGCTCTTACTTCGAGGGGATTTGTTGAGGAGGATTTCGTTAAGGTAGCGGAGTATTTTGATGCAGCTGTGAATTTGGCTTTGAAGGTTAAGGAAGAGAGCAAAGGTTCATAAATTTTCTATACTCATCCTTATGTTTGTGTTTATCTGTTGCTGTGGGATTTCATAAGCTAACAATGTTGTTACCGATGAACTTTTACGATTAGGAACAAAATTAAAGGACTTCGTGGAAGCATTGCAGACGTCCTCTTACGTGCAATCAGAGATTTCCAAGCTTAAGCATGATGTTGAGGAGTTTGCAAAACAATTTCCAACCATTGGTTTTGAAAAGGCAACCATGAAGTACAACAAATAAGTAAAAGAAAGTTTCCATCAGGTATGCATTTATGTCAATCGAGTCATGTCTTTTTTAATACTTATAGTTTGATATTCTCTGACGTGTTTTATTTGCTATGTGTCAGTGGCTGTTAATATATGATGGTGAAGCACTTCAAGGGGATCAGTTTAACTGATTGATGGAAGAAGAGATTATATATAGCAGATGAAAATCATTAGGCTGGAACTTTGTTATGTATGGAACTTGCAAAACTTGATCAGATACCTTCTTGCAATGTATAGATATATCTATTTATAATCTATCGAATGTGAATTGCGACTTGCGAGCTTTTAAGATATTCTCATATCAATGTTTTCAATATTCATCTAGGCTTGTAGCAAGCGCTTAATTGTGAAATCTAAAATCAACACATAAAATGATGATTTTTCTTTTCAATATTCTACCTAGCACTTTGCTAATGCAACTAAGGTCTAGAATAGCAAAATTTCTTAAAGAGAAGCAGATTTGTTCCAATGAACCAAAGCTAAAAAATAACATCAGCCATCACCATAGCACTCTGTTGAAAAAGGATGCACTTATACCACAGTCATGTAATCTGAACTGTCCTATCACGACAAACTAATTCAAAATGCAACCTTGAAACGAGTCGGACAAGTTGGATTGTATGAATTAGAAATTTCGATTTAGAATGAGTAAACTAGTTCAAAAAGCAACCTTGAAATGAATCGGACAAGTCAGATTGCATGAATCAGATATTTCGAATTAGAATTTCCAAATGCTAATAGTTGTGACACTAATTCAATATATAAATCTTATGGGAATTTCTTAAATCATCCCATAGTGGAGTGGGACATCCTATAAAAATTCGAAAATGTTTATTCTAAAATGTGATTTTACCCTTCAAATTGTAAGAAATGATACAAAATATATACTTCCAGTTTTAAAATTGGAATTCGGTTTCCGATTTTAAAAACGAAAATATTGAATTGTGTTGCCACTTAGATATTTCATATATAACCGGAAGTATACTTCCGGTTTCTGTCACGATACAGGTTGTTGAGAATCAAGTGTGAGGAAGAAGTCTCACATTGGTTAAAAAAGGAAATATTGAACACTATAAGTGAGAGAACTCACATACCTATCACCTTACGGTTTTAGGTAGACAAGTGGTGTGTCTCTCACAAAGGTGGGTCCCTTGTAACATGCTCCCTCCTCGGAATTTCCCCCTAACAGTGGTATCATGAGTCTATGGTTTCGAGATAGGGATCAGCTAACTTGTATCGAAACACTTCCCGTATGCGGTGGGTAGAAGGTGTTCCATTGGAGATTGCCAACGGTGATACAAGTGAATGTGGAAGAGTGAGCTTTCACATGAGGGAGAGCATTGTGACTCACACTTGAGGGGGAGTGTTGAGAATCAACTCTGAGGAAGAAGTCCTACATTGGTTAAAAAAGGAAAGATTGAACACTATATAAGTGAGAGAACTCACACATCTATCACCTTAAGGTTTTAGGTGGATATGTGGTGTGTCTCTCACAAAAAAAGTGTCCCAAAGTATATGCTCCCTTCTCGGAATTGCCCCCTAACACAGGTTACTTAAAACACTAACCATGTTGGACAACTTGATCACCACCATTTCAAATCCTCATCATTTTCAATCCATTTTCTACTCCAAATCATCACTTTTGTGGTTTATCATATCAGAAAGAGCTCAAGAAAATAGAATTTCTGGTAAAGTTTATTCATTTCATCCCTCAATCCCTACATTAATCTGTTACTTTTTGCAGAAAAAATGTTACATAGAAAGCAGAAGTATACATCCGATTTATGGTTGAACAGAATCGGAAGTGCATTTTCGATTTCTATCTATGTTTATATTTACAGCAACTTTCACTGTGACATGTTAATAATTTTATTATTTATGTAACATAGGTATGGTGTACCCCAATACCTGTCTCAAACCCGATATGTCTAAAGCTTTTTCGCCACTCGTAGTTTCTCCTCTCTTAATTAAGGTTGTAGATGTTCGTGAGCAATTTGAAAATGTTGAAGAATTTGAATTACGTGAAGACATGTTGAGATGGATTTGTATAGAGGCAGCGAAACTATGATTTGGGTGTTGTGATAGCAAGGTCCGATAACGACACAAATAGATGAAATGCATTTGTGATTTTGACATGCGAAAGAAGTGACAAATACATACGTCGTATTCAAAATTTTAAACGCGACAACAGCGGTTCAAGAAAATGTGAAAGTCCATTTAGGTTGTGTGGTTATCTTATGGAAAATAAGAAATATAAATTTAATGTGATTAGCGGTTTACACAATCATGATTTAATTCAAAAGCTGGTCGATCATCCAATTGCACGTCGACTCTTTTCGGATGAGAAGACATGTATTTCTAACATGACTTTGAATTTGGTACCGCCCAAAAACATACTTGCAACCTTGAAGCGCAAAAGACCCGAGAACACATCAAATATCAAACAAGTTTACAATAAGCGTTATCAAACCAAGTTAGCAATTAGGGAGGATCGAATCGAGATGCAACACCTCTTGAAACTTCTAGATGAAAATAATTATATTTGTATGCACCGACGAGGTGATGATGGGGTAAGAGTTAGAGACATTTATTGGACTCACCCTGAATCTATTAAATTGTTCAAAATGTTTCCTACCGTGCTCATAATTGATTCGACGTACAATACCAACAAGTACAGACTTCCGTTGTTGGAAATTGTTGGTGTTACATCGACTGAGAAGACGTATTTTGTTGGTTTTGCATTTTTAGAGTGCGAACAAGAGGACAACTTTGTATGGGCTTTAGAGGTTTGTAGGTCAACGTTGAAGGATCAAGAAGATATGTCGAAAGTCATTTTTACCGATCGAGATACGACATTAATGAATTCGGCTGCAATCGTATTTCCCACTTCTTACACATTACTTTGTAGGTACCATATTACTAAAAATGTGAGAAGTCGAGTTAAACTCGCAGTGAGGTCAAAACAGGTTATAGATGAAGATAGAAAATTGGTCAAGTCGGGTGTTATTGTGGAGAAAATTATGGATGCATGGAATGTTATAATAAATGCATCTACGAAAGAGCTATACACTGATGTTGTTTTACAATTCCAGAATGTTTGCGTGAAATATCCTGATATATTGAAATATGTTGAAAGCACAATTCTTGATCAGGTTAAGGAGAAGGTTGTTTGTGCCTAGACCGTTTAGGTTATGCACCTTGGTAATACAACAACAAACTGAGTTGAGTCTGCACATGCATGTTTGAAGAATTGGTTGGGAAATAACAGGGGTAATTTGATTACGGGTTGAGAATCTGTGAATTAGATGATACTAAACCAGTATAACGAGGTACAATCAACATTTGGTCTTGGTATCACGGTTTTGGAACACAGGTTTAAAGACAACACGCTATATTCTTAGTTGGTTGGTTACATCTCTCGGGCGGCTCTTAATTATATTTTTTACGAGGCCAAACGAGCTTCTAATGTGGGTGCTAACACCTTAAAGTGTGATTGCACAATTGTGAAAGCATATGGTCTTCCTTGTGCTTATGTCATATCTAATAAGATGAATGATGATAGCCCGATATGTATAGACAAGGTCTCTAGTCATTGAAAGAAACTAAGTTTTGACGATGACGGTAAAATAAAAATCGATAAGTCAAATATCTTCATCTTGACCAAATCGGAAGCGATACAAGAAAGATTTTATAAAGCTGATGACACCACCAAACTCCACATCAAAGAGCAGTTGAGGAAGATTGTGTACCCGGAGATCACATATTTGAAACCACAATCCCAACCGATAAAAACTAAAGGGGCACCTTAAAAGTTGAAACTGACATCAGGCGACAGTTCTACTACGAGGAGTCCTTCGTATTTTGAACACATCGGCAAAGTTTTTCCCGATTCACCTATACCAAAATCTCAGAAAAGTGATTTCAAAGGTGCACGTATTAGCAAACCATATACTACACCGACTCCACCAAAAATACCATTCATCGATCACATGTCGATTTTTATGCACAAGTACATTGAACGGATCGCCAATGTTGGTGGTGATGGTAAATATGGTTTTCAAGTTGTTTCTGGTTTGCTCGGTAAAGGTAAAGACTATTACAATGGTGTCCGAGATATCCTAATCAGAGAGTTGACGGAAAACAAATAATTATACACATGTGTGCTAAGGAGTAAAGAGATGGTTGAGGAAATATATCACGCACTAGTACATGCCGAGGTTGGATTTGCACCAGAGGATAAATGGATGTGCTTTTTTGAAATGGGTCATCTCATAGCAAGTGCGTATGAAGGGGTGTGTATTAATCTTACAAGATACGGTTTCTCGGAGACTTATTTCCCTCTGCGTATTGCTCCAACACCAAATCCAGATGATCATATCATATGTGTTGGGTGGACTTCAAATCCATAAAAATTTGTTCAAGTGTATTTGAAATCGGAATGCCCTATACCACCTACATCACCGAAGTGGGTACTTCATTTCACAGATCCGTCAGAGACTTGGCCGGCCGAATTCATTGAAATGATGCAAGAATACAACAAGTTGAACCAAATTGAAATAGAAAAAAATAGGGAAATATAGTCATTTTTGTAGTTTGACCAAAAGCACAATATTTGAATACATGAGTTTTTTTGGTATTAGTTGTTGTTTCTATTTTATTTCTATTTTTTCACTCCCAGGGTCTTCACCAGAAGTATACTTCCGGTTCCATTAAATATAAAATTGGAACTTTAATTCCGGTTCTATCACTGACACAAAGAAAGAATTTGTATGGTTCGTGTTTACCTCCAACTACTATAAAATATCTCACTTTTTATTAGGACCAACCCTGAGCCAGGACAACTAGGTCCATAGCGGGCATCTAAAAACTAAGGGCCTCATAATTTTTTTGCTTGTGGTTTAGATAATATAACCTAAGGTATTTTTATATACATTATGCAGTGTTGACTTATACAAAAGTGTCTATGGTTCAGTGGTCCGATTCATTTTTGAGAAATTACACTACAAGAAATACCAGAATAATTTGTGGAAAAAAATCCGCAAGAATACCTGCGACTTTTCCCGCGATTTTATTATATCAAAATTTTCTGAGAAATGCATTTCCGCAGCAAATTTCGCAAGTAAACCTGCAGATTTTGCTGCGGATTCTAAATTTTGAATAAAGTATATTTTTCATTAGAAAAGTGCAGGAAATTCCGCAGGATAATTTTCTGCGGATTTTACTGCGGATTATTTTGTACTTTGTTTAAAATATTTAAAATTTTCATTAAATATTTTTTTTTCTCAAAAAATATTTAATTTATTTTAATGTTTTATAAAAAGTTGATTTTGTTTAAATTTAAAAAAAAAAATATTAATCCTTATGTTTTCTGTTTTTTAATTATTTTTATGATATTTTTTAATTAATTGTTAACATTAATGTATCATCTTTTTTTAATTTTAATTTATTTACATTAATATATCATTTTTTTTAATTTCAATTTATTTACATTAATGTATCATTTTTTTTAATTTATTTATATTAGTGTATGATCTTTTTTTAATTTACCAAACAAACCCTTCTATAACTTTTAAACTCTAAAGCAGAACCTTCGCACCATGGCGTAGTTAAATTCCACTTTTTAATTTCAATTTTCGCATCATTTCTCACTAATTGAAGAAACAAACCATTTCACAAACCCGATTTCAATTCAATGGCGACGAAAAACTGAACTTTAGAGTTCAGAAAGTACAGAGACATTGTCAAAAGCTTACACACTCTTCTTTTTTCATCAGTTAGGTTCCAGTAAGAGTTATAGAGTGGAAATCAAATTCAGTAACTATGTTTTCTATTTTATTATTTATATTTATGATTTATGAGGTTTTCGAATTAATTTTTAATTTTTAATTTTAATAAAATAAAAAGGATGCAAATTTTGATATATATATATATATATATATATATATATATATATATATATATATATATATATATATATATATATATATATATATATATATATATATAATAGTTTATATCACAATAAATATAAATTATTTGATTGAATAAATTCTAGGCGAAATACAAAGTAAACAAATATAATAAATTATGAATATTAAAAAGTGAATCAAGCTTTTAAAAACAAATAAATATTTTAATTTTTTTTTGAAATATAACAACCTTGATAACTTTGGAAATTAAAGAGGTAGCAAGGGTGTGATGGATCCGGATAGAGAATGTGAACAGAAAAGGCCTAATGCATACGTATGAGCTAGATTTTCTTTTCTGAGGCCCGTTTCACATTTTTTATTCAGTTTTCCATTATCTTGTTAATTCTGATTATTGAAAAAAATAAAATAAAAAATAATACAAAATAAAAATTGAAAGAGGAATAAGGGTTTCGAATTGTGACGCATGACCTTCTTCTCTTTCGTTCAGACGTGACTGGCGCGGCGGGACTCTCCACCGTCTTCTCCGAGATGCGAACGACGGTGGCGAGACAACGATGGCGCGACTCCTCGCCTTCGCCTCTTCTTCTTCTACTTGTTACTTTTGTGAACTCTTCGACCGCTTCTACGTTGGTTGATGTAGATTCGCTGATAACGAGACTGATGTTGATGTTGTTGCTCGATGAATATAAGCACATGTTGAAGCAGCTGTAGAGACTCAATCAGAGAGAACACAACGGTTTCATAGAGAGAAGATCGAAGGTTGGTGATGATGATCATGATTAAAGAGCAATCTTATGAGAGATGAAGGTTGGAGCAGTTCTGCAGGTGATGAAGTTGTTGAGATTGATGAAGAGAATTCTTGAGAAATCTCATAGATTCAGAGGTACCTTTCTTTTTTGATTTTCTGTTAAGATTTTCTTTCTCTCTTCATCTTTCCGATCCCCTGCGTATTCTGAACGGTGGTGTTGTTGTGATTCTGATGCGATGAAACAATCGCAACATTGTTATGCAGGGCGGAAAGGTTCTTGTCAATGTTGATAACTTTGGTGCTCCAGGAGATGGAGAAAGTGATGGTTCCACAAGGATGCCGTTAACTTGTTGCCCCAGGTGATCCTAAGAACTGGGATTCAAAACTTCCGCGCATTTGGCTCGATTTCTCTAAATTGAACAAAGCTGTTTTCCAAGGTTCTGGAGTTATTGATGGCTCAGGAAGTAAATGGTGGGCAACATCTTGCAAAAAGAACAAGACTAATGTACAAATTTTCTATTTTTTTCTTTCTTCATAACCTTGCAGAGGTGCACCGACGCTAAGAATAACTTTCTTAGCGCAGAAAATGCAGTTTTAACTTTGAAGTGTGATTCATTGCAGGCATTTACCATTGATACAAGTTCAGATCTATGTTATGAATAGCGGCCGTAGCGGCCGATATCGCGGCGCGGCGAAAAAAGGCCAACCGCTTTGGACTGTACCGGTCAGTCGCGTTAGGGCAAAGCGGGTTTGAAGCGGGCGTCGCGGGCAAAATAATGGGTCGGGCGCGGTTCAGGTGCAGCTGGAGCGGCCGCTTCAAATGGTAGCGGGTTGGGTCCACCCAAAACCTAAATAAAATTTTCTTTTTTTTCCACGTGACCCTGTTCCAATTTGTACCGTTACTCTCTTCGCTCTCACTCAGCGCCGCTCTCACTATTGCTTCTGTTTCCATCGCCACTCTCCTACTTCTCTATTTCCGTCGCCGCTCTCAGTCATCGTCGCTGCCACTCTTGCTTGTTGTTTTCATCGCTGCTGCCAGTGCCTGCGTGTTTGCTTCGTCTTGCTTGCTGCTTCAGAGTTCAGCCATCTTCTTCTTCTTGTTTCCTTCTTCTTCCTGTTGTTTCACTCACCGGTCCTTCTCCCAATTATACCTCTGTTTTGTTGTTTTTCTACCATGGCAACTACTCCTCCAACAAGTGCTACTCAACCATCATCATCCGATGTTCCTTTCGTGGCTTCCTCCGCTACTAACATACACAAACCAATCGGTGATATAGGCTGGAAATTTAACCATTTGAAAGACATGAATAATAAGAGGAAGGTGACATGTGACTTTTGTAACGAAACGTCGACCGGTGGTATTTCTAGGGCTAAACAACATCAATTAGGAATAAAAGGAAATGTGAAGGCTTGCACTAAAACACTGGAAGACGTTAAGTTGATTTTACAAGAGCACGAAAATAAGAAAATGGCAGCAAAGAAATCTATGTCAGGTGAAGCCCATGAAAATGATGATGAGGCATCGCGTATCCTAGAAATAGCTAGGATTCGAGTTGGTAAAAGACCCGTTGAAGAGGGAAGTATGTCGGCTGCCAAGAAGAATACAAAAGGTCCATTGGATGTTATTTACTATAGAAAACCTGAAGAAAGTTTGAAAAAGGGAAAGCAAAAAAGTTTGAATGATGCTTGTGATAAGAAAGCAAGAGAGGAATGTTGCAAATACATAGCTCGTTTCTTTTATCGGAATGGAATTGCTTTCAATGTTGTGAATTCTAAAAGTTTGAAGTTGATGGTTGAAGCAATTGGTATGTATGGTGCACATTTGAAGCCTCCAAGCTACTATGAGTTGAGAGTTCCTTTGCTTCAAGAAGAGTTGAAACTTGCTCATGAGATGTTGAGTACTAACAAGAAAGAACAAGAAAAGTATGGTTATTCTATAATGTCTGATGGTTGGACGAATACAAAGGGAAGAACTTTGATCAACTTTTTGGTCAATTCTCCGGCGGGCACAATGTTTGTTAAAAGTGTTGACGCTTCTGCTAACATGAAAACCGGACAAAAGTTGTATGAACTTTTGGATAGCTTTGTGGAAGACATTGGTGAGAGCAATGTTGTGCAGCTTGTTACCGATAATGGAAGCAACTATGTCTTGGCTGGTAAGCATCTTCAAGTATCGAGGCCAAAAATACTTTGGACTCCATGTGCTGCTCATTGTCTAGACTTGATGCTAGAAGATATCGGAAAAATTCCAAGAGTCAAGAAGGTTATAAAAATGAAATGACTCTCACCGGTTTCATTTACAACCATTCTTTGGTTTTAAACTTAATGAGGGAGAAATTAGAAAGCAAATTGGTTAGAAGTGGAGTCACAAGGTTTGCCACAAATTTTCTTACTTTGCACAGGTTGCACACTCTAAAGTCAAAAATTAGACCCATGTTCACTTCTCAATAATGGTTGAACTTGAATGCAAGTAAGGAGGTGAAAGGAAGGAAGATAGCCGCTATTGTTCTTCAAGTCTCATTTTGGGAGGATATTGTATTTACTTTTAAAGCAATGGGACCTTTAGTAAAAGTACTTAGGCTTGTTGATAATGAAAAGAAGTTGGCAATGGGTAGCATCTATCATGCAATGTTGGAAGCCAAGGAGTTAATTAAAAAAACTTCAACAACAATGAAGGCAAAAGCACAAACAAGGCATTGATATTGTTGATAGAAGATGGAGTATTCAACTTCATCATCTGTTGCACGCAGCTGGGTATTATCTTAATCCGAAGTACTTTTATAGCAATCCAATGATCGAGAATGATGATAAGTTGCTGGATGGTCTTTATGCGTGCATTAGTAAGCTAGCTGCAAGTACTGTTGTTGTTGATGCCATCCATGGAGAATTATCAAAATATAAGATGGGTGACGACCATTTTGGATTGAATGAAGCGGTTAGGCAAAGAGCCGATGTAGCTCCTGGTAAGTAACTATGCTTAATTCGCAATAATTTAATTACAGTACATAATTTGAGTTTATATGCTAATGCAAATAATTGTTGCATTACAGCTGAGTGGTGGAGGAGATATGGAGCAAAAACACCAAATTTGCAGCTCCTCGCTATTAAAATATTGAGTTTGACTTGTAGTTCATCGGGTTGTGAGCGAAATTGGAGTACTTTTGAGCATGTAAGTAGTTGCTATTAAGTTATATATTCAAATTAATAGTTTTGCAATGAATATTTATTATTTAAACTAACATTAAAATTATAATATAGATTCACTCCAAGAAGAGAAATAGACTTGAACATCAAATGTTGCAAGACTTGGTATTTATCAAGTACAATCAAAATTTGAAAGAGCGCTTTGATAGTGATGATTTGATTGATCCTGTGGTAATGTATGATGATTTTGATACCCATAACCTATGGTTATTGGGAGGTGAAGATGAAGCTGAACTTGAACTTGAAAATGATATGGTGTTTGATGGTGACGATTTGTCTTGGCTAGATGTTGAAGCTGCAAGTGGTGCTACTGAACCACTTGTCAACACTAGAAGCCAAGCAAAGATTGCGAAGGCGATCGACCTCCACCACCTTCTTCATCTAGATCTAAGGAAAAAGCAAAGGAAGTGGTAGTAATAGATGATGAATTTGGTGATCAAGAATATATTGGAGAGGATGAAGAGGATGAAGAGGAAGAGGAAGAGGATGTTAGTGTCGAAGGAAGTGATGATGAAGACTTGGATTTTAATGATTCTTGAACTTTTATTAGAGTTTTCATGTTTAGTTATTTTAAGATTTAAACTAGTGCATTTTGACTTGGATTTTAATTTGTTGCTTAAGACTCGTGCATTTGAGTTGGGTTGAGATTTTATTTTGGACTCCATTTTGACTTGAGTTTTTTTTTTGTATTATACTAGTATGTTTTTGGCATGTAAATGTCTATTTTTTTAGTGTCCGCGTTGCTAAAAAAGCGCCTGCGCCGCTCCCCGCATCCGCGCCGCTCCCATTTTGGGGTTGACCGTGTCGCGCCGCTTTCCGAGATTAATAACATAGGTTCAGATATAAAGGTGAAAGGGCTAACTATCCAGAACAGCCAACAGATGCATTTTACAATCTCCCGATGTGATTCTGTTTGAATTTTAGGAGTGAAAATGTCTTCACCAGGAGACGGTCCAAACACCGACGGAATTCATATTAGTGAATCAACAAATGTCATTGTCCAAGACTGCAAAATCAGAACAGGTTCTAAACTTACATTCAACATGTCTATGATTGAGTTCCCCGGTCCTAATGAAATGCTAACTCAGACACATTGACTATTTGTATGTTATAATCAGGGGATGATTGCATTTCAGTTGTGAGTGCTAGTTCTAATATCAAAATGAAGAGAGTTTATTGTGTACGGGTCATGGAATCATGTATCATCAAAAACTATTTTTTCCAGAACAAATCGATAACAATAATAACTATTTTTTCCAGAACAAATCGATAAAACAAGCATCCAACAATCAGATTCAATTTTTTATTTTAAATTATTTCAACTTTGAAGTGACGAAGAGAAGAAAATACAACTTTCGATCTTGCTCACAAGGTATTCGATAAAATGCCTCACCCGAATTTTTCTATTTATAGAGAAGTTATTCTTGAACTAAATGCATCTGATGATAGGTTCCTGTAATTTATTATTTGAATTTTTTGGGTCTAGTTGCATATGAAACAATGTTTAAGTTTAAGGGTTTGACCAAGCTATTCATTTTTTGTGTGTGTTGTTGTAGAGGAATGGATGTTGTGAGGAACAAGATCAAGATGTTTGCCCAAAAGAAAGTAACACTTCCTCCAGGCCGACACAAAGTTGTTATACTCGATGTAGCTGACAGGTCTGTTTTATATTTTGGTTATGATTTAATTCAATTAATGTTGTTAACTTTGCTCATTATTATTTTCATCGGATTTTACTTTTGTATTGACATTTTTATTTATTTTTTGACTCGAATCATTATGACATCTGGAGCTCAACAAGCTTTAAGAAGGACAATGGAGATATATTCTAATTCTACTCGTTTCGCGCTTGCTTGCAATACATCGGCTAAAATTATTGAGCCGATTTAGAGTAGGTGTGCAATTGTGAGATTTTTGTGACTATCTAATCAAGAGATACTTGGTCGTCTCATGGTTGTGGTTCAAGCTGAGAAGGTACCTCAACTTTCTATTTGTGTTGAATTACCGAGTATTCTTGTTTGTTTGTTTGAAGAATATATACATAACATCTTAACTGTTTTATCATCTGTCTTTGTTGGGAATGCGTTGTGTCTAACATCTTAAGTGTTTTATCATTTCTCTATTTTGAGAATGTTAGTTAATTGCATGACCCGTAAGACTCGAGATTGATATTTAATCACTAATTTATATCGTCTCGGTCTTTTACTATTCATACTTTGATTTCAGAAGGGGTTGCTCTTAATTTGAATAAAAATCGTTTGTAATTTTTATTCCTGGTGAGTCAAAAATTAATATTGCCTTTTGGAGATATAGAATATGCCCATCAAACAGTAAACCTAGTGATATAGAGAAAGTAAAAGCAGTTCTGCATAATTTAGCAATCATAGAATTTCTTAATGCTACATGTCGTTTGAAATTTTTGAATAGAACCTTGCACTGGACAAAACTGAATCACCAATGACACATAATGTATATCTTGAGACTTAAAAGATGAAATTTTAATTAAGGTGAGAGTATTAATTATCCATTTTGGTAGCTTAGAACATTGCAGCAGTCGTCGTGCCAGGACAGTGTTGAGCTGAAGGAAGCAACGACCAGGGTAAAATTGTAACATTGTTATATTTTTTCCATTCCCCTTCTATTATCACATTCTTCATTTCCATGTCTAACCCTTTATTTTCTATTTATATTACCATTCAGATGATATTCGATTTGGCTGCAAAGAAACTCATTAGTTATGATTCCACAAAGTCCTCTAAGAACTTAAGAGAGAACTTTGTTGCATTTATACAAGGACTCATCTCATTCCCTCTCGACATTCCAGGAACAACTTATCACAAATGTTTGCAGGTAAGACTTTTATAATCGGTGTAATCTAGTGGTGAAAGTGAATCTAGCTGCAATAATTATAAATTGACAAGTTTTTGGTGCTGGACAAAGACTCTGCCCTAGAAACATGCTAAGCAAGAACTCAACTAGCACTTCTTCTTCATCATTTGTCCATAGGATACAAGTAATGTTTCATTATAGTATTTGATATACAATATGTTTTTCTTTTATAGTTTTATATCAATATATTTTTGTTGATCTTGTATTATTAACTATTATGCAAGTCTTCATTTGATATTGCGTTCCACATCGACAACATCATTCTTCTCGGCAACACTCTTGTCGGTGGCCTTCGGCAGCATTGAAATTAATACGACGCGGAAGGTAAACAACAAAAATATGAAGATGGCGTCGAAAAATCACATGAAAAAGACGTTAGTAGTTAGTAATGAATTATGATTTTTCTAGTAGTATTAGTGGTTGCGTGTTTGATTCTTGTTGTTAGTTCTTTATGTCAATTTATTTTTAATTTGTTATCTAAAACTGTTATATATCATTATCATTCTTTTTAGGCTTAATTACACTTTTGGTCCCCCTATTTTTCCTGTTTTTAACTTTTGGTCCCCTCATTTTAAAATCCTGAGTTTTAGTCCCTTTTTTAGTTTTGTTCTTTACTTTTGGTCCCCTTACCAATTTGACTCCCATTTTTTATGACATGGCAGGTTGACTGATGACATGGCAGGTCCATGTTGGCATTTTAATTTCCATATCATTTTTTAATAAGCTTTAATTTTATGATTAAATTTAAAATATTAAAAATATTGAAGAACAAAACTAGGATATGAACCCTAGATCAGGTTGTTCTTCTCTCACGACCAGTTTGTTCTTCTTCTTCTCTCATGATCAGTGTCTTGTTCTTCTCTTTCACGCTTACCGCGGCCGTTCTCCTTCTCTTTCCATTTCGTTTGTAATTAATCTCTCTTCTTCTCCTTCAAACCATGGATTCCTCAAGGTTTTCTTTTGCCTCATCAAACCATACAAATTTAAGAAAAAGAGGAAATACATGTTGGTGTGACATAGAATCTCCATTGGTGACATCATGGACCTATGAGAATCCTGGAAGAAGGTTTTATGGGTGTGGAGGTTTTAAGGTCATGAGAAAGAAAGGATGTAACCACTTTGAATGGTTTGACGAAGAGATGAGTTTTCGCGCAAAAGAGGTTATTAGATTGTTGAAAAACCGGAATGATGAGCTTATGGAGGCGATGAGCGAAAATAAAAAATTCGAAGAAACGGTGAAGAAGAAGAACAAATATCTGAGTTTTGTTTTGAGTTTAACAATTGTGTTTTTACTGTTAGTGATATCTGCACTAGTTTTAGCACATGTGTTGAAGTAATTGTGTTGTAGTCCCTTAGCATTAAGTAATTTTGTTGTAGTTGTAATGGATTTGTCTGTATTGTCCCATGAATGTAATGAATTTTATTGTAATGGATTTTGTTTGAGATTAATGTAATGGATTTCTGTATAACTTTTGCATAACTAGTATTACTTTTGCATACCAGTATTACATTATCAATTAATGTAATTTTCATACCAGTAATGGATTTCTGTATAACTTTTGCATACCAGTTTTCTGTATAACTTTTGCATACCAGTAATGGATTTCTGTAATTTGCATATCAGTAATGTAATTTGCATAACCAGTATCGAGGACATAGCTATGTATATGGCAACGTTGGGTGCAAACTCAAGTATTATTATTAAAACTGATACAAGGTTTCACAGAATCTGCCATGTCATGACTAAAATATGGTTTATGCATCAATACAAGTGGTTATGCATCAATACAAGTGGCTATTCATCAATACATATGGTCTATGCATCAATACAAGTGGTTATGCATGCATAAATACAAGTGGTTATGCATCAATACATATGGTCTATGCATCAATACAAGTGGTTATGCATCAATACAAGTGGTTTATGCATCAATACATATGGTCTATGCATCAATACAAGTGGTTATGCATCAATACATATGGTCTATGCATCAATACAAGTGGCTATGCATCAATACAAGTGGCTATGCATCAATACATATGGTCTATGCATCAATACAAGTGGTTATGCATCAATACATATGGTCTATGCATCAATACAAGTGGTTATGCATCAATACATAACATGTATGCATCGATGCATACTGAAAGAAAAATGGAAAAAAATGAATTTGAACATGTATGCATCGATGCATACGATGCTTGTGTCGACGCAAGCTAGCTATGCATTGATGCATGAGCTTATGCATCGATGCATATTGTACAGAAACAGAACATAACTTTTGAAAAACGGTTTCGGTCATATCTTTGCGACCGTAACTCCGATTTAGGCATAGTTGGTATCGTTGGAAAACTTAGAGCACGTACTATCTATTAAAAACACTTTTAAGACCCAACAACTGAATTTTGAGGGATTGATATGAATTTCACACAGAATAACATTATAAACCATTACCATTACCATTACCAACTCCAGATGGTAATCTACAATGCTGACCAAGATGACTAGTAATTCCTTTCTCAGAGGCTCTCTTTTTAATTTTGCATACAACTAGATTACCATTACCATTATAAATCAGATTACCATTACCAAGCAATATAAACCAGATTACCATTATAAACCAGATTACCAGCAATATAAACCAGATTACCATTATAAAACAGATTACCATTATAAACCAGATTACCATTACAAGCAATATAAAATTGCATTATATAAGGTTTAGTGCATTATAGCATTATAAACCAATGCATTACATAAGCGGCTCAAGATCAAAACAAAAAGACAAAATATAGCATAAACTTAAGAAACTAAGCATCTAGTCTTGAGTTTGTTGTGGCGCTTGCGACCCTCCGTCTATAACCACTTCTACAACCTGTTTTGCAGTCTTCTTACTTTTCTTACTGCCACCTTTTGGAATTATTCTCTCAGCAACTCGCTTCCCTTTACATGTGCGCACGTTGTGTCCCATGATCCCACATTTCTTGCATGTAACAGTTTGAAGATTCCTGGATAATGTATTTTGGTATCTCGGCTCATCACTTGATTTGTTACGATTTTTCTTCGGACGACCAATTGATCTCCTCATGACTGGAGGGTTGATTGGTTGATTAACATTAGATGGCCATAGATCTGGACCATTGGTAGGCATGATTATATGGCTATAAGTTGCCAACACATTAGTTTTCCTGCACACAAATACAAGTTGTATTGGTTTAATATAATTCATATACAATGATTTGCCAACACAACAAAGTAGATTTTCTGGATACTATATTTACCTATAGTATGATGAAACATACTCTTCCGGGTCTTTTTTGTTAAACCATATGCAAGCGATGACATGACAACACGGTATTCCCGTTAGACCCCACTTCCTACAAGCACATGTCTTTTGCTTTAAGTTGACAGCATATGTAGATACTTCATTTGAAACCCCAAATATAGCAAAATCATCATCTGCATGCCATGTTGCAATCCATTCTTCTTCAACCCTCTTTGCCTTTTCTAAGATTTTTTGGACTTTTGGACTTACAACACCTTTGCACCTACTGATAACATCCTTTTGAGTGGAAATTCTGACAGTTATGTAATGTTTTATTCCTTCCAATAATGTAATTATTGGCTTGTCCCTATACTCTAAGATTGCTCGATTAAAAGCCTCGCACATGTTGTTAACTTGCAAGTCGCATTGTGTGTCTGTTTTGAAATGGGATCTACTCCAACATGCAGCAGGTACAACCATCATGTCTTTCCATGCAGCAGGTGAAAGCTCCTTCATATGACTCATTGCTCTCTCCCACCCAGGGACTGTTGTAGCCATTGCTGCCCTCCATAAAGCTTCCTTCAATTGCTCCACAGAATATTTCTTTCTCCAGTTCCCATATAAATGTTTAACACACAATCTGTGTTCAACATTTTGGCTAGTCTCTAGAATAGCTGGAACCAGACCCTGTAGTAAATGAAATGACAATTCTGTGTAAATGACAATTCTGCTCAACATTATGTGAATGACAACTTTGTGTGAATTATGTGTAAATGACAATTCTGTTGAGAAATATTAATAAGTAAATACCTTCTGTTGATCGGATATAAATCCATAACCCTTAGGTTGAATGGATTGTAAGTCATCAAATAGTAAGTTGAGAAACCATTGCCACGAATTCTTTGTTTCAGCTTCCACAACCGCATAAGCTATTGGTATCATCTTATTATTTCCATCTTTACCAACATCACCTATCAACTGACCTCCAAACTCCCCCTTTAGAAAACAAGCATCCAAACCAATTAGAGGTCTACAAGTTGTTACAAATGCTGCTTTACATGCTTCCAAGCATACGTATATTTGTTCAAACACGGGCCCTCCAACAGAGTTGTCACACTGAATTTTAACGGTGGAATTAGGATTTGACTTTAGCAATTCCTCAACATAGCTCCTAAGATGTTTGAATTGTTCCGACCAAAGACCGTGAATCATCTCTATTGCTCTTTTCTTGGCTCTATAAGCTTGATTCATTGATAACTTAACCCCCACTTCTCAATACCTATTGCAATTAACCCTTTAGTTTTCAATTCAGGTGTGTGTCTTAATATATACACAAATTTGCGAGCCAACCAATCCGTTTTTGCTTGTCTATTCGTGATTGTCCTATGACAATTATGTTGATCAGTGAAACTAACAAGTTGCCAAGACTGATTTGCTTTTCTCATGCTAAACCTTAAATGAAATGGACATCCATCCATACACTTAGCAACCATTCTCTTCTTGTCATTTTTCTTGAATACGAGATTCTTCTTATTCTTCAGTGCATATTCTTTTATGGCATCTCTGATCTGCATCTTATCCTTGAACATCGTCCCTATTTCAAATTTGGCGCTTTAAATTTTGAAACCTTACCATATCACCTTCGTCATCACTAGCGGTGGTGTATAAAGTTCATCCGAATCACAACTTTCAACATCGAAATATCATTTTTCTTGAAATTTTCTCTCTAAGCGTTTGGAAGAACATCGTCGATCAACACGGGACCTAAGTTCCACTCATCACTATCATCACTTTCCTCGTAATCATCTACATCATCACAATTTTCAACGTCAACATCCTCAAAAGTAACATCTTTGCAATTAGCATCTTCATCATTTACTTCTTCAACATAAACATCCTCAACATTTACATCTTCACAATTCTTCTCTTCATCATTGACTTCTTCAACATAAACATCCTCAACATTTACATCTTCACAATTCTTCTCTTCATCATTCCATTTTTCAACACTTACTTCTTCAACATCAACATTCTCAACATTTACATCTTCACAATTAACATCTTCATCATTGACTTCTTCAACATTTACTTCTTCAACATCAACATCCTCAAAAATAACATCTTCAATATTGACTTCTTCAACTTTGTGTTCAACATAAACGTCAACAACTTTAAACCCTCTAACATTTTGCACGAACTTTAACACATCTTGATCATTATTCAAAGGCCGAAGTCCAAGAGAAAAATGAGAACTAAGTCCCAATACCATAAACACCGTATATTGCAATACCCCTCACCTTTAATCAAACCTTCAATATCCATGTAGGACATTAGGTCCACATCCCAATCCCAATTCATTTATGAAGTAGTCCCCCCAACATACGACTTCTCTGGATGATAAACCAAACGGCCCCTATGGTGTACTCTAAGTCTAAACAATTGATCCTTAGCTGGCCTATACAAACAAAACAAACATAATCAATGCCAAACCCTAAACAGTGCTAACAATGGGGTTTTTCAACTCTTATCAAAAAACATGAATTGGGGTTTTTCAACCAAACCGAAATTAAAACCTAGCAAATACCTGCAAACAAAAGAAGGTTTAGACATGTCAGGCTGTGTTGTACGATTGCGTTAAAGAAGATGAAAACGGGCACCAAGCGTGATGGCGTGACGAAGACGAGAAAGTGAAGGACACAAACACGACGACAAAGCACCAAGCGTCAGTTGTTTTCAGAAGGGAGCTTGTTGATTTGAGATGAAGAAGACGGCGTCACTTGTTTTCGGAAGCGACATTGTGGATTTCAGATGAAGAAGACGATGACACTTGTTTTTCTGAAGCTGCCATGAGAAATTGTTCAATGAAGAAATTGTTCAATGAGAAATTACTTTCAATTGTTTAATCAAACAAGCTGCCATGGAAATGACGTGGAAATTAAAATGCCAACATGTACCTGCCATGTCATCACTCAACCTGCCATGTCATAAAAAATGGGAGTCAAATTGGTAAGAGGACCAAAAGTAAAGAACAAAACTAAAAAGACTAAAACTCAGGATTTTAAAATGAGGGGACCAAAAGTTAAAAATAGGAAAAATAAGGGGACCAAAAGTGTAATTAAGCCTTCTTTTTAATTTTCTAATCTAAAACTGCTATATATATCATTATCATTATTTTTAATTTGCTAATCTAAAACTGCTACATATCATATCATTCAATTCTTTTTAATTTGCTAATCTAAAGCTGCTATATATCATTATCATTCTTTTAATTTGCTAATCTAAAACTGCTATATATCATTATCATTCTTTTTAATTTGCTAATCTAAATATGTGAAGCTTCATTTCATCAACTGTGAGCTGAAGAACAACATTCATTTACGGACTATGTGGTTTAATTATGATAGTTTTGAGGAGAAAATTCTTATCGAAGTAAATGCGACGATAATATTATTAGGATGTTCGTCGATAATATTATTATGATGATGTTTAACTCCTAAATAATTTGCTACGTTTATGTTATGAATTATATTTATGTTTATGCTATGCAATTCAATAATATTTTTTTGTTAAGACTAAGATTAAAAATACACTTTCAATATAAAACCAAAAATAAATACCGAAAATATATTTAAAGAAATTTATATAGTACATAAGAAACTTATAGAATAGATTAAAAAATCTCCTAAAATCTCCTAATCTTATATATCTAAGTATAAATACAAAAAGACATGTCAAAATCTTAAAAATATTACTTCCTCGGTCAAGATTATTTTATAAGATAAATGTCGCTTTATAAAATATTAATTATTTTATTTCGAATTCAATATAGTTTAAGAAAACAATAGATTATTAAACTATTTATTTATAATAACTATGTAAATAAATAAAAGAAGCGAAAATATCATAAGTAAAGATGTAAGATTATTTCAAGAAGAACCTGACCAAAAAACAACATAGTATACAAAACATAAAACAAAAAATGAGACACCCAACAGTTATTCTAGTCCTTGTTATATCAAGCATGCTTATGGCTACACGACTCACTCTTACACTCTCTCTATCTCGTTCTCGTTCTCGTTCCATTCACCCACTTCTTAAACGCACTTGTTCCATTTTCAACCCTAAACAATTCAACAAATCCCATCCTTGTCCTCTCTGGTCCTCTTCCTTTTCCTTCTGCATTGATTCCCTTCACACCTTCACCCCCTCCTCTCTCTCTGCTTCCTCAATGGCCGCTTCTGCTCTTGAAGCCAATCCTATTCTCGAGGAATTTGTTTTTCCTCCTTTCGATGTTGTTGAACCCAAACACGTGCGACCTGGGATTCGTACCCTTTTGAATAAGCTGGTAAAAAGTTGTTGTCTTTTGGGTTTTTGTTAGGTTTTGAATAATGGGTTTGGTTGATTTTTTTATTTTGTGTTTTGGGGTTTGATTTTGTAGGAACGTGATTTGGAGGAGCTTGAAAGGACTGTGGAACCTTCGTGGCCTAAGTTGGTGGAGCCGTTGGAGAAGATTGTGGACCGCTTGGGTGTTGTTTGGGGTATGCTTAATCATCTTAAAGCTGTTAAGGATAATGCTGACCTCCGTTCAGCCATCGAAGATGTGCAGGTATATATCTTGGTTCTGTTGATGGGACTGTAACTGTTGAGTTTTCACATTAATATGGTTGTTTTTGTATTTTGGATGTAGCGCAATACTTTATGTGAATTGGATGGTTTTCAATTGAGCCTATAATCTCCTATTGTTATGTGATATGCAATTTAGTACATAGCATTAGTGGTTATAATTGTCAAATAGTGCTTAGTGCTATAGTAATGTAGCATAGTGAAATTTTAACTACAGTTACTTTTATTTGCGATTTACAATTGACAACACTGGTGAATTGGTTTTTGTGCCCAGTTTTTAGCACATGACATGACTATGAGCCATAATGGTTTTGCTTTGCTTACTTGTTTAAAATATTTTCATGGGTTTTTGGTCATCTATGTATTTCTCTTACGAATTTTGATTGCTGTAATTTTGTTGTGTTAATGATGGTTGATTTATATTTGCAGGGAGATAAAGTTAAGTTTCAGCTTCGACTTGACCAAAGCAAGCCTATTTATAATGCATTCAAAGCTATTAAAGAGTCTCCTGATTGGAAGACACTTAGTGATTCTCGTAGGCGAATTGTTGAAAGTAAGTTGCCAGATGTCTTGTTTTTTCAGTTTTTGTGATATGCTGTTGTATTGGCATGTTATTTTACCCTCTTAAATTGCTTGAATTGCTTCGTGTTGCATTCTGAATCTCTGATTCTGTGTCTCAGCTTCTAGATTTTTATTTAGTAAGATAGAATATTGTGAAAGATGCTGGATGTGTAGTTAGTTTGAAGTTTTCTGATTTATGGTTCCACTAGTTTTGCTAATTTTCTGACTTATCATGGATGGATGTTGTGTGAGTTTCACTTGTTTTTATTTCACTGAAAATGTGAAATATCTTTATGACTTCGCTCTTAAACTCAACGCCAATTGCCAAATAACAGGCTGTTGTTCCATTATCTTCCTAACGAACTCATTATTTGTGGCCCTTCATTTTGCATTGTTCATAACAATTGTATCTATGCCTTTGCAGACCAAATAAAGGAGGCAGTTCTTAGTGGTGTTTCTCTTGAAGATGATAAAAGGGAACAGTATAACAAAATTGAACAGGTGCACTATTTAACAACTAAAAACAATATTAAAATGTGGTTATTAATATAGTGTGTGCTATTTGATTCCCAGTTTCCCACCATTTACAGTGATTATATACTATTCTTTGGCTAATTGGGCATATCCTGTTTTTGGGCTAGGGTGGAAATTGAGATCATGTGTTTGCAATTGTACATATTTTGAAATTTGTATAATAAATAAGACACGCAACACGAACTGGTTCGTTAACAAACCAAACCTAGTGATAAGATTGATATATGTGCTAAAATTCCTAAAGCAAGGTAATTGTACACCATAACTAAATGAGATTCAAGTCATGATGTTTTCTTTTAGTTGTATTAATTTTTAATATTTTTTGCCACGGTTTCATCTGTAGGAGCTGGAAAGATTATCTGTAAAATTTGGGGAAAACGTGCTGGATGCAACCAAAAAGTTCGAAAAGCTCATTACAGATAAGAAAGAGATTGAAGGCTTACCTGCTACTGCTCTTGGGTTGGCTGCACAAACTGCAGTATCCAAGGTAAATTATGCTCACATGTTATCGTGTTATTACTCTCAAGTTATGACAACCAGGCTATCTTTTCGAGTTTTGCTTACTGGATGAAAAAATGCAGGGGCATGAAAGTGCCACCGCGGAGAATGGGCCATGGGTAATTACATTGGATGCTCCAAGTTATATTGCTGTTATGCAACATGCTCGCAATCGTTCTTTGCGTGAGGAAGTCTACCGAGCGTATCTAACACGTGCATCTAGTGGAGATTTGGATAATACTCCACTGATTGAGCAAATTTTAAAGCTTAAGTTGGAAAAGGCCAAGCTTCTCAACTACAATAACTATGCTGAGGTACGACTCTTTCATTATTAAGAACATAGTTCTACGTAGGTTGTTGATGTGTTATCTTTCAGGTTAGCATGGCAACCAAAATGGCAACTGTTGAAAAAGCAGAAGAGCTTCTAGAAAAGCTTCGTAGAGCTTCCTGGGATGCTGCAGTACAAGGTAGTGTATATGTTCTGTCTATTGTGTATATATTGAGTTAGCTCAATATTGTCATCGACTATAACAAAATAAATCTGACATATATCTTACATGCAATTCTCTATTATTTATTTATTTATTTTTGTATGTACAATGTAATTTAGACGACCCATTTTTCTTCCTTGCAGATCTGGAAGACCTTAAGAAATTCTCGAAAGACCAGGGTGCATTGGAAGCTGATGATTTGACAAATTGGGACATTAGCTTTTGGAGTGAGAGGCTTCGCGAATCAAAATATGACATTAACGAGGTTGCTCACTCACTCTGTCATCGTTTTGAAAAGACGCTTTAAGATCATATAATTTTAGTTTTGACAATTGCCTGTTAGAAGGATTAGTAACTTGTAATGTAATTGCATTATCTGGAAACCTCATACATGATACAACTGCTACTCTTGTCTCAGGAAGAACTGCGTCCATTTTTCTCTCTGCCAAATGTTATGAATGGACTCTTTGACCTTGCAAAAACACTTTTTGGTGTTGAAGTTGAGCCAGCTGATGGTCTAGCTCCGGTAATCAAATTCCCTTTTGTTCAGCTGTGTTGCTTGTATTGGGAAGCATCTATTATAAACTTTCTGACATGTGTTTATTGTTATTCAGGTTTGGGACAAAGATGTTAAGTTCTTCCGTGTCAAAGATTCTTCCGGTAGTCCAGTTGCGTATTTTTATTTTGATCCCTACAGCCGTCCTTCTGAAAAAAGGTCAGGTGCATGGATGGATGAAGTGTTTTCTCGTAGTCGTGTACTTTCACCTGATGGTAACTCATCAAGGTTGCCTGTTGCCCAAATGGTGTGCAACCAAACCCCTCCAGTAGGAAGCAAGCCAAGTTTAATGACATTCCGTGAGGTAACCCATATTTTCTTTAAGCAATAATCATTTGTGTAATGATGAATAGTTTCCTGGGCTATATTAATGGGAAGCACTAATTGCTTCTAGCAGTGTCTGGTCTTACATGATTACATGTTTTAGACCATGTCAAAGATTACGTACATATGTTTTCCATTAGTGTCACTTTAATTAACAATAATTTCCTCAATTCCCAATTTTTTTGGTGTTGGACATAAATTTTTGCTTCTGAATGTTTTTTGGGAAACTCCTGCTCTCAATTCAAGTGTGAAGTCATTCATGTTAAAGACTTAAACCTGAATGGAACATATCAAGATGATAAAAGTTAAAATTCTACACTAGATATCTTGATAACAGGACAATAAAAAAACATTATTAAATTAGTAAGTTATAGAAAAATGGAACAGTTTCTCCGTGCAAATTAACAACTGTTTTAAATTTTAAGGAAGACTGTAACTTTAGAATGGGGGTTCAATCTTGAAAACTCAGTTATACAGGTAAATTTTCAAGATGCACTTGTCTTTCTGCCTGTTGTTAAACTACTCTTTCATGTTTCATCTGTAGACTATTTCAAACTGGTTCACAAACTATCTCTTTTTTGCCGTCTTCTTTTTCTTAGGTTGAGACAGTCTTCCATGAATTCGGCCATGCACTTCAACATATGCTTACTAAGGAAGATGAGGGTCTGGTTTCTGGTATTAGGGGAGTAGAGTGGGATGCCGTTGAGTTACCTTCCCAGTTTATGGAAAACTGGTGTTACCATAAGTAAGTAATAAGTAAATAAATAAATCTATATAAACTGCTCATACAAGGATGTTACTTTGATCCTTATTTTTGTAAAACAAACATTTTTAAACCTGAATATCTTGTGTTTATTATATTTTTGTCATTTTGTTTGTTGATTTAGAGAGACTTTAATGGGCATTGCAAAACATTATGAAACTGGGGAGGCTCTTTCTGAAGAAGTATATTTGAAGCTTGTTGCTGCTAGAACTTATCGTGCTGGCTCTCAAAGTCTTCGGCAGGTTAGTATATTGGTCAACTATAAGTTTTGTATCTTTTCATTTGAATTGAAAATTCATATTTTGATAGGGAATTAAAGCCACAGTAGTAATAGTAAGTGCAAAAAATAATAAAAGAGTACAGAACAAATGGAGATGTATCGTATTGATGGTAAGTGGAAATGAGCAGAGGAAGCAACTCTTCCTTCTACTCCTGAGAACTACGCTCTATGCTTGCTAACTTCTAAGAGAATCTACTCTCTGCTCTTTACTAACAGAATATCCAAGCATGGGACAAACTTATTTAAGAAGCTATTGACTCTTTTCCACCCTTTCTTTTCTTGTGTAATTCTGAAGGATGGAACAAACTTATTTAAGATGCTATTGACTCTTTTCAATATTCTTTTAAGTGTTCCTAGCTTTTAATGCCGATTCTAACCTTTTTTTCCTTGTGTTATGTTACATGTGTTAAATAAATGACTTACATTGTAGCATAAATTATATATGCGTTGCAGTTGAAATTTGCAACTGTAGATCTGGAACTTCATACAAAATATGTTCCTGGGGGACCAGAGTCCATCTATGACGTTGACCGCAGAGTATCCGAGAAAACTCAAGTGACTCCTATATTGCCAGAGGATAGGTTCCTTTGCAGCTTTAGTCATATATTTGCAGGTTTGTTGTGTCTCTTGTACATCTTTGTTTATCCCTCCATCCGTTCTTTTATATATGTCTTTTAAGGATATTTGTACAAACCAAGAAATAGCTTCGATTGATAAGAATGGGATATAACTGACAGAATTTAATGTAACATTAAAGTTTGAAATTGATGGAATTTGAAAACTCATTTTATTTTTTTCTTTCTGGATTTTGCATTTGTTAGGTGGATATGCAGCTGGATACTACAGCTACAAGGTATATTATGGACATTTTGCTTCTTATAATTGACGATCTCTCGTCATGGCTATGAAGTCCACTTTATTCTGTTTCTCATGGAAAGTTTGTCTGTTATGCAGTGGGCTGAAGTGCTGTCTGCCGATGCTTTCTCTGCATTTGAGGATGCAGGATTGGATGATAAAAAGGTATATCAATTAGATTAAGAAAATCCGTCAATAATGATTTGCTTTTCTGTTTAGGCCTCTAGAATCTAGATACATATCTTTCTGTCTTCAATAATCCTCTATTTTTTGTGATTTATAATCAAAGCTTGTTTCTGAAACCTATTATATTTATTTTGAGTAAACAACCATTTTAATCGCAGAATGATTGTGGTCATTTTTATTAATTATTATACATTTACTTTTACACAGGCTGTTATAGAAACGGGTCGTAAATTCCGGGAGACTGTTCTTGCTCTTGGAGGTGGCAAGCCAGCGCTTGAGGTGAGAATTCAGTTATAAATCATTACATTTGTGAAGTTAGTTTGTTAATGCAAGATAGTCCAAAAAAAAAACATCACACGTGAATAATATCAAGTTGATGTGTGTTGAACATGAGATGTAATGCATTGTGGTTTCATGCAGGTGTTTGTGCAGTTCCGTGGTAGAGAACCAACACCAGATGCATTGCTCAGACACAATGGCCTAGTTGCTGCTCATTGATTTAATTAACCACGCTTTTCTTTAGACACAAATGCACTATAAATTATAATAATATAATAATTGTTGTTCTTAATGTTTTACAAAATGTTACTCCCTCCTGCTCATAAAAAGTGTCTCTTTTGCATTTTTTCATGTCTCAAAATAATTGTCTATTTAGAATATCAATACAACATTTTTCAATACTACATTTATTACAACACATATGTTCATACTTTCTCTTTAACTTTATGTCATATTCTCTCTCTTCTATGCATAATGATTAAGGATATTTTAGTATAAATATACAATTTTATCATTAAAATTAATACATCAATCATTTTCTTAATAACCGTGCATTGTTTAAAAGGGACATTTTTTATGAGACAGAGGGAATAAGATTTTACAATGGCAGAATCAATTTTGGAGATGCATTTCCTCCTAAAAGACTATTAGTATGTTTGGTTTCACGGTGGATTTCTAAAAAAATGTGCGTCGATCGAAGGTCTTATTTATAGCTTTGATTTTTACGAGGAAAAAGCTCTTCCAAACACTCGCTAAGATTTTACAATGGCAGAATCAATTTTGGAGATGCATCTCCTCCTAAAAGACTATTAGTATTTACAATGGCAGAATCAATTTTGGAGATGCATCTCCTCCTAAAAGACTATTAGTATGTTTGGTTTCACGGTGGATTTCTAAAAAAATGTGCGTCGATCGAAGCTCTTATTTATAGCTTTGATTTTTACGAGGAAAAAGCTGTTCCAAACACTCGCTTTGTTTTTTTGCATGACCATCCTAAAATCATTCAAGATTTTACAATGGTAGAATCAATTTTGGAGATGCATCTCCTCCTAAAAGACTATTAGTATGTTTGATTTCACGGTGGATTTCTAAAAAAATGTGCGTCGATCGAAGCTCTTATTTATAGCTTTGATTTTTACGAGGAAAAAGCTGTTCCAAACACTCACTTTGTTTTTTTGCATGACCATCCTAAAATCATTCATATCATAGTGCATGTTTGTAATATTACTTCAAATTAAAAGTAAACTATTTTACATAATATGTTAATCAAAAGTAAATTAATTTAATGATGGCAGTTATAGATAGTTAGTTATGAGAAGTTATAGGCACTTATGAAACGTTATTATGTTAGTTATATTATTTAGGAATAAATAGGGAAATGATAGTGATGTTGTGTAATCAAAAGTAATATTTGTTTTATTGTATCCATGAAGATCGGTGCGATATCAATGTCGTCCAGTTTCAAAATGTAAAACAGATAATTTCAAAATGTAAAACAGATAAATGATATATTTTCAGAGATATGAGAGTTTATCAAGATTGAATTTCATACAAGAGCATTAAGAATCAATATTTACGTTGGATGTTAAACCTTAATATTAGAGTGTAACAAATGATTATCTTATATCAAAATCCGATTGTATTTCTCAAAATCAATTCCAATTATGAAGTCAAATAGTAAATCAAAGATACCATCAATATAGATTCATAAATAGATTGGATATAACACCATGATCAATAAACATACATATTGTTACGGTGAACTACATGCAATCCTAACAAGAAAGAGATTTAGCTACTCATGATAATGTGATACAAGAAGGAAGAATGAATATGAAAGTACATCAATCTTGATTTTCCAACGATTGAAGTGAATCCAACTTATGATCTTCACAAATCACCCTTTCATGTTGTTTGACACGTTTCTCTATCTCTAAAGTTGTGTTTATTTTTAAAAATCTGAAGTGGAAAGCTATTTATACTAGTTAGATAAAGCCATTGACTTCAGATGCTACGCTAGGCGCAGCTATCAAACAAATTACTTAAACCTCCATAAATGGCGTTCAACGCAGAATATGCATGTGTTCAACACGAAACTCAGCAAACATGTTTTATTCCAAAATTACATGGTTAAGTCATTTCTTTGTCTTTTGATAACCAAAACTCTTCCAATGCATACATACCTACAAAATTAGTTGGAATTGAGTAAACTAAACAATAATTACATGGTAAACTACCAAAGCTAATATTTACTACATAAAAATTGAGATTTTGACTTGTGAATCAAATAAATCAAGCTAATACGTGCCACTTTTCATACATTCAGTAGATGTCACAAAAAAATAGAGAAAGGATTGGAGAAACAAACTATGGTATAGTTATTGAATGGTTTTGGATGGGAGAGACCAATCTCTCTGATTCTTGGAAGAAGAGACCAAGACTCTCAAAGTTCTTGAATTTGTTTATATGTGTATTATGTATTATCTCTATTGTTTGTAGTTATGTGTCTGTTATAATCATATTATGCCTTAAATAAAAGTTAGTTTCTACCATGAATTTGTATGTTTGTACCGGTTTCTATCACTGGTATCATAGCATTAAGATCAAGGGAAATATGGTATTATTAAAGTGAACATAGTCATACATCGGGGATTTAGAGCGTGATTTTGAAGGGGTGCTTGTTATGCGACAAATATGGAACAAGATATGAATAAAGGCAAAAAGTGTTTGGAAACACGAAAACAGTTACAAACCTTGTCTGAAATGGTATACAAAAAATTTCTATTCACAAATCTGAACAAGAAGGTAGAGTAAGTGTATCACAAAGGGCATAACAAGACAATGCTTCCATTTGATTTTAGAAATCGAAAAGAAAGGTGGTGGAAATAGAAAATTTTCAGATTTTAAAACCACTTAAGAACATTTTGCAACCATTAATGGAGCAATTTCCTTTATTTCACTCACCTTGGGCTATGTTTGCACAGGCTGTTACAGAAACGGGAGACTGTTCTTGCTCTTGGAGGCGGCAAGCCAGCGCTGGAGGTGAGAATTCAGATATACGTTACATTTGTGCAGTTTGTTTGTTAATGCAAGATAGTCCAGAAAAACATCACAAATATAATCTCTCCTCTCTCACACATGTGTACGTGGAGTAACTTGTAATTTTACCAAGTTGATGTTTGTTTAAATTCAATTATTTTTGTGAAAGCTACGTTGGAACAACTTGGGTATTTTGTGCCTTCACGTTTTGCAAAAGTGGTGGTGGGTGGCTAAGCTAACATGAAGCAACTTGTATTCTAACAACTTTATTTTAAATTTGAGGAATGCTTTGGTCCCCTGCTATGATTGAAATCCAGTGTTATGATTATGATTGAGTTTCCTAATCAAAGCAACTTGAATAAAGGAGTGAAATGGATCATGTACACAAGTTGACTCCAAGGAGATTGTTATGAAGAGATATATCAAAAGTTACACACAATAAAAGGATTTTTTGTCCATATTGATTCTAGGGGGTATCTTAACCATCCCAATTGTTTTTAAGAGCACCACGCGAAATTCTAAAAATATTTTTGAAAATCGACAATGCATTTCTCGTATGCACAAAAAATCTGTATTTTGGTGAACGAGACTCTATGCATAATTTGAAAATGAATCGGAAATGCATTTATGGGAGACACCATAGTTGTATTTCTGTCTTGTGTAGCAACTTAAACGCATGCTACCGCTTCTCCTTTCTCATTTCAGAAACAGTTTCAAACAATTTCAAATGAAAACACTGAACACACAAAACTTCAACCCTCTCAAACTCCACTGTGTCAAAATCAATCTATTTCACAAAAAGTTCATAAGAAATGTATTAGATATGTCTTTTTTTTACGAACAATGTGTGCCTTGAAACAATCTCCTCAATAGCGGAATAGAAAATTTTATAAGTTCATGGCACATGTAGGTTTCACTAGGAGCCAGTACGTTCGACCATTGTGTTTACTTAAGATGCTTAGAAGTTCACTTGTTATTTTGTTGTTTTATATGGATGATATCCTCATAGCAATCGACAATGTCGAGGATGTAATGAAGGCTGAACTCAATAAGGAGTTCGAGATGAAGTGTATGAGAGCTGACACTAGAATTTTTGGGATTGACATCTAGCGAGAAAAAAAACAATAAAGGTTATGCTTATCTCAAGATACATACATAAGGAATATTTTTGACAAATTTGGTATGTCAAATTCAAAGTCATTCGTAACACCAACAAATCTTCAACTCAAACTGAGTACAACTCAATGTCTTAGTACTGAAGTCGAAAGAACCTATAAGAGCGACATTACTTATGCTAGTATAGTAGGTTCTTTAATGTATGATATGGTCTGTATGAGGCCAAACATAGCTTACAGAGTGAGCCTTGTAAACAAGTATATGGCCAATCTTGGGAAGACACATTAACAAGCTTTGAAGTGGATTGTAATATATATACAAGATCCCTGAGTAGGGTCTTGGTTTATGGTGGAACCATAAATGATGGCAAAGTTGAAGGATTTGTTGACTATGACTACGCATGATGCATGGATACAAAAAAAATCTCTTTTTGAATATGTTTTCACTATGTTTGGTTCAACAATTAGTTGAAAAGAGACGCTTCAGAAGGTTATAGCTTTATCAACCACTGAAGGTGAATATATTGCTCTCACTGGAGATGTAAAAGAAGCATAATGACTTGAAGGATTTGCTAAGGAATTGAAACGTCAAGGTCAAAGTATCACTACTAAATGTGATAGTCAAAGTGTTATACATTTGTCGAAGATTTCAGCCTATGATAAGAGAACAAATCACATTGATATTAGCCTTGATTTTGTCACAGAGAAAATCAGAAGTGGAGAGTCAAAGTGATGAAAATTTTGATTAATCACAATGATGCTGATATGATCACCAAGTCATTATTTATTAGAGTTTGACCTAACTCATCCTTACAAAACCGACTTGGTAAAGTGAGGGGTGCCACTCTATATAAACTATTTTCAAGCTCTATGTCTAACCAACGTAGGACTTAAGATCTTCCTAACACACCCCATCACGCGCAACACTCTTTTGAATTTGGTGCGTGAATATTAACGGTAGGCGGCCCATGGTCCGATGGAAAGACTTTAATATTATATTAGAGTTTTAGTTAATTCAACCCTACAAAACCAACTTGATAAAGTGAGGGGTGTCACTCTATAAACTATTTTCATGTTCTATGTCTAACTAATGTGGGACTTGGGATCTTCTTAACATTGTCAAGCATTAAGTTCTTTCACCGTATGCAGTTGATAAAGTTGCATAATGATAACTCGTTGTTTCCCTTTTATTGTAGAGTTTGTTCTAAGGTGGATATATTTTGGTATTTTGGACCGAACTCTAGTCTCGATAGAAATATCTTCTTAGTTCGACTGAAAGTACATGTTGTAGTCAAAGTCTGATCAAATATGCAATAGTCGAAATGCATGGTAGTCGAAGTCTGCTCTAGCATGTAATATTTGTAGTTTGCCTATGTTACGATGTTGTAGATATACATGTCATATATTTATGTTATCATTATACATAAATTAAACCTATATAAATAGACTGTTACTATCACTTGTTATGAGTAGTAGTTGATTGTTGTTATTAATCTATAATCAATTTGCTCTAATTAAAAAATTAAATAGAAAAGACAGTTATAACAAACTGAGTTTCTTCTTTTTTTCTTCCTTCTCATCGTAGCTGAATCAATTTCATTTGTTTCTTCAAGAGCTATCTCTTTCTCTCTGATTTACTTCGTTCATGGTATGATGATTGTCCCAACATTAATTAATAGATTTCTATTGTCCCACCTGATTCATTTCCTCCATTTTAGTTTTTTTTATTTACGTTGATGTAATAGTGCTAGTAAATTTAGTAATTTCACACCTAACTTTATAACTCCCACTAAGCTTAATTTAGTGGATTTTTTTTTCACAACGCTTAATTAATTAAGACAATTTCTTATTCCATTTCATAACTTTTTTACAATATATAAATTTTTTAAAATACTCTTAAAAATTAAAAATATATATTTAATTTACATTCTATATCATAAAAATAACGTTGAACATGATTAGGTGTAAATCGAAAATATACTTTTGATTTTAAATCATGTGTAATATTTAAGACTGCATTTATTGATCATAATTTTGTCTGATTTTAAAAGTAAAACATACGGTAAATCTTTTATCTGTCTAAATTAAATCTTAATATTTAATTTTATTTTGTTAAATCAAATTATTTTGTTTTACAAATAGAATAAAATGTGTATATGAGACTGAATTAAAAATAATTTTTTAATATTTTATTATTTAATTTAAAATCAGTAATATACTATCGATTTTAATTTAAATATTTTAAAATATAATAAGTACGTATAATGTACTTGTTTTAACTCTGTCAAAATAGTAAGACATCTTAATTAACTAAAGAGATGAAGACTATTAATTTGTTTTAAGTGATTTGAGAACAAAAAAGGGTCTAATTAAACCTCAAAAGTTAAAGAAAGTTCAAAAAAAGTCCTCAAAAGTAAACTAGCATTGAAAGTTGAAAGTGGAAGAGAAAAAGGAAAAAACCAGTTCAATCAAAATCTGCATTGGATCTGAAAGAGATGGCACGTGCAGGAGGAATCACAAACGCAGTAAACGTCGGAATCGCAGTTCAAGCCGATTGGGAAAATCGTGAATTCATCTCTCACATTTCCCTCAATGTTCGCCGCCTCTTCGACTTCCTTGTCCAATTCGGTATAATACACACTTAACCCATCTAAATCATATAAAGTTTGTGTTTTTCTTTGACCCATTTTGGTTGTTAATTGAAATCTTATCTCTGTTTTTGATGGGTTGTTGTTGATGTTGTTTCAGAGGCTACTACAAAGAGCAAGTTAGCATCATTGAATGAGAAGCTTGATGTATTGGAGCGTCGTTTGGAGTTACTTGAAGTTCAAGTTGGAAATGCCTCAGCAAACCCTTCTCTTTTTGCCACTTGATGTGTATAATGAATCATGTAATTCACCTTTCTAGTAAGATCTCTCTACCATACTTGTATAATGTATAATCTAAATGGACAATTCTAAATCGAAAGTTTATGTGTTTGATTAGTGTAATCATGCTTTGTTTGTTTTTCTTGATTTGAAATTTATTGGGTTATTGCTTTTCGGCTTAGAGCTAATTTGAGTAAAAATCTCTTTAAGCACTTATGGAAAGAATCTTGCAAAAGTTATGAGTCTTGAAGTAGTCAAATTTATCTTCGAGATCTCTTCTTAAGTTCTCTCTTTAACTTCCTCATAAATATCTATAAGCTTATATGTACTTTTTTTATCGGTAAAGGAACTATAAATTTATTTTAATTGGGATGTTCTGCTAAGGTCTAGGTTCATTAGACTTCAGTCCCTTTCGATTGCATCCTTGTGTTTTCATGGTACGTGGTTAAGCCGTACGTTGTAAGCGTACATACTCTTGATTTTCTTGTGCCACCTTTGTTTCATTTGGGATATACTAATGTGGATCAATAAATCAATCACTTGAGGTCCATATCTGTCATCTTAGTTGTAGTATGGAACGAATGCATCAACGGATGCAAGTCGTAGTACACCTTTGGTGCCTTCCTTTTTATAAGGAGAAAGGAATATCGTAGTGCAAATTCTGGATTTCTTTATTTGGATAAAATCGATTATAGTAGATAACACACTAATTTGATGATATATACCATATCCCACTCCTGAATTTGACATTATTTTTATATTAATGGTGAGTAATATCATCTCCAATGATAGAATAAATTTCGAGTTCTTAACTTTGAGTGGTAAGAATTAAACAACTCATCACTCGAGTACTGCAACTTTTTAAGAACTTTACATTGGGTTTCTTAGCTATTGCACTATACGACACTTCGCCCATTCTTTTTCTTGTCACCCCCTCCATTGGTGGCCTGTTTTGAGATGCCAATCACTAATTTCGATACAGTGTGATAAGAACCTAAACACTTGTTGAAAATATCATGTTATTCGATGCGGGACGCAGACACTCTGGTCTCTATAATACCCCAATTCCCTATTAACGTCTTTTGCTTAGGTTCTCTGCTTAATCTCATTTGACTGACATATAACAGAACACATGCAATGTTCCTATTGGTCTAACTTGTTTACCATATGCTACCATAATCTTCTTTCTCCCTCTTTTTAGCTTGTTCATTTTCTCGTTCTCCTTATTTGAGTGTGTTTATTCGACAAGAAAGAAATATCTTAGTTTATAACATAGAGTACTTCAACGTCAAAAGTCAAACTGACAGAAACCCCCCAAACACGGAATTGAAAAATACTTGATTGAAAAAATAAATTAATCTCAATAATCAGTTGTTCAATATGGTTGTGTATGTCAAATTTTTCCGAGGGGAAAAACTATATTACCTCTATACCGCACCTGAAGCGTTCAAGTTTGCATTCTAGTCGGTTATGATTTCTTATGTGACCTTCTATTCTTTCCTTCTGTACTGTCTTTAACTCGTTTTCTCTCTCAAAATAAGCAGCGTATTTAAGGGAGAATAGGTTGAAGAAATGAGTACCAAGAGTGTATGAATTGTTTGTCAAATTCAGATGTGGATAAATACATATTTACTAAAATTTATTTTTACTTTATCTGAAACGATACACATATTTTTAAAGATAAAAACCCTTGGCTGAATCAAGCATCACTCACAATTTCTTGTTGCTCTACATGGTCCCACTCCAATCCAATACTAGAATGTTTATTCAAATTTTGGTATACACTTCAAGCCTATTGAAAACTTTGCTATATAATAAATAGTCAATCTTGCTCTATACAACAGAGAATTGAGCATTTGGGAACACATTTTAAGAAAAGAGGATTAATCGTTTCAAATTAATTTTTTTACTAAATATTTTCATGTTTCCTTATTAGCATTTGAGTGGTGTAATCGCAAACTTCAATTTGTAAAGAGACCGAGTTTGATGAATGCTACCTAAGAAACAATCACTTGATCTAAATGTGCGCAACGGAAATTGCGACCACATTTTTCTACAATATCAAGTTTCATAATTTAGAACCATGCTAAAACCAAAGTGAAATAATATGAATCCTTTGTAGCATAAAAAAAGGGAAATATTTATTTTTCTAAAACCGAAATAGGTCTAAAAGTATTTCCCATATATATGTTTTCTTCTGCTTGACCGGATTTGTCGCTAGTCCAACCAAAGTGTATACGACTCTGTTGATTGCGTTGTCGAACAGTCTTAGTTTAAATCATAATCCAACTTGTCTGAGAAACTTTTACTAGTTAAGTTTGAACTTAGCAAATGAAATGGCTTTGAAATTATGCACCATATGGTTTCACTTGCACTTGACCTAAATTATTCTAGTCACCCATAAAAACTGGGGCGGAGCAAGAGAGATTCATTTTCAAGAAGCATAGAGTGGATGAAAGTACAATCAGTAGTAGTATCGTTCTCCTTTACCATTTAGAATGTGATATTACTAATGCAATAATAAAAAACGAATCAAAAGAATTCCATTGACCCATTACTATCTCGGTTGAGGGTGTGACACACTTTGAGCTGGGATGGTTGATTCTGCCGTAGTTGTAGTTGAGGGAAGCCCCCTTTTGTCCATGACAATTGAGTAGCGGTTGGATCCTCCAAGACTGTCTATTGATTTCATGTATTCAGATGCGTTGTTTTCGATTATGAGAGCATCTTCCAACTCGCGGACAATATCAACCATGCATGGCCTATATGTTGAGTAGGGTTCAAGACATTGCAGTGCTACTTCCACCACTCTCCACAGTGCCTCTGCATGATATCCTCCCTTGATGCCAGGATCTACAATTTCATCCACCTTTGATGCCCTTATGTATGGTTTAGCCTGCGTGCAAATTTATATGTGAGTGCCTATTAAATATAATCACCATTTAGGATGGAAATGATAATAAGAATAAATAGGGGGACATGGATCGTACCCATTCAACCAAACTCCACTCGACTCGTGGTCTCTTTATGTTGAGAGGTTCCCGCCCACTTACAATTTCTAGAAGAACCACGCCAAAGCTGAAAACGTCACTCTTTTCAGATAATTGCTGGGTTTTGTAGTACCTGCAGAGAGATAGATGTCGTCTATCGTAAAATTTCATGTTATGAAAACAAATTAAGACTAGAAATGTTGGATTTTTCTTCATCTCATTTGTAGTCACTGATATGGGAAGTTTAGTTTCTGTATGTTTATAAATTAATGTACACTTCATACTAAGAATATAATCAGAAATGTTTCTTCAGTCTCTCTATGATTGACATTGCCTCCATGAAACAAGCACATAACACAGTAAATAATAGCAAAGTCCAGTCATTTTCAGATGTGATTTTCTTTTCTTTCCGATGGTTACAACAAACCTTTGGAGGGAAAATGTAATAAATTTGTCTCAAAGTGATTGATGAGAGAAATATGAAAAGTTCATGCTAAGAAAATTTTGAAAGTTCACTTACTCAGGATCCAGATACCCTGCGGTTCCTCTTACTTCAAGGGAAACGTAACTGTCTCCTTCCTGAGGAGCATATTTTGAGAAACCAAAATCTGCAACCTTAGCACACATGCTATGGTCCAGTAGTATATTGCTCGATTTTACGTCCCTGTGTATTACAGATCGTCCAGGAAATGTGTGAAGATATGCCAAACCTGCTCAGTCAGAAAAGTTATCAACATTTTATTGTCCTCAATATGTTGTAGATAAAACTTGGTAGTAAAGTCAGTTAAGGTCAGCCTGTGAGTTTATTACGTGAAGATTAAATAATTTTAGGATGCATCATATGCAAGAAATTTTTCTTTACGCCAAAGTAGATTCATGACTGTCAAAATAGACGCCTCTTATATTCTTATTTAAGTGTCTATGCCTGTGGCAAGATCTAGTTTTTGTGTACGCATCATCTTTTTCACTTTTCATTTGAATTTGTTTTTATAATTTCATTTGGATTGTTTACATACAATTTCATTTTTATCCTCCTTGATACGATGTAAACTTATTTCTCAGTACATAGGCACAACATAGTAAAAATAAAACATCATCATATTACTTGCCTCGAGCTGCTCCTAGAGCAATCGAGAGTCTAGTTGGCCAGTCTAGTATTTTTCTCTTTGCTGGTTCCCCTGTTATCATCAAATTGAATTTCAGAATTACTGTGTATGAAAACATATCAACTGAAAGACTTTGTGAATATTTACCATATAGTCTATCTAGCAAAGAGCCATTAGACATGAAAGGATACACAAGAATTTGTTGATCATATTCATTACAGTAACCGAGAAGAGGCACCAGGTTTTCATGTTGTATAGCTGAAAGTAGGTTTAGCTGCATGATGCATCAGACTAATCAGATGATGTGATAGGAACCATAATATTTCTTTAACTACTACAGGACCAAACTTTTAATTAAGAACATTTTGCGTGAATCTTGTTGCTCTAGTGAATTGATAATGCATATTATACCTCGTTGTCAAATTCTCGGGTTCCCTGGGTTGATGTGGCTGACCGCACTTTCACTGCCACTTCTTGACCATCGTCTAGAGTGCCCCGATAAACAGAGCCAAATCCTCCTTCACCTATCAAAGTTTTGTACTTCTCTGTTGCCAACTCTATATACTCCAAAGAGAATGGTTTAACTGATACAGACTTTATGAAGAAATCGTCTTTGCTTGGCAAGGAGAAAATTATATCTGCACGTTTTTGTTGGAGAATGTCATATATGCAATGTTAATTTAGAATGAAGATACACATAGGATACAAAGAATTATAGAAGATAAAATGTGTACTTGTTGCCATTGGGTAGGTCTTTCCACCAAATCCTTCCAAAGTAATTGACTTGTGTCTATAACGGCAAAAAAATAGAATTCCAACAGCCAAAGTTATCAAAATTGATCCACTTGTAATAGCTCCAATCATGAATACTTGTCCAAATTTGGGGTTTTTTGCCTTGCATCTCCCATAACTGTGAAAACAGAAGCAAATAAATTTAGTTTTTATTTTAAAAACTTCTATTGTTATGCTTCAGAGAATACTCATACTCTGTATTGATTAATGAACGGTTCAGTTTGGCTTCATCATCGTCGCTCATGTGTTGATTGCAGCCAAAATATCTGGAAGTAAATTGAATACAAGATGAATAAATCAAGTATAGTAAAAATATACAATGGTTGAGAACAGCTTCCTAACATAGATGAAGTAGAACTAGAATGACAACATGTAAAACTTACAATGAGTTTAAATGTGGCAGTGAGATAATGGATTCTGGAAGCTGTCCCGTTAGGTCATTGTAGCTCAGATCTCTGTTTCATAAATGTAAATCAATCGTTTGAAAAAGATTCAGTTGCAGTTTATCGCAGTTTTGTCGCAGTTTCATAACTGTAACATAAATGTAACATTGAAGTTTTGTCGCAGTTTTTTGTGATAAGGACTTCTAGAAATTGTAGTAGTTGAACTATATACATCACATTTTATCATATTTTAGTTCTGTAGCATGCATGTGCTTGTTTATGTTAACATTTACAAGGATAATAGAAACTCTATAATCTCATATACTATGATACTTGGCCTGACTAAACATGAGAAGGGATACTTACACTGATATCAACAAGGAAGACGGTGGAAACGAGGGGATATAACCATCAAAATGGTTGTGGCTCAGGTTCCTGCGCGTGACAAAATTTTATTACATTATTAAGTAATGTATAGAAACATTCTACCGTTTCCCACCAAAAACAGTGTGGAAGTGTTTAAACGAGAAGAGATTTGGTAGCAGTACAGTATTTGTAATTTGGTCATCTCAGTGACACTTGAAGGAATTGTTCCTTTGAGATTACTAGAGGAAAGATCCCTGGAAAAATCAGACAAGGAAAATGTCTATAATTTATGCGTACTTTGGGAAAATAGAGCAATAACTCATAGGCACATATGGATGCATTAAGCTCTGTTTGGATAAACAGTTACATTGAGTGTTTATAGCATAAACACTCAACATATAAGTGCTTATGTATAAGTTATTTTTATAACAAAAGTTAAAAGAAAGTCAAATTGTTTTCATATATGCTATAAGTTGTTTTCATAAGCAATCCTGGAGAACTTGTGGAAATAAGTTGGAAACAACTCATAAAGGCCCTCCCTAAAAAGTGGAAGGACTTACAGCTTAGTGATGACAGATGAACCATTTGAACCATCACATGCTACTCCTTTCCAGGGAAAAAGCTTACAAGGATCTCCACTCCAACTCTCCAATGCTTCATTGTCTTGGTTTTGCAGCAACAGTTCTTTTCTCATCTTCTGAATAACTTCCACTGAAGAAAATTTAAGTTTGTGTAAGTGGGAGAAGGATGAATAAGGAAATGGAACGCAAGGCCTCTAAATGCGACAATACTAACCATCTGCTTGGTCGGTCTCATCAATCCATGGTCGCGCCTGCAGGATCTCATAGGCATTCAAAAGGGGTCCAAACTTAGATCCAGATGCCTTGACTAAGGTTACGTTGAGTGATCCATTTGCTGATATGTTCAAGGCTATGTAACTGTACTTGGATCCTCCTTCCAATACATCAAAACTCTCCTTTTTAATCTCTCTGTTTAGATAGATGTCAAACACCCTTTGTCCTGCTTTAAGAGTGTTATTTAGTTCAACAAAGTAGAGTAACACAGAGTATTCATAATCATCGGTCTCAAGGCCGTTGTGGACGAACTCCAATCGATCAGGGTGACTAAGAGCTGTTTGTAGGACTTGTAGAGGAGGTGTCGCTTTTCCGTTGAGGTCAATATTACTGACATTGAAAGACAGTGGAACAGCATATGATGGAGTTGAAGTTGCTTTCCATATTCTATCGTTTTGGTCAACAGGGAACCTAAAATTCATAGATACGATATTATGAGAAACAAAACAAAGCCGTGTACCAAACACTAAGCACAAATTACACCAATAGAAAACTAAGGCTACGCTAGGTTGAGATCCCCCTGTATGCAGTTTACACCGTTTACCGCTTAAGGTATCCAATCCGAAGCAGAAATCGCGATTCTTATGAGGTGCAAATATAATGGATTGAGAAATGAAGGGATTTACATACCTGATGTCGTCTTCTGTGCCACCAAGATTATTTCTGCTTATCAGCTTTAAAACGTTGGTAGAGAAATCATGCAGGTATTCTTCAGGTAATGGCCTCAATTCAATTTGAGAAATGAAGGGATTGGCATCTTCCTTCAATAAGCAGAAGTCTATGCTGTCTTTGGAGGCTCTAAAAACTCCCTCAATTTCCAAATCCTCGAGCCTAGACGATGTCACTTCGCCTAGTTCTGTCGCCCCAATTGAAACATCAAACGAAGAATTTACACTATCAAACGGAAACGTTCCCCTTATCAGATACACTTGATCCTTAATTGTTGGCAAACTGTAGCACCTCTTTCCTTCATCTATATCAAACAGTCGAAAGTTTACATTGCTTCTGTGGCTTAACAGAATTTCCGGTATTTGTTTGCAACTACTTTTAACAGAGTACCACTTAGAATCTGTTGTGTAATTTAGATTTGTTTTTGGATCTGTGTAATTTGAACCAGCACAGCATGCTATGCTCTCAAACCCTGCAAGAAAACCGACACAGGTTAGATTCATTTCAAGTAATCGATATTATGATATAAAATAATTGTATTTAGTTACTAACCTTCACTTGCAGAAGAACCTGATCTGATAAATATACACAGACAAAGAACACACGCCACAACCAATCTTATTATCGAAATAACTCGTAGCTCCATCATAATCCGAAAGATAGTTTACCCCAAAGGGTTCTCAAACTCGAATCCATGCTAACTAACTCTTCATCTTCCCTATACTACCATAAAAATTCCTCTGAATTCTAATTCACCCTCTAGCGATTTTTCAAAGGAAACTTGATCAATCCTCTAATATGGTGAACATATACAAAAGTTATACCTTTGTAGAAGGATTTGAAACCATTTGATGGAGGGTTAGAATTTAGAAGAAATATTGTTAAAAAACCGGGTTTGACTTTAGGCCTGGAAACTGCAGGAGGTAGCTAGGAAAAAGATGGAAGACGAGTTAGAGATTGAATTAGTACATACAAGTGCATTGTTAATTATGTGTTTTTTTTCCTTATACTTTATTGGTGATGTTAAACATTATTATTCTTATTATTGTTGATGTTGAACATTATTATTCTTATTGTTTTAGTGGTGGTTGATTCATTATCTGTGCATATAAAAATACTGATATGGTTTAAATAATTGGACACACCAGTCCTTCGTCTTCTTCTGCTGCCTTCCTTCTCATTTCATGGATTGGAATAAATTTGAAACTTTGTAATTCTCTCTGACTTGCGTGATAAGTCTCTGACTTGAGTGATTAGTCTCTGCAGTTTTGTGTATAGAAACTTATGGCGGTCTCGTACCAAAAAGCTTAGACTTGTTTTTTTTGGTATCTTATGTGGTTAGAACAATTAAAGCATCTAGTGTTTCCTTTTCAAATTTGGTAATATAATATATTAAAATTTGATAGGAAAAGGATTAAGAAAGTAGGAAAATGGCTCAATGATATCCCAAAAGAGCAAAGTAACCCCTTACATCCTTGTAACACTAGCATAACTGTTGAGCATGAGCTGACTGAAAACTACATCACAAATTAATCTTAAGCTAGCACACCCATTTATAAAGATTTGGCTGAATTTTTTTGTCTACCTAATTGTTTACATATATTGTTACAGATTTACTATACTAATATACTATATCTAAAAATTAATCCTTTATATGATTCTGATTATCTCATAACACTCTATTAGAGGGCTTTTACAAGATTTATTAATTTTTACAAAGGGTCCATCTCTGGTTGGAAAAAATCTCTGTACCTGAATTTATACCTTCTTGGACATCAATGTTAGCATCCGTATTTATATTCTATAGGCTGTAAGTACACGTATCTGTTAATCGGATTTCTAATAAAAATAAATATATCAATTATAAAATATTATACCATTTTACAAGATATTAAAGAAATTTTAAAATAAATATTATTGAATTATTAAATAAACAAACATTTAATATAAATACGCAATGATTTAACTTTAATGGTTTTTAAAAAAAAATTATGCATACATTTTTATATAATAGTATAAATTAAAATACATAATATATATTGTGTGGGTATATAAGTGCATGTATTCATAGATGCAATTATATCTCATATATTATTATTTTATAGATTATAGATTTTTATCTTACTCGTAGTCATATCTTGTGTGAATACTCATATTCTTAACAATAATATTTTGGTTCAGGATACATAGTTTTAAATTCTTTTTATTTGTACTCAATAAAAAATAAGAATTTCTTTGAAAATATATTTATAACGAACTAAATTATTCAATTCATAAAAAACCGTTACAATAGAAAATTTAAATATTTAAAATTATACTTGTTGCATTATCATAATGAAAAAACTAAAATTATAATATATTATAATATGTGAAAAAAATTACCAATTTCACTTGAAACAAAAAAAAAAGGAAAATAAATAAATACCTTATACTTCACTATTTTAGGAGTACTTATAATTTGGAGATTAAATATAATTAATACTTCATAAAAAAAGGATTGTCAACTGTGTATTATAACTAAATATTATCTCCAAAATATGTTTGGAGTGCTGTCACGTTGAGGAACCTTAACTGCCATATTATAGTTTTATTTAGAAGAGGCAAAAGAAACCAACTACCATATTTAATATTGGAAATAATATACTATGTAAAGTTAAGAAATTAGCTTGTAATTGATAACTTTTTGTAATTATAAATTACTTGGTACACATTAATCCAAATATTTTGCAAGTTAAATTCATAACTCTCAGTTTTTTAACTGATTTTTATTTCCAATCATCTCACCTTTTATTATCTAAAGTTTTATGGAATCAAGCCAGAGGCATGAAAATCCAAAGTATTGGAAAGCATTGTAAATACAGAAAGGATAGATGTTGATATGTTTTACTTAGTCCAGCCCTTAGCATACTTCAAGTAATTTAATTGTTAATAACACATAAATAATTTGTTTTGTTACTTTCTGAATTAATTAGTCAGCTTTACAAGTTGCATAAAATCTGATATATTGCCGTTAGTTTCAAAGCTTGGTGTTAACAGGAATTTGAGGCCTAGACAAAAGGTTACAATTTTGGGATCATATAATTGTTTCTAAGTCGCCTTAGTACAATTATTATTTATAAAATTAAATTCATGTTAAATTATTTTTATGGAGGGTAATGAAGAAGTAAGAAAAGTTGGCTCTCTTTTATAAAAATAATGGTTGAATAATAAGTTAGCTTATAGTTTATATTTTATTGTTAATGACGGGTGGTTGATGACTTTTATAGTTGATGACTGATGACCAACAACTTATAACTGATAAGTTAATTGAAATGTTTGATAAAATTAGCGGTTCAATTAGTTGATAAATTAAAATGACATAAAAAATATTTAATATATAATGATTTTATTTTAAATTAATATAAATTATAAAGGGTATTAGTTGGTTTTAGATAAAATAATAAGGGTAACAATAGAAGAATAAATGATAAGTTATAAGTTATAAGCTATAAGTTTAAACGCTATTTGAAATAACATATGAAAAATAAGTTATAAGTCAGTAAAATAAACTAAACTCCGGATGAAAAGACTATTATCAAACATGTTTTTTCATATATTAAACTCTTACACCATCTACTTAGATTTTATTGAGAACAAATGATTATTTAAATTCTAGCACTATAAGACAAATGTCCCAACACCAAACACAATATCAAAACAAATGTTATAATATTATTCAAAACAATTTTACCAAAATGTAAATAATGCGAGTTAAATTGAAGAAGGTAAAATAACAAAGTTAATTGTTAACCCAATTCGGTGAAATGTCACCTACTCTGGGGGCTACCAACTCAGAAAGGAAATCCATTATAATAATATTAATTCAAAATCTAAATAAACTCACTTCACAACTTATCACCTAATCACTACCCTATGCAATTTCTATCTAGGAACCTCTTATATATGAGAATTCCCTCCCACTTCCCATCACCTCAGTGATAAAAACAATCACAAACCTGTGACTAGATCAAAAGAACCAGAAGAATACACTTTCAATAAATAATACTCAACTCTTTGCTTAAAAGCTTATGTGTGAGAACAATACTTAGTTTTGCTTAAAATCTTTTAACTAAGAACAATAACTTGATACACAATCAACTCTTTGCTTAAAAGCTCATGAGTAACTGCCAAGTAACAAAGAATAATTAGTCTATCACAATGTATCAAAAGAGATAAGAGTGACACACAAAAACACACAAGAAACTTTCAAAACCTAAGACTCTAAACTCCTTCTTATTTATACAAAATTGTGAAAGCCATATTACATTAGGTTTAAGTTTCTCTTTAAATACTCCTAACAGTCCATGGACTTTGAAATCTTCACCCAAATATTTTTTGATCCACAAGCTGAAGGCTACACCAATTGTGTAAAAAAATCTCCTTAAATCTTGAAACAAAATATCAAGTATTCTAAATTGTCTCAACATCCAATTTTAGAAACATATGTATAGTTGGAGATCAAATCAAATGTTTCAAATTAAATCTTTTTTACCTGCACAAATAATTGAGATATATCCAAAAGAAATATCACAAAATCAAATCAAATATGTCAAGAATAAAATAACTTGTACTGATGTTCTGGTACGTCATGTCACAACATCTGTTAGAACATTTATCTTCAATATTGATCGACCAAGATGTTAGAATATCTCACACAATATCTTGCTATGAATCATGTTTTAACAAAATTGTTGTCAAACCTAAAATCATGGATCTAACAATCTCTTCATTTGGCAAATTTGGCTAAAAAAACCTTAACACAATCAAACTGGAGAGAGGAATAAAACCACATTCATAAAACACAAGCTACATGAAAAAATGTAAACTTTCTACAAGATTGAAAACATAAGCATATATCAGAAATAAATTGCAGTTACACGAATATATTTAAAAACTCCAGGAGACAGATGTCAAGACATATGATTTGATACCACATTAACACAACTCCATGTTGTGAATCGGATGCCTTGGAAACAAAATATAAATTTGTTGCTCAATGTAAGGTAAAAGAGTGAAGAACACGATGAACACAAGGATTGGTTATTAACTGCTATTCTTTCGTTTATCTTCAAAACAAGATTACAAGTATACAAGAATAACAAATAACCCTCTCACCTTAAATTAGGATTTGCAGTATGCAATGATGAGAGACTAGTATGCTATTTATAATAAACCTAACATACTAAACTAATGGGCTTTTATCACAAATACCCATTACAAGCTAACTTAGGGTACAAGCTAACTTAACCAATTGAACATAACAAACAGGCCCAATTCAATGCTATCACTCTTAGCATCCTTCGACCCAATAGAGTTCGATCCAATATCTCACAAATCTCCACCTTGGATCAAACTCTATTATCAACTAACGAATTAGTTTTCTTCATGCAGCTTTATCAACTGCATACAGTGGAAAAACTTACAACTAGGCAATGTCTTGGTGATCATATCAGCAACATTATGATCTGTCGAAACCTTCAACACTTAGACTTCTCCACGCTCGATTACCCCTCTGACAAAATGCAGCCTCACATCAATGTGCTTGGTTCGCTCATGATAGGTGAATTTTTGATGATGTATTGCACTTTGACTATCACATTTAATTGATAACTTCCCTTGAATTTTCAGCTCCTTAGCAAAACCTTCAAGCCACAATGCTTCTTTCACGCTTCAATTAAAGCAATATATTCCGCTTGGTTGATAATGCAACAACCTTCAAGTGTTGCTTTCAACTAATAGTTGTACCAAACATAGTGAAAACATATCCGTAAATAGATTTTCCGAATCCATACAACCCGCATAATCGAGTCGACATATCCTTCGACATCGCTTTACTATCTTCACCAAAGGCTCCACCATAAATTAAGACTCTATTCAGAGACCCATTTATGTACCTTAGAATCCACTTCAATGCTTTGAGCCTTTCCAGATTCGCCATGTACCGCTACAAGACTTCATCGATATGCTATGTCGGGTCTAGTACAAACCATAGCATACATCAAAGAACCTACTACATTATCATATGGGATGCTATTCATATAAGTTCTTTCGACCTCGATCGGGACATTGATCAATACTCAACTTGAATTAAGGGTTTGTTTGAGTCACAACAGCTCGAATCGACATACCAAACTTTTCGAGAATCTTTCAGAATATGCCTCTTGAGATAAGCATAATCTCATCGCTTTCTATCTCTTGAATGTCAATTCCAAGAATCTCGAAGCGCTCCTAGATCCTTCATTTCGAACTCCTTATTGAGTTCTACCTTCACCCTCATTACCTCTCGACATTGTTACTTGTGAGAATATCATCAACATAAAGTAACAAAATAACAAATGAATTACCGTGACGAAATCAAGTAAACACGTGGTCGAACTGACTTCTAACGAAACTTATGCGTGTCATGAATTTGTCGAATCTCCTATTCCACTGCCGAGGAGATTGTTTCAGCCCATATAAGGATCTTTTCAGCTTGCACACATAATCTTCCTTTCCCTTTCCGACATACCCTTCAGGTTGCCTCATCAGGATTGTTTCATCTTGATCACCATACAAGAACGCAGTCTTCACATCCATCTGTTCCAGTTCAAGATCAAACTGTGCCACCATGGCAAGCAACATTCGAATGGACCTATGCTTCACAACAGGAGAAAACACATCATTGAAATCTATACCTTCTTTCTGAGTGAAACCCCTTGCAACCAACCTTGCCTTGTTTCTTTTCGACGCCACTCCTTCGACTCCTTCCTTAACTTTGAAAATCCATTTACAGCTGACTAACCTGGCACCAGCAGGTTTCTTGATCAATTCCCAAGTGTTGTTATCATGAAGAGACTTCATCTCATCATCCATGGCCTTCAGCCATTCAGTCTTATTTCGACTCCTCATAACTTCCTTATGGTCTCTTGGTTCTTCGTCTAGAACCTCACTTACAAAGATTAAGGCATAAGCTATAAGATCTGCATACCCAAACCTTTGAGGTGGTTTGATGACTCTTCGTGTCCTATCTCTTGCCAATAGATAGTCATCAACAGTTTCCTCAACTTCATCAGCATCATCTGCTTCTTCAACTTTATCTGGGATATGCAATTCAGCATCAACATGCTCTACCTCAACAGGAATCTCTACCTGTTCCAGCTCTTCGTCAGATACTTCTGCATTTTGACCAACATCATCCGTTTTCTTGAAAGCCATTTCAGCTTCATTGAAAACAACATATCGACTGATGATAATTCTTCTGTGACCTGACTCTAGGCACCATAGCCTATAAGCTTTGACTCCTTCAGGATATCCCATGAACATGCATTTAAGAGCTCTAGGTTCGACCTTGTCTTGCCTAATGTGAGCATAGGCTACGCACCAAATACTCTCAGTTTGTCGAGATTTGGTGGATGTCCCGACCAAACTTCTTCAGGTGTCTTCATATCTAACGCAGTCGAAGGACATCTGTTTATCAGATATATTGCTGTCGAAACAACCTCAACCCAAAACACCTTCTTTAACCCAGCACTAGTTAACATGCATCTAACTCTCTACAAGATGGTTAGATTAAACCTTTCAGCCAAACCATTTTGTTGTGGAGTGCTGCAGTAGTTCTGCCTTGCAATACCGAGGCAGACAAAAGTCGCGAATGCCTCATTGCAAAATTCAAGACCATTGTCTGTCTCAACCTCTTGACCTTTCGCTTTGGTTTTCGACCGAGTCTTCCAACCTTTGAAATTCTCAAAGTTTCATCCTTAGTCTTTCGAATGAATACCCATAACTTTCGAAATAGTCATCTACTATGGATAGAAAATACCTTGCTCTTGAATGTGATGGACACCAGGCCCCAAAGATCGGCATGGATGTTATCAAGGGATCCATGTGTTCTTTGTTTGCCTTTGTTGAACTTCACTGCAAGATTTTCCAAGTACACGTGGTTCACAAAACTTTTTTTCGACTTTGTCTCCACCAAGCAAATTTTGTTTCCCAATTCGACAAGACCCTTTCACGACATGGCCTAATCTCATGTGCGATTGCTTCGACAAAGGTTTCGTGGATGCAACATTTGTCGAACCACTTACAACTTCACCACAAGGGTATACAAGCCTTGTTTCTTCACGCCTCAAGACTTCCTTCGACCCCTTCATGACTCTTAGAATACTTTTCTCTCCTTGAAAACATATCCTTTCTTGTCGAATTCACTAAGAGAAATCAAATTTCTCTTCAAATCGGTATATACGACTTGATCAATAACCTTATTGACTCATCATGGAGTTTGAATCTCACGGATCCCACACCGCAATCTTGCAAGCTTTGTTGTTTAACAAGAATAGATCCACCATCTTGATCACATAATTCCTAACAAGTCTTTGTTTGGAGTCATGTGCCAAGTGCACCCGTAATCCATAATCCATTCCTTCAACGGGTTCTTTCGAAACCACAAGAACATCGAATGAGTCGAAATCATCTTGAACAATAGTGCATTTCCATTATCCTTTCCTCCATGATCTTTCAGCGCTCGTGGCACACTTTTCTTGTGTGACCCTCCTTCTACAATGATAGCATCGAATACGGATGCTTCACCACCGTAAAACTTCACGACTTTTACCTTTCTTCTTGTCGAACTTATTATCCTTTCGCAAGAATTTTCCTTAACGGCCAAACCTTCACCAACCGTTGAAGGTTTATGCTCCTTTCGCTCATTCAAGTCCTTCGAATACAAGGTGATTGAACCTCTTCAAAGGTCGTGACCCTTCCATACAAGAGAGTTTCTTTGAAGTGGGCATGTGATCGGGCAACGCACTGATCTTCATCATCGATCTTCACATCAATATTTTCAAGATCAAGAATCACTTGTTGAACATATCCAATCACCAACACTTTTCTTCAATCATCTTGAATGAATACAAAGCTTGCTTGTGAGTCGATTCACCAACGATTTAGTCATGTACAAACTTTCAAGTTTCACTCATAACCCTACAACCGTCTCCTTTGATACCGTCGAAGAACCTTATCACCAAGGCTCAACAAAATTGCTGTGGGCCTTCTATCATTGTCGTCTTCTCACCGCCGTTAACGCTTCGTTCATGGCTGATTCTCCCTTCAACGCTTCCAAATAACCCTACTGAACCAGTAGGGCTTTCATCTTCAAGCGCCACAGATCGAAATCATTCACCCCGGTGAACTTTTCAATCTCATACTTTGTTGAAGGCATCTTCTCCACGCTCACCGCACCAATTTGTTGTGAATCGGATGCCTTGGAAACAAAATATAAATTTGTTGCTCAATGTAAGGGAAAAGAGTGAAGAACACGATGAACACAAGGATTGGTTATTAACTGCTATTCTTTCCTTTATCTTCAAAACAAGATTACAAGTATACAAGAATAACAAATAACCCTCTCACCCTAAATTAGGATTTGCAGTATGCAATGATGAGAGACTAGTATGCTATTTATAATAAACCTAACATACTAAACTAATGGGCTTTTATCACAAATATCCATTACAAGCTAACTTAGGGTACAAGCTAACTTAACCAATTGTACATAACAAACAGGTCCAATTCGATGCTATCACTCCTAGCATCCTTCGACCCAATAGAGTTCGATTCATTATCTCACGCTCCAAGTTTAGCAGGACCTGTACTCCTCCTATCAGACATAATGAATCCCCCCTCAAGGGAAAAACCTAAATCACAAGAAATCCAAACCTGGACTTCAAGAGGAAAACTCAAATCACAATAAACACAAACTTGAACTATCCAAGTTCACACATTAGAAGCACATGCAGCAAAAGCCTCTCAAATAACTCAAAGCACCAGAGTAATAGGTTACCGAAGAGTAACCAGGGTTTTCCATAAACACATCAGGCAGAATGTCAGAACATGTTAGTTGACATTATTGCACTTATGCATCCAACAACACTAGCAACAATAGAAGCACCAACAGTAGCAGCAAACAATCATGCTCTCTTAAACCACAGTAGAATACTATTATTTTAGAAATAGTACAATCATATCAACATGTCAAGATACTTTCCATGACATCAAGACCAACTGAACACTAACATTTTACTCCCTGTTTTTAGACAAAAATTGGCAAACAACTGGAAGTACATATATTGCACACGAGCAATAAACACAGATGGAAGCACAAAGTCAGACTTATATTCTAGAAAATGGACCCTATTAGCATCAACATTTTTTGACGATTGACTCATGTTGAAACAAAATTTGATAGGAGGGATATGTAGCAAGTTTTTGATTTTAACAAGAAGGAGGACCTTGCTTGTAATGCCTGGGTAGTCAACGAGAGAGTGTTTGAAGAAAGTGAAATCATCCTTATTAACATTGCACCAGTAGATGAAGGGAAGATAAAAATATTGATAACAATTTTCCCATCTTGAAATAATTCTTCAGTAGTACAAATTTCCAAATTACCCCTTAAAATCACAAAATGATTTGCATCCAAAGTCTTAAAAAAATATGTCTCCCAGTAGATTCTCAGAAGTCTCAAGCTTAGGAGAAACACTATTGCCTATAATAATACCCCTGACAACATGATGACCAATATTAAAGAGCTTTGTCTTGCTAAGCAGACTGAAATCCTTGAATATACTAATGGTAACAAACTTGACAAAGTACAATATCATGACTTCATGTATGACATTATAGTATTTTATCATCTAAATCAATCGAGAGTAACAAATTCCTTAAGCAATTACTTAGTCTTAAAGAAATACTAGGATACATAAATTAACTTATTGGTGGTCCAAGAGATAAGATTATTTAAAAAAGAAACATCCTTCGTTAAGACAAACTTGAACAAACTTGTTCTTCCAAATTCATTTTGTGCCAATAACTTTACTCCACACATCATCAGTCAAGGCCTCCTTTAATTTGAATACAAAACTTGACATACAATCATAATTCCTTTTAAAAAAAATTAAAAATCAAGAGAAAACCTTGTTGGCTTGAGAGCTATCTAATTTAGAGTCAGCTAGATCTTCTAAGTCTGTCTTATTTTTTGAATTATCAAACTGCTACAATGATATTTCAACATTTGTTTCAACATTGTCCATTTCTTAATGATTGGGTCTTTGATTTTAATTTTGGTGCAAACATATATATGATCTGATATCAGTAGAGAGTCCCAGAAATATTCCTTCATCATAATTGAGACTTATCTTTCCCTTATGTTTTCCCTGAAGAAGTTGATAAAGGCCTTTTAAGTCATCAAAGATACTTGGGTTTTTCTTACTATAGATTACCCATATAAAAGGAACAATCATCAACAACCACATAGACATGCATCTGTTCACCAAGACTCATATCTTGCATTAGCCTCATTATATTCATAAAAGGATGTTTTAGAACCGTGTCAACAGTCAAATATTGCAACTTCTTGTGAGACATTTTAACTTTATATTTCTTGAACATTAAGCAAGTGTATGAGCTAGTAGCTTCTTGTGATAACCACAAATAACAATTGTATTTGGAACTAAATTCCTCATCACAACTTCAAACTTTTCATTAGAGACCAATCATACTCTCTTAAAGGAATTTACCTATAGACCTTGATCACATAATTGACTTATCATCAAATTAGTTGTCAGAATTTTTAACAAAGAGAACATTATCAAGACTAAAATCTTGTACAAATCATTTCTCCAACACCCTTAATTTCACCTTTTGGCACCATCACCAAAAGTAAAAAACTGGTAGAATCAAAGTTAATGTTTACCATAAACTTCTTCACTCCAGTCACCTGTCTAGAACAACCACTGACAAAATATTGATCTTCTTTGTTGAAGTTCCAAGAGATATATGAGCACCACTACTTGCTTAACCTTAGGCAGAATTGGACCTTTGAGAAAGTTATACAATTTGAAACAAAACAATGTCTGATATGACCACTTTTCTGTGTAGTTACCTGCCTTTAGCTTGAGTATTCTGACGTCTGGCACAATGTCAAGATATTTTGATTGACATCATTGACTTAGCCTATTTTTTGAAGGAACCAAGGTTTGTCACAAAGAATCTTCCAATAGGTTTCGAGTCATCTTCCCATCTTAAAAAATCTCACCAACACATTGGAACCATTTGTTCAACATCCTCACAAACTTGATTATGATTTTAAGTTTGGAGGTCAATAAAGTTGCCTCATCTTGCAGGTTAAAGATAATAGACAAACATTATTCCTCTTCATCCTGAAATTTAGAAATATTTACCTTTTGATTTTATCCTTTGTTGAGAGACATCTTCACTTTTAATCCACAGCTCTTTGTAAGAAGCAACCAACTCATTATAGGTTATTCCTTTAATATAGAAGTCTACATCATAAGCCCATCTTCTAGATAAGGAGGAACAACCTTGGCAGATTCAACAACAAGATCACATCCCACACTAGACCAAAAAAATGAAAGCTCCTTAAGTTGTTTCTTGAGATATGTAAGGCATTTTTCTCTTAATATGTCCAAAGCCTTCAATTTCATAGCACGAAATGCCTTTACTTTGATTGGAATTTTCTTCAGTTCCAACATTTATTTGTTGATGTCAGGACAAATGTTATTGACATTTGGCCTTGACCTTCTTTACACTTTCCTCATAACCTGGTTGAATTGATTTCCAAGGAACACAATAGCAATGAATAAAGCTTCATCAGAAACCAGGTCACAAGCTCTTGCAGAGTTGGATACAAAAAACATGATCTCATTCTTCTAATCAGGCCTGTCATTTTAAAAACCATCCCACAAATATCAAGTGATCCAAAAGGTTAACTTGAAGTTGAAGTGCAGCACAATAAAACTAAACACATTGAAATTGATAGACATTTCATCATAGAAAAGTTATATAGTGGTCTTATTTGCACTTTACATGTTTCTTTTAAGGGTTTAATATCAATAATTTTGAAACGATTGTTTCTAAACTGAGAATGATAGATATTCGCTCACCAGTTAGAGGGAGGGTGTTGTAAATAAGTTATTTTTACTACTGTTAGTAGTAATTTATATTCGAACTTTTAGTCCATTAGTTAAGCCCATCAAATTAGAATATTCTTATATAAATAAATTAGTGCTTGTAATTTCAATTTCAATTTCAATTTCATACACATTCTTTCATTGATTAGAAAAGTAAGCAAATATACCTTATATATGAGATAGATCCAAGTACTAGTTAGTTGGAGATTAAAAAATATAAATAACTGTGAATGCATTTGTCTCGTAGATAGATGTTTTGTATAATGTCAAAACTATGATTGATTTAACTTTTATGTATATCGAACGGTATCTCTAAATCATTATACGCACCCTTGCATCAAAGATCTTAGAATGCATTTAGAAAAGATTTCATGCATTAAAAATCAATTTTCGTATAAAAATCACTTATATGTATCAACACGCACGAGTTACGCATTGACACATGTGGGTCAATATTAAAGCCTACAGGCGATACAATATTTATGCTTAAATTCTGCAGTTTATGAGTTGACACATACATCTTGTGCGCCGACATATGTACTACATGTTTAAAGCATGTAACTTCTGTTTCTTTGTGTTGACACATGCTCTTGAATAGGTCGACGCATGTCATTACATGTGTCGACACTTGCTGATGATTTTTCAAAAAAATTGCATTTCTTTTTAATTTATGTTTTTCCTCCAAGATCATTGTGGATTTGAGGGTTATTTCAATAAGAAAATCAAGTTGGGATTTTCCTTCAAGTTCATTGAAATTTGAAGGTTTTGGACAAGATTACGCAATTGTGGATTCGATCGAGTGAAGAGCTTTGAAGATAATGGGTCTTGTAAAGAAGTGGCGAGACGGTGAATCACATTGGTAAATCTTGAAATCACCGTAAAATGCAATTGGATTCGATCGAGTGAAAGCGTTGAAGACGGTGGTCCTTACATTCAATTCTCACAAATCCTTGTTGTTGTCTAATATCCTTCATCATCTATATATATATATATATATATATATATATATATATATATATATATATATATATATATATATATAACTATTGCAAGATTTTCAGAATATAATCAAGAAATTAACAAATTGTGTCCCGAGGAGGGATCATGTTACATGGGCCACACCTCTGTGAGAGACACACCACATATCCACCTAAAACCTTAAGGTGATAGGTGTGTGGGTTCTCCCACTTATAAAGTGTTCATTCTTTCATTTTCTAACCAATGTAAGACTTCTTCTTCACACTTGATTCTCAACAACAAGCTCATAGACAACATCATTGAAAGATACAGAGTTGTCATCTCAAAAAACTCAATATTCTTTCTGAATGAAGCCAGATCATTAATTACACGCGCTTATCATATATTGTATGCTTATAAAAATAAGCTGAAAATCAAATTATGAAAAAAGAAACTGAAAAGAGTTTATGAATTTACCAAAAGATGTTTTCATAAACTCCGAGATAGTGTCGCGGGTTATTTCCCCAACCGGCCCTCGATCTTAAAAATGTCATCTGTCAAACAAACTTCCTCTATATTCCCCTTGATTTGATTTATTGTGAGAGGTACCATACAAAATGTTTTTGCAGTAAACAAAAGAAATTCAAATTTTCAAATACAATACACCAAAGCAACAGATATCCAAACAATATGTTTGAAATATACAAAACAACAATAAATGGTTAACTTTATCACACACACACTAGGACCTTTGATTTTTCGATGCAAAACGAAGAATAATGTAAAATAAAATCCTATATAATACAGCCCAACCCAACATAATAAGCACATTATTCCTCTTCTTAAACTCTTCAGTACCAATATGAAGACTATTCAATATATCAAAACCAGTAACAGGTACACCGTCATTTGTTCCAAAAGTATCATTAGTCTGATATTGATTCATCAAGAGTCCTTCGTAAGGGTATGTCATTGTCGAAACCTTGTTCATCCAACGCCAGTAAAGTGGCATATCCTCGCTGCTCAAGAAGTATCCGCAGAACAAGAAGAATAATGCAGTGAAGGCAATGACTGCAGCATAGCCTAAGATATAGTTTGGAACAACCGAGCTAACAAAAACGACAAATGAGTTTGTTGAAAGAAGAGAAATGAAGAGGACGAGGAAGAAGTATATGAAAGGGCCTCTGAGTTGTAAAGCAAACCAAACAATGCCTGCGTAAACTAAAGCTTGGAGCGCAAGAAACGGCATGTGAGTGATTAAGCTAGCTATGGTGTAGGAAGAGGCTCTATAGGCATTGTGTGAAGTTTCGCGGATGAAAATGAACCTCTCTTGGATGAAGGCGGGGACGGCGTCATTGGAAGAGAAGAAAAAGAGACAAACTGTGAAGATGAAGAAACTGAGACGGTTTGTGATTCCTTGTAAGGTTTGTTTTGGATTGTGGAACATTGTGGCCATCATGACTCCCATGAAGGTGAGGACCATTAGTCTTGATAGGAAAAGCTCGGGGGTTCGCCGAATGTTTATGAAGTTGCGGCGCATTAGGATCCATGTCTCGGTTATGTAGGAATTTGCAAACTTTGGGCCTAGATGTTCCGGCGAGCCATTTGTTGGTGTGAGGTAGTCATTTTCATTCACTGTGTAGTCACTGCTATGTGGTGTTGGAGTCGCCGGAAGGATTTCACTTGAGTATGTGTAGTAGCCCGGGGAAGGGGAAGCTTGGCTGCACATCACACAAAAGACAGTGGTTTATTATTTAGAGAAAATACGAGATTCACTGTCAGTGTAAAATAATAATTTTACACTGTAAACCAATGACTATCGTGTATTCCATCAAATTATATAGATATTTTTAAGTTAGTAGTAAGACATGGTTGAGTGATGAATTTCTATTAGAAGACAGTGCAAAACTGTGCATATCCATTAAACTCTATCATTTATCAATTTATCACTCAATCATGTGTTGAAAAGAGAGTTTTTAGCATTTTTCATTCTCATGTATTAGTAGTATTGAATATATGATTTTACCTTGAAGGCTTCTGCACCTTGTTCTCATTTTTAAGTCTTGAGGGTGTGAATTTGAAGAAAGCTGCACTATTACTTGCACTCCAAGACTTTGGTGTGTTATTATAAGGACTTCTTAGACTATGATCAAACTCATCATTCAAACTCTTTCTACTAATTTGTGATGAATAAGAGAAGTCTTGAGATTTTTCATCATTTCTAGAGCCTCTATACACAGAAGGCGAAGGCGCGACAGAGTTAGCGATTGAAATTATTTCTTCCATATCACTTATAAGAGGTGGTTTCATTCCGGTACGTGCAAACTCAGCTAGCACTTCAACACCAACAACATCACACTGATCATACTCTTGTATCACATCAATGAGATTCTCAATTGGATTCTCTCCTTTCGGAACTTTTCGTCCCATTCGGTTCAAATGGAGAGCTACATCTTTGAATGATCCTTGAAACATGAGTTGTCCTCTTGCAAGGATGATGAGATGGTCAAGGAGTGATTGGATTCTTGATGAAGGTTGGTGGATTGTGAGAATAACTGTGCTTCCATTTCTTGCTATGTCATGTACTTTTTCAATCACACTAAGAGCACTTGTTGAGTCTAGTCCTGAAGTTGGTTCATCTAGGAAAAGGAGTGAAGGTCCATGGATTATGTCTACGCCGATCGAGACTCTGCGACGCTCTCCGCCCGAGACTCCTCTTGTTCCTTCATCTCCTATGTAGGTGTTCCTAGATGACTTCATGTACAACACAAAAATCACAATCAAGAAAACAAAAAAGGAAATATTAGTGATGAAATTGCTTATTTCAAGGTTGAAAAATGATAAAAGCACTTACTGATAAGCCAAGCTGTTCAATAAGCTTCTCAACTCTCTGCCTCTTATCAGCAACAGACAATGGCCCCAATCTGAAATCAGCAGCAAACATCAAAGTTTCATAGACAGTAAGCATAGGAAAAAGCCTATCTTCTTGCATAATATAAGCAGAAGTTCTCTTAATCAAACTCGCATTCACACTATTCCCATCCAATGAAACTTTCCCTTTAAGACTCCCACTTGCAATCCTCCCAGCAAGTCCATCCAACAAAGTTGATTTTCCAGCACCACTTGGTCCCATTACAGCAGTGATACAACCCTTTGGTGCATAACCAGTTATATCATGCAACAAATCCACATCTTCGTTCGAAAACTTCCCATTGATTTTCTTCTTCTTTACGACCGTGTAAGTAAGAGACTCAAACTCAAGTCCACCAGTAAAACTCACAGGCTTATGCTTTATGTCAATCACAGTTTCATGACCTTTGGTAAGTTTTGTGTTCATTTTCTTGAAATGCAAGTTAAGTGTTGTCAAGTGTTTGAGAGAACTCAGATTAACATAGCATGTTCTGAATGGCTCCTAAACTGAGGGGATGGTGTGCTGAGGATGTATATAAGAACATTCTATGGCCGGGTGGTGGTTTTTTTAAGGAGATTGTTCCAAAGCTAATCCTATGTTGTTTTGCTGAAAGAAGATTATGTATGTTGTTTTTATTGAAAAGATTGAAAAAAATGGATTCTTGGTTTCTACATCATTTTGATTGTGTTATGCATGCATATATGTGATCATGATTAGTATATTATTATATAAAGAAAAAGAAAGGCTGGCTATGAACAATTCTTTTTTGGATTTATGTTTATCCTTTATTGTGTGTGTAACAATCAAACGGACTTAACAATTTTATAAAGGGACATTAAAACAAGTTGTCATTTTGGATTCATTGATATTTAGTTAATTAAAAATGTAATAAGGTTTCTTACAATAGTAAAAATGTTATCCCCTTTTCACCAATGATTAATTAGTCATTTTTTTTAACTTATAAATTAGAGATTAGAGGAGGCATATTCTTATACAAGATTATACAAGATTGGAGAAAACAAACATCATATGATAATTTATAATTGTATATTTTGAATTTCATAGAGATATCATCAACACCTTTGCCTGTATCTCACCCTTAAAAGTTATAACTTGAGGATAATCATTTTAGGTTTTATAAATTTTAGACATTTATTTCGAAATAAATATCATTAATTATTTTTAATGGGATCGAATTCTGCAATATATCTCTCCGAATGGTGTTTCACAAGTATTGAGCCTATCCTGCTAGGTGACGCGAAATGGTCTAGGTATGTTAGTGGGTCAAATAGGAGGTATACCGACCCGAATATATGGGTGAATCTTTAATTTAGTTAATTAAGATACACGTATATGATTAATTATAAGTATTAGTCTATTAGATACGAGGATTCCTCCCATTAAATTTGATTTTCAATCATCATTAAGAATTCAATCAATTACATTAACCAATATTAACTAGGCTTCTAAAAAGAGGGGTTGGGATCACTAAAAGAAGAAGAATGCAAAAGGAGTATTCACCCACTATGTTCGCTATTAAGACCGTGTCCGACTCCCTCGAAAAATTAACATCTCAACCTCAATTATACATATCACTCTTATAATTCATTAATCCTAAAATATCTTTTTCAATATTTACTCTAAATATTTTTACATTTGTCTATCATTTTTACTATTGGTCAAAGTGGGTCAAATTAAAATTTTTGGTACTCTAACCATATTTTCGGTACCCCAATTTTGGCATATATAGAAAATACTTGCAATTTGCAAATTTTCGATTGCGAAATATCGAAAATTTCAAATTTCTGGTTGCAATATACTAGAGATTTCCAAATTTTTGCGACGATTTCCAAAAAACATTGCACAAACCAGAAATTTCCCAAATTTTCGAAAATTAGTTTAACACCAAAAATATCAAATTTCTGGTATGTCTGCAAATGAAATTTTATATATTTGCGATCCAAAGCCGGTAGCTTTAGCATTTTCTACGATTTCCTATACAAATGTGACACAGTTCTTCACTACAGATACCGTAAGTCTTATATTGAACTTACACATTATTATTTGTATGTCTATTGTTCTTAAATAAACTGCTTTCTTTTTTACTAATTATATGTTGTTGTATTTGACAGATTTTTGAAATGTCAAATGGTAAAAAGAATTATATTACTGTTGTTACAATTCATTCAGATTAGGTTAATAGAATACGAGAGAGGAAGGATAAATTGATTATTGTTTATGATAGAGGAGAAAATTTCAAAAGAAAAAAGGATTCTAGATCCACCTCCGATGACATCTATACTATGAAAGTGTTTACAGTGATTTCTAGTAAACAACCGCTAGTCTTCCAAATTAACAATATTTTGGTAACTTACAGGATCGACTAGATTGATCCTAGGACATGTGTCTAAGTATTGGTGTTAGAACATGTCTTAAAACTTATATTCAACATTCTATCTAAAGCACTATGAATCCTTAAGGGCATGAAACAAAGGTTCGATTAAAGATTATACAAACTTCGATTAAGAGACTTCAATTAAGAGTAATAACAGAATAAAATCGAAACATAAAGACGTGGGCAAAATAATGTAAACGGATTTGTGAATGACTTCGAATTAAAAGACTTTGAATTAAAAATAAAGGACTTCTTAAAGTAATGTAAATGATTTGTAAAGGAAATGTAAAGGACTAAACAAAGAAATAAAGTTTTTCGAAAAGTGTAATTTTGACTGAAAGATAAAGGAATAACTGGAAACGAAATAACTTTAAAGATAAAGAAATTTGATTTAAACTTCGAAAATAAACAATGGTGTTTTTATACGTACATTTCTCTACAAACTCGTTTCCCTTATACTTGGTAGTTTGAGTATATGAGTTTTTGTATAATAATAAACACACAAAATCCTAACATTAAGACTCATATTTATACTAATTCGACCCTAACGGTCTTGCTCTAAAATGACGCCACGTTCGAAGATTGCATGTCTTCTGAACTCTCTGGCTTCCAGGCGTCCTTCAACGAAATGGCGCTTTGTATTCGAATTTCTAATTATCTGTTATTGAAGATATTAAGTCTTCATTTTGAATTCGAACCTTCAACGGGAATAATCAATTCAAGTTTTCCTATTTGAATTCGAAATCTCCTTTAATTCAAACTTCGAATTTCCAACGACAATAGCTCATTCGAAACTCCTTACTTTTCAAACAAAATGCAACTTTTGGACCTTTCTCCCTTCATTCGAACAAAGTCCAAACAACATAAAGTTTACCATTTTAAACCAAATAAATCCATCAAAATCACCAGCCAACAGAAAGTTAGATGCCCTTTTAGACTAAGATCTATTCCAAGTGGTATCAGTTGAAAGGTGGTGGTTAGATGTGAGATGCATAATCATAGACTAGATAAGGGATTGGATGACGATGACATATTAGGACGTCTAAAAGAACATGAAAAAAAGTTTGTGAATGACATTACGAAGTACAATATGAAACCAATGTATATCATTTCTGCTTTGAAAGACAAAGATCCAGATAACCTCACAAGTATTACCTAGGTATTTAAAGTTAGAGCAACATACAAATTGAGCATGAGAGGTGTAATAAATGAGATGCAAATGTTATTGAGCCTTATTCACCAAGACGAATACATGTGTTGCACTAAAAATAGGGAGAATTCAGAAATTATGGCTGATATCTTCTGGACACATTTCATCTGGATATGAACTGTCCAATTCATCACTATAATATTCATCATCTTCAATTTTCTTTTTGGGCCTACCCAGTAATCCCGAAATTATGTCCCCTTCATTTTTAAGTATAGTTACATTAACTCCATCAAATCCATCTACAAGAGCAGTAGCTTTATCATTCTCACTATCATCAAACCCTTCAATAATCTCATCATTTAATCCTTCCATATCAGTCATTCCATTAACACACTTAGGAACTCGTACTTTGAGTTCTAATTCTATGTCATTAATATCATGTTCCACAAAAATATCACCACCAACTTAAGTGGCACAAGCATATGTAGCAAAATCGTATGCATCATCGTCATCATCATCATCTTTCCTTATCTAAAATAATTTCTCATCCATTTCCAGACTTTTTGTCCACAACATATAACTTCCTTCTTTATAACCCCTCATATTCACCAACTTAGGAATTTCTGACATTGTCCATTTGTCAATGTGTTGACTAGAAACTATCATATCCACATCCCTCTGTATATGATATCATTTTTCTTGACCATTATAAATTCACCTCATGGTAAAAATTTACATTACATTGTTACATGTTCTCTAAAAAGGATTCAAATAAAGATGTAATTTTCTTTGTGCTTCAACCAATTCAAAAACATATTCAACCATTGAAAGAGAATTCGAAAAAACTAACCTCAAACATTGGAAGCTTCAATGGAGTCTTCATTGCTTTGTCTTTGTCTTCCTTGCTACAACCTTGTCTTCTTTGTCTTTGTCTTTGTATGCTTAAATGGCATTTGTCTGCTTCGTCTTTGTCTTCGCGCTTCAATCTTATCTGATTTAGAATCTTCAGATTAATCCTAGCTTTTACAGCGGATAGTTAAATAGGACAAATATGAAAGTTAAAAAAATGAAGAAAAAAATGCCACTTTTGATAAATCCATTATACCACACTGGAATATATTTGAAATCTGGGTTGAAATAATGCAATGCATCAGGGACCATGGATAAGGAATCTTCATAATACAAGGGGAGAATAAAAATATATATTTTAAAAGGGTGTAATTCAAAACTCGCTTATATTACAGTGGATGTCGTATATTTAATCCTTTAGTTTTTCGTTATAATTGTTCTTTTTCACTTTGGTTAATTTTTTTAATCATTAATATTTTTTTTATATATATTTGTTTTTTCAGTTTGATTAATGTTTTTCTTCTAATCATTATTATTTTATTTTGATATTTGTTTTTCCCTTTGATTGATATTTTTTCTAATCATTAATATTATTTTGATTTTTTTTTTCACTTTGATTAATGGTTTTATTTTTAATTCTAATCATTAGAATTTTATTTAATTTTTATTAGTTTGTTATTATTTGTACTATTATTTATTGTTTAGGTTAATTATTTAGTTCTTGTGTATTGATCTAACCTAGATTAATTAAGATTAAAAATTAAAAAGAATCAATTCTCAAAAATAACAAAAGTAGGTTAGATCCAACGTTGAACATTTTTTTTAAAATTAAATTAATTTGAATGCAACGCTAAAACATTTGTTTTTTTCCGATTAAGGTAAATATTTTCATAATCAATTTAAGACACTTGGTCCAACGTCAAGTTATTTTGCGCACGCAATCTTTTTTTCCTAATAAAATAGAAAGACAAATGACCGAAAGATGCACATTTCTTTGAAACCTTAATAGTGAGGCGCTCGGTGCACAACTTGTTCAAAATGACTAATGACCTTTCAATTCAAAATACTTTAATCAAACTTGGAATAAAGGGACAATTAGATGAACATCCATGTGAATCCCGAGTTAACGAGCGTTTGGTGCTCACCTTATTTAAATGTTTACTCATATTCGCAAAGATGAATCTTCATAAAAATGGCCGGCAAAGGACTATGGAATGCACATCCTTGTGAAACTTTGGGTAAACGGGACTTCAATGCACACCTTACTCAAACGGTTACCTGACTCCATATCAAATCAACTCAATTCATCAAACTTATTTTTTTGCCTTAGTGCAACTTCGAAAACCTTTTTAGATACGAGTATGTTTTATCCATTTCGATGTAAAACAAACAAACACTTCAATCTTCAAAAGCGAGCAACAAACAAATATTTAACTACTCAAATGTGATTTCAGCACCACTCTTTAAAATCAACTAACAAAATCGTAGTTTCTACCATAAACTACGAAATAATGATTTTCTCATTGCACCTAAAAATACAAAGACACCAAATTTTAAAATCTCATCGAACATAGTAATAAAAAACCCAAAATTTAACTCTATTAATATGAGTATAATTATGAGAACTTCAAAGATTCATAGAGCGTCATACTATCGGTTAGAAAAAAATTCAACATGTAAAACTATTTAAAAATAATAATTATACAAAATCATTCTCCCCACTTTGTATAACATTATTAAGGTATAATGATATAAAATTATTGATAAAATTCGTTGATTATTTTTTGGTGAAGTGTTTTTATGCTCTAAAAGAAATTGAAATGCCAAAATCCCAATTTTGTATAATTAATTAAAAATGGGATGAAACGGATAAGATAATAATGCAAATAAATATTGTGTCAATTGTGTTGTGAAGAGTGAAGTTGGAGTGAGTTTCTAGTTGTGGCTGAAGGAACAGCACAACCTCAAATTCAACATGAACACCTTCAAAATTTCAACCTCAACATTCAACACCACTGTCTTCCCTATCTATGACAATCTCACTCCTTCCTTCCAAAACCACAAAACCAAACTTATTTCTCACAATTTCAAACCCCATCTTCTCCTATGCGCTTCTCTTCCTAGTAAGTTCCCTTTCCCATCTCAATTTCTTGTTTTTTCGTCTTCTCAACATGGGTTTGTAAAAAAGATTAAACCTTTGCATTCATTTGAACCAATAGGGCTTACTAATTTATAGTCTCTAGGTGTATTTTTTTATTTTTTTTGTGTTTTGCTAAAAAGATGATTTCTTTTAGGTCCACAAGCTAGTAATGCTTCCGTGGTTGAAGTGGTGGAACAAGGAGAGACTGAAATTGTAAAGGGTTACACCATGACACAATTTTGTGACAAAATGATAGATTTGTTTTTGAATGAGAAAACCAAATCTAAGGAATGGAGGAAGTACTTGGTGTTTAGGGAGGAATGGAAGAAATATAGGAATAGCTTCTTCATTAGGTGCCAAAGAAGAGCTGAGATGGAGAATGAACCAAAAATGAAGGAGAAATTTGCTTCATTGGGGAGAAGGGTGAAGAAGGTAACACATTATATCTAGTTCTATTTCTATGTTTCTTAAGTTCTTCACTACCATGTCCCTTTGTAATGTTGTTGGTTTATGAAAGATACTTTTGTTGCTAAATGTAATGAAAAGTTGAAAACCGAAGATTGGCAATGAATTACAATTTACTATCATTATCTAGACTCTTTTTTTTTTTTGGTTTTAGAGCTTCTTCATCGGTTATGTTTGATCAGGAGTAAGCATTGCAGATTGATGATGAAATGGAAGGACACTATGAACTTCTCAAGGAGATACAAGATTTTCCGACCGACATTAATGCCATAGTTGCACGAAGGCGCAAAGACTTCTCTGGAGACTTTTTCAGCTACCTCTCTCTAATTGCAGATACTTATAACACCTTGGAGGATCGTGATGGTGATTGTTCTTGATTTTGTTTTTTGGTTATTTTTCTCTCGATGACATCACCAGAAAGAATGATTATTTTTCTGTCGATTGATTTTTGTCCTATTTGTTCAACAGGGATTGCAAGGCTTGGGGCTAAATGCTTATCGTCTGTTGGTGCATACGATAACACTTTAAAGAATATGGAGACGTTAGACGCTGCGCAGGCCAAATTTGATGATATCCTCAATTCTCCTTCAATTGACGCAGCTTGTCAGAAAATCAAAAGCCTTGCAAAGACAAAGGATCTTGATTCTTCATTGGTATTGTTGATAAACGGTGCTTGGGCTAAAGCGAAAGAATCTACAACAATGAAGAATGAGGTATGACTTTTAAATATAATGCACCACAGATTTCTTTAGTTCTTCTATCATTTTTCAAGAAAGATTAACAGATACTTCTGAATTCTGATTATGCCTGATTAAGTGACTGAAACTACTTATTACAAAGACAGCTAGTGACAACTGTTAATAGCTGAAAGTCTATAAAGCTGTATGAAAACTCATTTCAATTGAGACACTATGCTTGCAACTCTAAAATGATCCCAAGTCTATTCTATTGTTGTGCATATCAGTACAATAGGAAACTTTAGTGGGCCTGGGAAGGATCTAATTTGTGACACTTGAGGCTGAAAAGGGCACGGAGTGATCACTAATGCAAGAGGTGAATGAATCGATTTCTCGTTATAATGAGAGGGGTCATAAGACTGCATGTACGAGATCATACAATCTAGGAAAACTTAATACATTTATTAATATTACCTGTGTCAACAAGATTCACCTTCGTTGTGTTGATGTAACTCGTAAGAAAACACCCCATGAAAATGCATACACCCCAAGACAAAAAAAAGTTAGCGTTTGAGCTTTCAACTTCATAGGATAAATAAGGGATAAAAATGTTAAATAGAGTCATGTTGCCTATCCGGTGGACAAAAACATGAGTCGATCATGAAGGTACCAAAGTTGAATCAGTGTCTTGTTTGTATGCTGCATAACAGTTTATTTGAAACATTCTATTAAATGAGAGGCCGAAGTAATTTCAAGGTATTTCCATATAGAATTTTGTTACTATGAGAGACAGCCAAAGTAATTTCCTACAAAGGTGCAATGCTTCTTCCTTTGTTCTTATAACGTTGCATTTTCATCCAAAACCTTTTATTTTCTTAATAAACCTAATCTTGGCTAGTACGGAACTCTAAACTCAACTCTAAACCTTATATTGTTCTATATTGTGCTTGCAGGTGAAAGAGATAATGTACCAATTGTACAAGACCACAAAGAGCAGCTTAAGGACTATTGCTCCAAAAGAAATAAAGCTACTAAAGCATTTGTTAAACATCATGGATCCAGAGGAGCGATTCTCTGCCTTGGCAATGGCTTTCTCCCCCGGCGATGAACATGAAGCCAAAGATCCTAACGCTTTACACACGTGAGAACATTTCCTACAAGTTCATTCTTGAGTATATCTTCCTTTTATGATTGTTCTGATGGCGATGCTGTTCTTATCTGTATGCGATTAATTAAACAGCACACCAAAGGAGCTGCACAAATGGATTCAGATCATGCTCGATGCATATAATCTGAACAAGGAAGAATCAGATTTGAGAGAAGCTAGGCAAATGACTGATCCTATAGTTATTCAAAGATTGTTTATCCTCAAAGATACCATTGAGAAGGAATACATGGAAAAGAAAACTGTTCCAAAGTCTGAGACAGAAGATGACTCCCAATCAGAAGTGTTTTGAATTGCCACTTGTTATACTTTTTTTGGTCGAATAAAAATGCATGTTTTTCCTTTATATTCTATAGGACTTGTAGACTTGTACTATTTCACCAGCAATGTGGATGATGCCACAAATCATTTTGAGGTGTAATGTAGTATAGAACCAGAAGTAGTTCCTTATGCATGCATGTTTGAATCAATCAAAATGTTGGGTACTAGGAAATTGGTAATAGAAAGATATTAGTTCTGCCTATGTTTGGTTCCACGTTTGGAGCAGCTATAATAAATGGACTTGTGGAGTCCAATTTTCCATTCTTCCACCAACTTACAACTCTACAATTTGAAAGTCATGGCAGCTAAGAAAGAAAAATAAGATGGAATGGTGGAATGCGATAACTTAGAATTGAAGATCCTCCGATTTGAAAGTAGTTCATTCTATTGAATACATTCCAAATTTGGTATAAAACAACGTAAATAAAGGAAAAACAATAACATTATTTATGCGAATTAAGTCAAATATGCGGTATAATTTCGTGTTATCAAATTCCCTTATACTTGAACCATTGCTTGTCCTCAAGCAAGAAGTAGTATGAAAAACCTTTTGAACACGTGGTGAATGCAAGCGCAAGACACAAATCAATTCGTACTCCGTTGCGAAGCGTTCTTGTCTGAATAGCATAAGCTCAATTTCAACACCAAAGCCATCATATTAACACTAGACAACTCCACCTTATGCAGACCAGTTCTAGTCATGCTATTATAGCGCAACCTAACTCTTTTCGTTTTGTTTCACCCACTTCACTCGAGTGCAATCACATTAAGCCCATTATCTCTTCACGCACATAGTGGAGTAACCGATTAGTGACACTGATCCCTTTTATAGCTAGGAGTTCTGGTACATAAGTTTGGTGACTCCTTTATTTACCCCATTGCATATTGCGGGGGATCAAACCGTAGTTCGCCCTACCAAGTTCAGCATCAGATACCACTGAACCAACTCACAAAGGGTTGCTTGTAAAATATATTTTTGTAGGGTCCGTAACTGTTGGATTAAATGATCGGGTGAGGATCACCTAACTTAATTAATGCATTTCCTGATTCGGTTAGCAGATTTTTTTTTTTTGATTTTTGGGATCATTCACTTATATTCATCGGTTCTCCATGTAGTTTGTGATTAAGACGGTGCCGAATGCTTATATAAACTACTCGGGGTTACTTTAAAACTAAATTTTAAGGTATTGGTATAATAGGTACTTAAATCGATCTTGCGTACTAGGGTTCTAGAGTATTTGGACGGTAACAATTTTGTTTAAATCTCACTCGAGATCAATAATAATATGCAACCTTTATACGTTTAAATGTGTCGAGTCATGCGTTTAACCAATGAAATTTTTGTTATGGCTCAAGAAAATGGAGGAGATCGACTAAACATGAAAATTTTGGCATTTAAAACTTAACGTTACATAAATAAGCTTTTTATTGAAGGGAAATTTACTTAAGAAAACTGTAAATAACTAAAGACGGTAAAGCTTCCTCCCCCACACTTAAAACTTGCATTGTCCTCATTGCTACAAAATAGGAAGAAAGAAAATGACCACTCCTCATCACCTCCACCGCGTGCTCTTCCTCGTCCCCTTGTTCGTGGTCCTCTACGCCTTTCAGTGTTGTGCTGGAAAATGTCGTGACTTTCGTCTACACAGAGATTCAAAGCTTGCATTTCTGTGCTAAAATTTGACATTTGCTGAGACATTTCCTCGTAACTGCGGTTGTTCCAATAAGCGTAGTCATGTTGATCCTGCTGGATTTCTCGGACTAGCTGCATCATGCCATCATGGTGTGTTTCTAATGTTTGGAAACACTCGTTTTGTTGTAGCACTGTGGCATAAATGGCTTCGAATATGGTCGGTGGAGGAGCATTTTATGGGGGTACTTGTGCAACAGGTTGGGGAATTTCTTGCTCTAGTTCTTGTTCCATTTCATCCATTGCAGCATTGTTAGCCTCACCTTAGTTTTCTTGCTCATTTATCTTAGGAGCGGGTTCATATCTTCAATTGTTCACTTCTCGCACATCAGTTTGATTAGGGCTAGGCAAAATTACACCTTCGACGGTTCTGTTATTAATTACCAAGTTGAATCTTCCATCCGGTCTCGGAGTAATTAAATGTGATTCACGACAATAGGTAATATCAAGAAGTTGTGTCGGCATTTGGTGGAGCCCAATGGTTGCACATTCGGCGGCCAGGCCCAGAGAGAGGGCTATCGAAATGATGATAACTCCAAAACAGATTGGGTTTGTTCTGCTTGCATGAACGGTCGCCCAAATGTGTTCTAGTAGGGAAGGAGCTGCATTAACCCGTCTCCCGAAGAGTGCGCAATGCATTAAGAATATTTCCTTTTGGTTTACCTTGTGGTTGTTAGTCCGACCAAAGATAGTGTTTCATATGACCTTATGGAAGTAGCGGATTACCAAAATGTGAATATGCGAGGCATACAGGTCCTTCCAATCTTGTGTCGTTTCACCGGTCAAATCCCGCTAGAATCTAAATCCTAAATGCTCCCAAGGCACTGTGTAGTTGACTATATCGGGGCGGCTGATTGGTTCAGGTTTGTAGAGGACATTTTCCCCTCGTGGGAAATGTAGCATTTCAGTTAATCTATCTTGGTCTAGCACATATTCCTGATTAAACATCCAGAATTTTGTAGTGCTTGTGAGGAAAGGAGCATCTGACCGATTTCGTAAGAAAAGGAACTTAAAATTTCTAGTACTAACGACTCAAGGGTGGGAAAACCTCTGGTGCAAATATGGCGTAGATTTGTGCCTTCGAGCATGGTCATCACACTTTCAGTCAGCCCCAATCGTTCTAAACAATCTTCGTCTACGTACTTTGTGGGTACCACTGATCTTTGATAGAATTTCAAATACTTCTCTCTTTGCTTTCCACCATCTTGAGTGCGAAAAATAACACGTGAAAGGTCTGGTGGTGGCCTGAATGGTCTAATTGTTCTTTGGTTTTGAGCTCATCGAGCCATTATAATTTGGTGTAAAAGAAGTGATTTGAGGAAGAAGTTTGAGAAAGAAATGAAATATGGAGGTGAATGATGTTGAACGAGTGTGGTAGGATGAATTTATAAAGATAGTTGTGGAAGTTGAAAGGATGAATGTGGTGTTATTGAATTAATGGAGGAAGATTGAATGGTGTGAAGATGGAAACTGAAAGTTTGAAAGTTATAAATGAGGAATCGAAAGTGGAGTGAATGTGGTATAAATGAGGAATAGAAAGTGAAGTAAAATGAGTGAAGGAAAAAAGAAAATATAGTGTGAAAAGAAAAGGGAAGAGTACGCGTGAGAGAGGGAGTGAGGGGTCACGTGGGATAAGGAAAAGAGTAGTAGGACAGGGTCCACATAGCCAGGGGCAGGCGCCCCAATGCTCTTATTTATAATCACATGCATAACAGAAGATGCATCATTGTGGAGTCAAAGTATGCATGCAGGGCGGGGGCCACTAACTTATTTCTTTTTGTCATAACGTTCAACTGCATGAGAAAAAAGATAGGATCACGTGGGAATGGTGCAGGGCGGGCGCCCCTATGCTGTTTGTTATAGCATGCAACAACACACATGGATTGGAATCAGACAAAGCCAGCAGGGCGGGGACCACGCAAATTGATTCTCTTTTATTTGTTTTTTTTGTGACATACACCACACAATATGCATAAAGAAGCATTTTATCAATATGACTAGTATAAATCACTGTTATAAATCAGAAGGCATGAGTATTGGTACACAGCAGTAGCAATAGTGCTTTAAAGAAAATAAATTCACACGCCCTTATACATAATTGATACACACAACAGCATAAAAACTCTATCAGTTAGCATCTAGCAATATTTAATAGCAAGTAATAACAGTGATAACACATGTCATAAACTCAAAAGCATATAACTTGAATAGCAGTAAAACCAAATTATATAAACTGAATATCAAACATCATTCATGCAAAAAATTAATACCAAAGTGCTAATCAACAAAATGAAAAATGACAAAATTTAAAAACTAAACTTGTTCTACTTGAATTTAAAAACAAAAAGTAGGAAATCCTAATTAACTATTTCCTTCCCCTACACTTAAATAAAACAATGTCCTCATTGTTTAAATGTAAGGTCTATAAAATCAATAAATCTCCAAAATAAGATACTAGCCACGTCGAGAGAAAATCTGTTGATATAAACCATCCATTTGCTGAGCTACTACATCCATAAAACCATGAAAATCCAAGCGCAAAGTATTGAAATCGCCTCTTAAGCTAGCAACTTGATTATTCAAATTTGTAAGAGCGGAGACAACGTTAATAGGAGGAGGTGGAGCATTAGTGGGAGTAACAGATGAGGCAGAGGGTGCGAGACATACAAGTGAAGCAATATCATGATAACCAGGAGGTGTCTCAGGGTCCTCTTCAGAGTCTTCTAAATTTTCGTAAGCCTAGGGGGGTTTCAGGAGTAGATGGGTGTGTGGGAGGCTGATCTAATCCAAAGATCCATTGGCCTGATTATGCACACTGCTAACATGGTTAGGTAAGGTGAATTTTTCCACTACTTGGTTATTGATAAGCAAAGAAAATTGGTACGGGCCAAGATTACCTATAAGTTCATTGTTGAAGCAAAACTGAATGTTCTTGGGTTGGATGCCACCGTAGGGGTTTAGGCCTTGGAGTGGGTGTCTTAATCCAATAGCATTAGTTATCATTGTTACCAAGTCACCTATCTGAATGGGTATATGATCGGTCTCAATGAGACGCTCAAAATTGGATAGCAGAAAGGTGACAACATTGGGTCGGTTTTGTGATGCGCAGAACATTATAAAAAGCTCGTCGCGGGATACTGTGGTGATGTTCTGTGGCTTTCCAAATAGGGTGTGAGCTAGGATCTTGTGGAAATATCGAATGGTTGGGTTATGGATGTTTTTTGAGCGAAAATCAACAGGCTCAGGGTTAAGATTACCAGAAACACCCCCCAAAAGTGGTCGAGCTCCCTATAGGCTAAATGTTCCTCTTGAGTTGCATGATAAACACCTATACTACTAGGAAAACCTAAGAGGTCAGCAAAACCTATATGGGTGAACTTGTAGTTAACTCCAAATAGTCTAAAAAGGATAAGCCCGCGGCCAGTACCTAACCCATAGTTTGGTAGATAAGTAAGTGAGCTAAGGAATTCTAAGGTTAGGTTGCGGTAAGTGGCATAAGATATCATCATGCGAGAGGTGTCTCACCCAATTTGGTTCAGCAAAAAAAGAACAATATCCCTAATTCCAAGTGCATTCATAGCACCATTATGAGCATAAGTCGTAGGATACATCTCCTGCTCGGCCAATGCTGCAAATTTGCCCATCTGGTGCCTTCCTCTGAAGGTAGCATGCATATTATCAGCTCGTGGCATCGTGAGAAAGAGTTAGTGACTAAGAATGTTATCCTGAAAATTAGTAAATCATAGTAAAAGAAAGTCAGCATTGGCCAAATGCCGATAAAAAGAAAATAGAAATAAGAATGGAAATAAGATAAAGAAGAATTTAGAGAATATAAAATAGGAAAAATAAGAGAAAAAAAATATTGAAATAAGAATTTGAAAATGAAAGAAAAATAAAATAAAATAAAACATAAAAAAATAAAACGGTGGGTTGTCTCCCACAAAGTTCTTTGTTTTATGTCGTAAGCTCGACATAATTTTTGTTAAATCCTAATCTTGTGAGTCGTCGGGCAGCTTGACAAGTTATTTTTGTGTCACTGCTAGTCCATTACTTTTTCATCCTTCTTGTGATGTTTTAACCTCCCACCTTCTTTAGTGATTTTCCACCCATTTCTTCAAAATTTCTTAGTCTTTTCTCAAGCATCTCTAAATAGAATGAATACCTGAAACACAAGAGATATCAGCGTAATATTGAAATAAAACAACTTAAATATAGGAAAAACAATAACATTATTTATGTGAATTAAGTCAAATATGCGGTATAATTTCGTGTTATCATCATTCAACAACTTTATTGTACAAAATGTAAACTGCTGAATATCAAACCTTATTAATTTGGAAAATATCCAAAACCATAGTATGCAACCAAAATATAGAGCATAAAATTCATAATTGACTAACTCTCACTAAACCAAAGACTCCTCTGAAGGTATAACACTCATGCAAGCAGTGTGCTCATGAAATACCTTGGGTGAAACATGTTTTATAAGAGGATTTACTATCGTGGAGTTTGTTCACAAGTGTTTTATAGAAATCTGTCCACTTTGTACTCTTTATTTAACAACTAGGAACTTGATGTCAATATGTTTTGACTTAGTCGAGCTCCTAATATTGTTACAGGACGATTGATTTATTGTCACAATATAACTTAAGTGGTCTTTCAATTTTTTCCATAATTTGCATCCCAGTGACAATGTTTGTCAGCCGAATCCCATGGTTGGATGCCTCATAACATGCTATAAACTATGTTGCCATGATGGATGAAGACGTAAAAGTTTTCTTAGCACTGTACCAAGAAACTGCACCACCAGTCAACACACACACACACACACACACACAAACACACACACACACACACACACATATATATAGCTTGAAGTGGATCTTTTGCTGTTTTGACATCCAACAAAATCTGAGTCAGATAATCTAGTGATCTCTAACTAGCCTAACCTCCTATATGTGAGCATATAGTCTTTTATTCTCTTTAAATACCTTATAACCTTTTGGATGCTTTCCAATTATTCATTCTTAGATTGCTCAAATATCTGCTTAACATCCATTGAGGAATGTCATCTTAACTTCCATTTGATGGATTTCTAAATCTTAATGTGCAACAAGAGCCATGATTGTCTTAAAAGAGTCTTTCAATAAAACCAGAGAGAAAGTCTCTTTAAAGTCAATCCTTTCCTTTTGAGTATAACCTTTAACCATAATACGAGTTTTATACTTTTCCACATTACCGTTAGAATCTCGTTTGGTCTTAACATTTATTTGCAACCAATGAGTTTCACACCTTCTGGTAATGGGACAAGTTCCCAAACTTTATTGTCGTGTATGGACTTATACTCCTACTTCATTGCTTCAATCCATTTACCATTATTTTCCTCATGTTCTTGAAAGAAATACTACGTAATCGTCTGGAATAACATTTCTCATTTCTTCAATGGATCTCTGCAAACGTATTGGTTCTTATAACACTTGTTTTTTTTGAGGATATTGAGTTTGGGGGGAAGAAAAAGGTTAAAGACTTTGTTTTAGAGGAAGAATCAATAAGAATTTTAATTACTCACTCAAAAGGTTAAATTATTATATGAAAATTATAATCCGTAACCAAACTCGAACAAAATTGAACCAAAGAAAATTTGGAGTTAAATCCAAAACCAAAAATGCTAGTGCACTTTAGTATACCTTATGCGTAACCAGAGAATTAGAATTTAATTAAAATTTAAAAATTAAAAAGTAAATCTAAATAAAAAGCACCAATTTATAGCAAATTAGCAATGCAATTTACAAAGATAATAGTTAACTTACACTCGAACAATCCGTAATCAATACTTAAATAAAAAATAATAACGAAGTTTATTTTATCTGTTATGTAATGCAAAGTACAACAAAACAATAATCAAATAATATATTATATATTAATAATAATAATAAAAGAAAAATATTTACAAAAATTAATATTTATATATTTATTTATTAAATTAATAAATAAATGGATAAATAACACCAAACTAAAGATAAACCTTAAATTTGTTATCATATATTATAGAAATATGTACATCATTTGCTCAGATAATCAAATGGTGACGGCGAAGTGCCCTTATTAACTGCAGTCTGCAGCAATCCAACAACTTAAAAAAACAAATTTTATAAATTATAAACTTTGTTATTAATCAATACCCTTATTTTCTTCATAAAATTTTAAAACCAAAGTAACTAGCACATCACAACCCTTATTTTATAAGGAATGATATTATTACACCAGATAATTACAATTATACCGTATTTTTATACAGTTTGGTTTTTTATAATATTTAATCATTATTTTTCACTTTTTCCAAAGCAAATAAATAATTTATATATGTTGTATTTTATCTAGTGTAAGATACGGTTTGAAAATTTTGGTGTAGACATAGCACAACTCTTATTTTATATATAAATCATTCCATTATATAAACAAACAGCCGTAACACACACATTGAAAAATAAGATGCATAGACAAACAGAATTCTTAATGGCTTCTCATATGAATTTGGTTGGCTAGGGTAACAACTGACTTACTCTCAATCACTATTCTACGAGTTGACGGCGATGTTTACCACTAAAGTTATGTAAAATGGTTTATATATTCAAAAGGCTATTTTTCCACGTAATTTTCTATTTCTTCTATCTAATAATTTAATACATATTTAATTTTTAATCACTACGATGATTTTATTTCATAAAATTCAATATTATATCTCATTATCATTCACAACACACTAAAAATCTAAGCACTCACAACAACCAATAAGATTTTATAAAATATTTTATGGACCTCACTTCCTCCTCATTCAACATGTTGAATATTTTCAACACCAATTAATTCATCTCACTTTCAACACCTCTTTCAACACCTCATTGCAAGCATTCAACTATTGAATTTTTTTTCAACATCCCTATTGTACATAGCCTTAGAATTTTGCTCATAAACCTTATAAATTTAATCAATATAGAATTCAAGAACAAAACCCTGAATAAAATTCTTAAACTCGTATCCGAATACAATTATGAGAATGAAAGTGGAAGCGTACCTGAATTTGCCATCGAGAATTATCGAAAGTTTGCGAGTATGTGATCTTGCAATTTGTAGAGTTCCTTAGGGCTCTTTGATTCTCCTCTGATGGGGATGAAGAGAGAACTTCTAATAAACTGTTTTCTCGTTATCAACAAATGAGAACCATAACCTTTTAAATAACCTTAAAGTTATTTCTTAGTATTCAATATTTTAATTTGACCCCTCATCAAATTAAATATTGACTTATGATATCTACACAATAATCATATATTTTATGACATTTATGCTTTAGCCACAAACTTAATATTATATTAATTAGACCGTTTTAAATCTTGACTAATTAAAATAATAGTCTTAACGCCTTAATATTACATTTGTGATCTAAAATTGTGAAATGTGCCCAACTATAGGCTCTTTGCTGATAATTTGAGACCATTGGTATGATTGAAAGAGAATTGTCATAAAGTACTTTGCAACAGCTTTTAACAATGTCAAACAATATGATTGACTGAAATCTTGATTGTTGAAAAATATTAAGGTCTATGAATGCAAGATTTGACTATGCTGTGTGTTCAATAGAAGAAACCAATGATGTCATCATTCTATCAATTGATGAATTACAAAGATATCTTCTTGTGAATTAATAAAGAATGAAGGCTCACAAAGACAAAAGGTATCTTCTTGTGTAGTAATGTTTGTAGCCCCATAGTTCCATAGTTCCTGGAAGCAAGTTGACCAAAGATTAAGGAGGAAAAATTGTTGATGCAACACATTATAGATAAATTATATGATGCTTACTGTACTTGCTTGCTACTACGTCTATCGCACCTTCTTAGCATGCCTAATTGCTAGCTAGATACATGGAAATACCAATAGAGATTCACTTGGTTGTAGTCAAAAGGGTGATGAGATAAGTCAAAGGAACACTGAACCTTGGCATGTAGTACAAAAGGAGGGATGAAGTGAAGTTGCAGGAATGGTCAAATTCAAAATATGCAGATCATGATGATAAGAAAATAAATTTTGGATTTGTGTTCATGTGTGGATCACGATCTATATCATAGTCATTTAAAAAGCAAGTCATAGTCACTCATTCTAGCACATTAGTTGATTTTGCTGTTATTGATATTTTTTTTTTTTTTTTTTTTTTTTTTGTGTTTATAACTTATACGCTGATGTGATAATAAAAAAATATATTTAATAACAGTTTTTTATTACGAGTTTATTTTTGAGATACTATTTTAAATAACGTTTTAGCTTATAGTTTATAGTTTATTATATTTTCTTCTATTTACACTTTTATTATTTTATCTAAAATTCATTACTATCCTTTATAATTTATATCAATTTAAAATTAAATAATTATATATAAAAGACTTAAAAATCTTTTATGTCATTTTAATTTATCAATTAGTTGAACTGCTAATTTTATTAAACATTTCAATTAACTTATTAGCTATAAGTCGTCAGCCATCAGTCTTCAGTTATAAGCTATCAATTATCAGTTATTTGTTATAAACTATAAGACTATGTATAATGGGGGTGTTGAAAAAAAATTCAATAGTTGAATGCTTGCAATGAGGTGTTGAATGATGTGTTGAAAGTGAGATAGATTATTTGGTATTGAAAACATTCAACATGTTGAATGAGGAGAGAGTGAAGCTCCATAAAATATTTTGTAAAATTTTATTAATTGTTGTGAATGTTTAAATTTTTTAGTATGTTGTGAATGGTGGTGATATAAGATTTTGAATTTTATTAAACAAAATTATTATTGTGAGTAAAAATTAAATGTACGTTGAATTATTAGGTGAAAGTAAGAGAAAAAATGATATGAAACAAAAATGAGAGTGTTAAATAATGAAATCCTTATACATAATAACCAATGTTTTAAAAATCGAACCCCGGACAAAGAACCGTTAAGACATACGAGTCAAGGTTCAATCGGTTCAACCGTATATAAAATTAAAACTAATAAATAAATAAATATATTATTAAACATTCTAATCTAATTAATTTATATCAGAATTTTTAAAATAAATTTTTTTAATAAATACAATATTAATAAACAAGCTTATAAAAGAAGACGAATGCAATATAAGATCCAAAAATCGATCCTAATTTTACAATTATTTTAATTTTTTTGCGATACAAACAATTTTATTTCAATTTTATTGACATAACTATTTAATGATTTAAACTGAACCAAATTAAACAACAGTTCAAAATTGAACCGGTTCAACCGGACGGTTCAATCCAATTTTTAAAACATTGAAAACAACTTAATTTATTATTCAACTTTTTACCGAACAGTTTTCTATTCAATGAAGCATTATTTGGCTTTGGCTTGTGACGCAAATCAAAACTCAACGTCACTGTGGGACCTTGGTAGGTAGCATAATTTTAGATTTCTTTTTGACAAAAACAAAATTCTTTTAAATTTATGAATAAAAAGTTAAAAAAAAGTGCATACATTCTTTATTCTTAAAAATACATAGCAAGTAAAACCAATTTTTATAAAATTGTAGTAAAGTGTTACAATTTTTCATTTTTAAATTTAAGAATGAAAAGTTAAAAAGTGCATACAAATCTTTATTCTTAAAAATACATAGTATGTAAAACCAATTTTTATAAAATTGTAGTAAAGTGTAAATGTTACATTCTTAATATCAATTTCCATAACTTGCAAGAAACAAATTTTCTATTAATGATATAATTTATCTTTTTTTTTTTCAAAGTAATTTATATTTTCTAATAATTGTTGAATATTTTTCTTTATCTAACCCGCATAAAAAAACAAAAAAGCTTATTTCTAGGTACATGCATTGCTATTGCTGATAGTCTTGTTTTGGATAAGAGTAAGAGGAGTCAGTTGTACTACTCTAAAGTGGATAGTACTAGTCTCAATTGCAGTACAAGACTCATTTATTTTAATATTTATCTTCTATAATAATATCAATTATTTCAATTTTAAATCAAAAAAATTCACATAGAAAATTGAAAAATAAAGGAGAAAATAAGGGATTGGTAAAAGCAGTAACGTTACCGTGTGGAATAAGTCTTAGTATTATTTAATAACTTATGGCATTTGCGATATCACTGAAAAATAAAACATAAGCTCTGTGGAATACAGATTCTTCTTCTCAAGGTTCGTTCACTCTCATTTTTTTCATAATCGCTTATTCGAAAATTCATAATCGCTTATTTTCGTGTAATTGATCTTCGAACGGTTTATACTGTTTTCTTTATTTGATGAATTTTCGATTTTGATTATGAATTTGAGACTTTATGATTTTTGAAGATTGTAGATTGTTTATCAGGTTAAACTGAGTGAAGATGGAATCACAACATGAGGTTGAATGGAATGAAGCGCAGAAGATTGATATAAGTGTTGACCTTGTTGATGTTGCAAAGAAGCAGCTTGAATTTCTTGCTGCTGTTGATAGAAATCGTCATCTCTATGATGGTCCTGCACTTGATAGAGCTATCTATAGGTAGTATTTACTCTACTAATTGAATGCTTATCATATAAGTGCTTATGAGTTATGATAAACTATTTCTATAACAAACCATAAAATTGATAGATTGTCAAATATATATGATCAAGATTATACCGAAATAGCAGACAAACGGGCAACGCTAAGATGCTAAAATAGAAGGAAGTCCAACCTCTTTGTTTCTTATGCTGATTTTACTAGAATCAAAACTGTATATGATTAGGTACAATGCTTGTTGGCTTCCCTTGCTTGCCAAGCATTCCGAATCTCGGATTTTTGAAGGTCCCTTGGTAGTTCCTCTTGACTGTGAATGGATCTGGCACTGTCACAGGCTAAACCCGGTACACTTTAATCTAGGGAATATAGTCATTGTTTCTTATTTATTCATTTCTGTTTGTTTCATGACGGGTTGAGTTGAGTTGCTAGTAATTTTATTTGTTTCCGTTCTTTATACAGGTGAGGTACAAACTTGATTGTGAAGAGCTTTATGGACGTGTACTTGATAACTTCGATGTTGTCTCTACTGTTCAAGGATTTTCTGGAAGTCAAACTGAAGAAATCTGGAACAAATTGTATCTTGATGAGCCCTACAATTCTGATTTGATTAATCTTGTTGAGGATGTCTCTAAAAGAACCGATAGTCTTCCAAAATACATTAAGTATGATCTGATTTCAGCTGTTAGGAGGCAGATCCCATTCTTTTATCAGGTAATGTTGAGAGTTGTGTTTCTCCATTTGTCCCGTTTCACATAGCACAACCGTTTTAAATTTATTTTTTGTTATAATCAATGCCTTATATTCTAAGATAATTGGTTATGTCATCGAGGTTTACCAGGCCTGTCACCTCTACTTTCCATAGCTTTGATTTAGATATTTCATGGTTCGAATTTTGAATTCAATCTGACTCATCTTTGCTACTATCGATTTGTGATTAGATCAGTGTTGTCAAATAGAAGCTATAGCGGCACTATAATGTCATGGCATGAAAATGTTCTCACAGATCACATTGCGGCTATAGCGGCGCTATTGCATTGTAGCATAGCGGAATTTTCTAAAAATGCTATTTTTTACGATCCGCAATTGACAACCACGAATTAGATATATCTTTGTTTATACCTTGTTCTGAAAACAGTTTGACGTATTGAGAATATCCTTAGTTTTATATTGTACATAATGCTGTATATTCTAAATGGATTTTATATTGCTCGTTTCTCTTATAGGTATCAAGACCCTACATAAAAAGTGACCTATTTATCAAGGAGGCTGAGGATAGATATAAAGGTTTTCTGTATCTTATCAAGAGAAACAAGGAGAAGGGTATAAACCGCTTTTGTGTTCCAACATATGATATCGACCTAATGTGGCACTCTCATCAGTTACATCCAGTTAATTATAGTAAAGACCTCATTGAGGCACTTGGAAAAGTATTGGAACATGATGATACTGACTCAGACAGAACTAAAGGAAAGAAACTGGATGTTGGATTTTCTGGAACCACCAAACAGTGGGAAGACACATTTGGTACAAGATATTGGAAGGCTGGAGCAATGTATAAGGGTAATGCACCATCTCCTATCACAACTAGCCCTTTTTCATCTACCAACATCTGTGAAAAGGTTGTTTCTTCCAACGAGAAGCCACTTGAAAATTTCCTACAAGACCGGAATGTTGTGGAGGTACTTAAGTATTTCTTTTCCATATGTTACATGTTTTAGCCTCTAGTCCTGAATTATGTGCATACATGTATAAAAAAATGGATGCATCATTTATCGATAATGTACATGAATATGCAAATACTAGTGTATGCCACATATCAGAAGGAGTTTACACACTAAGTTATTTAAATGGATCAATGGTAGAGCTATGTATCCTTACAGATTCCTAGAATAGTTCAGTGACTTGCGAAACCTTTCATTATAACACGGATGTAAGCTGTTTGAATAATGGATTATTGGAAGTTTGTTTACGAAGGATCTAACCAAGGTTAGGATTTCACTTAAAACATGCTAGACATGTTCAATATTTGTGGTCCTGCTTAGGGGTACTATTAGTTTAGTGGACTCGTCTATGTGATGCTACAAAAATTGACCCTTCTTACTGAATAACTATAATTTAAAACAGCTTCTGTTTATGTACAAGAGTTTAACTATATGTAATTTCCTTTGAAATACTTTTCTAGGTTTTCTTGGAGTTTGTTGATGTTAAAAACTTACCAGATGGACTGGAAGGAAGTCTCTTTGTTTTATTTTCCAAATCACAGCCTGATGCTTTCTTTGATGCTAAAAGGAGACTTAGTATTTTGTCAGAATCTAGAGTGAAAAATGTTGCATCTTTCCAATGTGAACCTACTGGAGAGCTTCATTTTGAACTCATGTACCATTCTTCATCAAAGTTATCATTAAGAAGATCACCAAAGACACTGGGTTCTGCTGCATTCTCTATGAAAGACTATCTTGATCCAGTTTCAAAGCTATCCGTTGAGAAATGGTTGGAGTTGGTGCCAAGCTCGGGTACTATGAGCCGAAAGCCAATCCTGTTACAAGTAGCCATCTCATTTACTGCTCCAATTCCCGCCCCATATACACTCCAATTGGCTCAATCTCGTCCAGTGTCCAAAAATACATGTTTCTTTAACCTTCCTGTTAAGCCTCAACATTCCAAGAGCTGGACTCATGTCACAGATGAAAATGGCACCAGAATCATCAGCCTGCAAATGAGGTACATCATTTTCTTAAAGCATGCTTTTCCATATGGTTGCCATGTACTTTAGTCTGAGATTACAAATTAGTACAAAGTGATTATGATTGTCATCATGTTTAAATTCCTCAGAGTTTAAATCTATTTGAAAATATACTGACACTTGTCAGGAACTTGTGATTGATTTTCATATATTTGATTACATTCCAGGGACATAGAAAATCTTGGAAAGGAGATTGTTGGCCTCACAGAGTCAGGTGAAACCCGCTCTCTTGCTAAGTATATGGAAAATGGGTGGAGTTTTATGGACAACCGTTGGTTGTTACACCTTCCATCCAAAAGCAAGAATGGTGGCCATATCTTTGAGCTTAGAGGCACCAAGACAGTAAGCATTTATTATCCTGTTCTAAAATCAATTGTCATGCCATGATATATCTTGGATCTTGAATCTTGAATCTTGTTCATTCAATTTATTCACAAATCAAATGACTGGTACGTCATTGTCAATAATATAGATTTGAAAGTGATGTTAGGATTAAAAGAAGAGCTCGGCATAGAGGCCTTCACTTATAAGTACATTTTTTAGAACTTGTTCATTGGCATCATTTTCAGTATCTTACGATGCACATGTTTTATAAGTCAATTAGATACAAAACTGAACACAATTGACACAAATATCTAGTGTGTATATATTTTGGACATGAATCTCATCTTGAATCCTGATTCATTATGATAAACTCCAATACATCATTGTTAAATCCCAATTCATTTTAATAAACTACTACTTAAAACTTAGTATAGCCAACAACTTTTTCTTATCAACATTGAATAGCTTACTTTTCTTTTTTTTTGTTTTTTGATTCATGACTTGAATAGGAAATTATTTAGAGGTTCAAATTATAGCTTAGACATATTTTTATTGGTAATGCATCTTATGATTCATTATAAGATTTGATTTACGAGTCAAAAAATAGGTCATCAGATTCAGGATTTGATAATCATGATTGGCATGATAATTAGAGCCTCTTTGATACAATGTAGAGAGATAATTAAATTCAAATGCAGGCTCCGGTTTATTTTTGTCTGCAACAGTGTACTCCTAATAAAATATAAGCAAAACTGGTACTTGAAAATTTGATGTCTCTGGTCTTAATTTTTAACCAGACACAACAAATTGTCATATACTACCATTTTTTTTTTTTTAATTTCATTTTGGAGAGGTTATCCAATTCTCCCAGATGAAAGCTACATAGTGTATATTTTAGATAAGTGAGATTGGTAATGATTTGATATACACTAATACACATTAGTTTTCTTATTGTCTTGCTTTGCATGTATTTCCATTGCTTTGTAGGCATAAGTTCAAAATTGATATTCTGTTTGCAAAAGGTACTACGAATGAGAAATTCATGTAGTGTGTCTATATGATCCAAGCATGGAACTCATTATCTGCCTTGGACATAGAATTGTTAAAAGTTAAACATGAGATACAAAGTTTAGAAAAGAAAAAAAACAGAACATGAGAAGAATTGAGCCTGTATCGTTTTCAAACATTAATTAAATTCATATGATTTTTTACACAGATGGAATTTTTTTCCGGAATAAAGGGAGAATATGAGCTGAGAAATCATTTGAAACAACGAAATGAAATGGACTTCTTAACAGCAGTTGAATTCTCCATAGAAGATCCATATGGAAAAGCTGTAGCATTGCTGGACTTGAAATCTAAACTTGTTTTGGTACCTTACTTTCTTGCTAGTCACAATTTACAACTGCTATATTAAACATTTTCTTTTTAAGGCATGGATTTATCGTAATACTTTTTTCCGGTACTTCTGTTTTTCTTCTTTCTAAAATTTAATAGGCAAAGGAAAAGTGGATGGTGTTGCCCGGAATCATATTGACTTTCATCGCTTCTGATATTATGAAAGAGGATGGATATGAAGGCATCATTTCCAAAAGTGAAGATTTGAATGTGAATGACACAGATGAGGAAGTTAAAAGAAATGACTTGGATGGAGTGAAGTTAAGCAGTGAAGTGTGCAGGGGAGATGCAGGGAAGACAAGAAAGGTTGTACTCTCAAGTGGAGGGTGTGGTAGTGGTTGTGGCAGTGGCTGTGGGAATGCAGTGAATAGTGGTGGCTGTGGTAGCGGCTGTGGAGGAGGGTGTGGAAATATGATCAAGAGTGGTGGCTGTGGTGGTGGTTGCGGTAGTGGCTGTGGAGGAGGATGTGGAAATACGATCAAGAGTGGTGGCTGCGGTGGTGGTTGCGGTAGTGGCTGTGGCGGAGGATGTGGAAATATGATCAAGAGTGGTGGTTGTGGCAGTGGTTGTGGTGGAGGGTGTGGAGGAGGGTGTGGAAGTATGACCAAGAGTGGTGGCTGTGGCAGTGGCTGTGGTGGAGGATGTGGAGGAGGGTGTGGAAATATGTTGGAGAGCGGTGGCTGTGGTGGAGGCTGTGGCGGAGGTTGTGGAGGAGGGTGTGGAAATATGGCAGGGAGTGGAGGGTGTGAAATTGACAGCACGAAGAAGAGCAGTGGATGTGGTGGAGGGTGTGGCGGAGGCTGTGGTGCTGATCTTTTGGAGAGTAAGTGTGACTTCAATGAGCATTTGAACGAGGAAGGACACCACATGAATGTAGAAGTAGTTGCTGCTGCATGAAGCATGTTTGATTGTTATGTTCATAAGCACTCCGCAAAACCCTATGTCTGGGAAATGTGATTGAATTATATAATAAAGGGTTAATAGTCTTCTACCTACTCCTGATATGAGTGTGTTTTGATTTTCGTCGCTGAAGTATTTTCTTTAGAAAAGATTATATTATTTTGCCTATGTGACAATCTATATGACATTTCTTTTTATTTTTGATTTTTTTTAAAATTTTAAGTTGCATTTTTTATTAATTCTCATTTATTTAATTTTTTTAAACATTATTTTTTTTACTTTTTTATAATAATTTTTTATGTTTTATTAAATTATTTTTATATTATTTAATTATTTTTAATGTTTTTTTAATTTTTTATGCTGAATTATTTTTATTTTTTTAATGAATTTTTGTAATTATTTTATGAAATTATTTTGATTTAATTAATATTTCTCAGAATTATTTATATAAGAATAATTATATTTAAAAGTAATTGTATTAAATTTTGTAACATTTCAGAATTTTATGGATAAATTATAAATTCTATTTAGTTAACACTTTGAAATTAGACAATAAATATTAAAAACGTTATTTTTTAATCTTTTATTTGTCTTTATCTATTTATATTTTTTTCCATGGTTTGTTTTTCATGTAAACAAATATAAAAGAAAATACATTTTAGTAAATGTATTATAATTTATGCACTTAATCACTACACATATTTAATGAGAGGTGAGTTATAAAAAATTAAATTGGGGTCGGTTAAATTATTTTTGTGGAACCGAATCACCATCTAAGATTTAATTTTTTTAATTTAATTTATTTTAATTTCAATGGTAATTGCTTATAAATAATTTAAATTGGACCTCACACGTTTATATTTATTTATTTATAATAATTTTAATTCAAATTTAATATTAGTTTAACTATTATTATATAAATAATTCTAAGAAATATTAATTAAATACAAATAATTACAAAAAATCATTAAAAAATAAAAATAATTTAGCATAAAAAAATTAAAAAAATTAAAAAAACGTAAAAAAAGTTAAGTAATAAATAATAAAAATAATTTAATAAAACGTAAAAAAATTGTTATAAAAAAAAAATAAATAAATAAATAAAAAATAATGTTTAAAAAAATTAAATAAATGAGAATTAATAAAAATGCCACTTGGATTTACAAAATAATTCAAAAATAAAAAGAAAAGCCATGTGGATTTCCACATAGACAAAATAATAGAATCTTTTCTAAAAAAATGCATAAGGGTCTTTGGAGTTGGAATCTTTATTTGTTAAGGTTTGACGACTAAATTTTTTTTTAAAGGGAGGAAAATCAAAACACGCTCATATGGCAGGGAGTAGAAGACTATTAACCCTATAATAAACTAGTAACAAACGCGTATATAAGCGCGAGTTGTATGTACAGATTCTAGTCTAGTACGCGCATTTGTTTACGTAACACATTTATTTTCAATAGAAGATTAAAAAAATAAAGTTATTTAGATCAATAATATAATTTTTCATATATAAAAATATTTAGATCAATAGTATATTTTTTCTCGTATATCATATTTAGATCATAAATATTGTTTTTCTTATATAAAAATATTTATAATATTTATAGATTTTTTTATACAAATTTTATTTTGGCTTAAATGCACGGTTGGTCGCCCTAGTTTTAAAATTCTAAAGTTTAAGGTCCTTTAGTTTAAAAGTCAGATTTTTGGTCCTTCAAGTTTACCAGAGTTAGAATTTTTACCCTCCCCTCCATTTGGCTGTGAGTTTGATGACTTGATAATGAGATTTTTAGCCATGTCATACATTCTAAAATTAAATAATTTGATATTTATAGTATTTTTTTCCGCATATCATTTTAGAATAAAAAATTTTGATTCATAAATACTATTTTTCGTATATAAAAATATATAGATGCATAGTAAAATTTTTCCCATATAAATTTTTTATTGTTGTTTAGATATCATTTTAAAATATAGATCAATAGTAAATTTTCGTATATAAAAATATTTAGATCAATAATAAATTTTTATCTGTATATTTTTTTTAATAAAAAATATTTCGATCATAAGTACCATTTTTTATATATAAAAATATATAGATCAATAATATTTTTTTCTGTATATTTTGTTTAATAAAAAATATTTCGATCATAAGTACTATTTTTTATATATAAAAATATATAGATCAATAATATTTTTTCCCTATATAAAAATATCAATCAGAAAAAAAAATTTTAATAAAAAATATAATCACTTGCGCGTGTGTTATCTGTGCGATCGCACATGTACTGATATGCACACTTTATTTTTAAAATGTAACAAAAATGTTAATAAGATAAACAAAAATATTTTATTATTTTTAGAAAAATACTTTAAAATTAAAACATAATTGTTCAATCAAAATTATTTTACATCAATAATATATATTTTAATTTTTCATATATTATATATATGTTGAAAAATATTATGTATTAAACTAAAAGAGATAATAAATTATAAAGCAATGACATTATTGTCTATAGTTAGAAAAGTTATTTAAAAACATATAAGAATGAAAAAATCGAAAAAACAAAATTATTTAAACATATAGTAATTTTTTTGACAAGTTTTAAACATATTTAAATCATAAAGCAATGACATGATTGTCTATAATTAAAAAAAAATGTTTCAAATTAAATTTAAACATGTACTTAAAATCATAAAGCTATGACATTATTGTCTATAGCTCACATGGTTCATTTGTAGGATAATTTTTTTCTACAAAGTACACAATAACAAACACAGCTTCTGCAGGAAAACTAAGATCCTATGCTAATTCAAAAAACTCTTGCATAAGTTGATATCCTATGGAATTTTAATTACGAAATATAAACATACCTGTTTAAATTTATGCACAATCCGTGACTACTTTCTTGACAGTTACCTTGTAAAGTAGAATAACTCATTCCACATTCTTTAACAGCATGTGTACAACACAACATGCCAGCCAAATAGTAATAAGTTACAAGGTTGACACTACATCACACAAAAATGAACCTAAAAACATGTCTTGTGTGGGAGTAGATGAGATCAACAATAGACCAACAGCATGAAGATCAATTAAAACTACAGCAATAGTAACAGCAAATGTTGTCCATAATTTAAATGGAGATCAAAATCAAGTGAAAACTGCTGCCATGCAAATTGCATCCATATGAAGGTTCTTCTATTCATATCCAATCTCCAAGTTCCTCCAGTACTGTGACACAGGCCCAACCAAACGCATCCCCTTTTCACTCACCACCGAATTCTGGTGTGATAGAGAGCCCCTACATGAAAAACATTTGATGTTATCTAAAATATGCATTGGTGTGACTTACCCAACTGCAATTAGGGGTGTGCATGGATCAATAATCAAACCAAATTGAACCATATATATGATTTGGTTTGGATTTTAAAATTACTTCATTAAAACCAGTTTATATTTTTAAAACCGGTTTACATGTGGATCGGTTCAGTTTTAAATCGGTTTCTCACAAAAACTAATTTAAAAAAAAAAACAATTTTAAACCAGTTTTTCTAAAAACCAGTTTTTAATTTTCTTTAAAAAACCAATTTCAAAACCAATTTTATAAATAAAACCAATTTCAAAACCAATTTTATTTAAAAAGTTAATTTTTGAGGTTTGTACGGCTTTTAAACTAATACTGAAGGTGATTTAAAAATAAATCACTTGCTAAGTAACTATGAAGTAAAATTTTGGAGTATTTTAGTGTGCTCTTGAAATTATATAGAAAAAGAAAACTGAATTTTATTATACTTTCTCATGTATGTGTACATCTTATGCTTCTGTCTATTAGGCTTATTAATAACATCTTATGCCTCTGTCTATTAAGCTTATTAAACAAAAAATGTTATGGCAGCTCAATAACATGCCATGTTGTTGGAGAAGACATTGCTAATGTTTGCAACGAAGCTGCTCTGATTGCTGCAAGGACTGAAGAATCACATGTCACAATGAATCATATTGAGGTAGCTATTAATAGGATCATTGGTGGCTTGGAGAAGAAGAACAGAGTAATAAGTAAGGGCGCTCGTTGCTTACCATGAAGCAGGCCATGCTGTTATCGGTTGGTTCTTGGAGCATACTGAGCCATTGTTGAAAGTAAGTATTATTCCTCGCGGAACAGCAGCTCTTGGGTTTGCTCAGTATGTTCCAAATCAAAACTTTAGAATTGTTGAAGGATTGATGAACAAATATAAAAGAGAACAAGAGAAAGTCATCACTTTTATGGAACTGACATTGACTCTGATGGAAGGATCGTGGCTGGTGAAGATGGCGGCCCGAAGACGACGACGACGACTTCACGGTTATGTTGTGCGGCTGTGAGAGAGAGTACGGTCGACGACGGCTTCCCAGTTGTGTTGTGCGGTTGTGGGAGAGAGTAGGGTTTTGTTGTGAGACTATGAGAGAGAGTTTTGAAAGAATGTGAAATCCAATAATCAATAACTGATCCAAATTAAAATGTGGTTACAGGTTTTTTTTTGTTTTTGATAAATGGGCCCCAGTTCTAATATATTATTTTGGGTTGGATTTTAAAATTTGGACTAATATGGATACTAATTTAGTTTTTGGTTTTTGGTTTTTTTGCACACCCCTAACTGCAATGGAGTGTGGTTGAATAATTTGTCCATAATCATCTTGTAATATCATTCATAATTTTACATGTTTGCTAGACGACGATGTTGTTTGAGACAAGAGAATACAAACAAAAAAATCAAAACCCTAAATTATAATCACAAAAATTTGAATACATTCCACTAAAACACACAAAAGGGGTCTCCAAAACATATAAATATAAAAATTTTATTAACGAAATACCTCTAATACAACAGCGGTTTGAGAAAAAATCAAAATTTTATGACCACTTTTGCTCCATGACCCAATTCCTTTAATGTTTTCAAAACCTGCATAAATTGAATCAGTTTATTATTACGAATTTCTAAACATACCATTCAAATATGAGAAAACAATATGTTCAAAGTCAAATGATTTAACCATTCAAACCTATAAAAAGAATGTATTACTTTTTTCTGCAACAAAATTAGATTAAACATTTTCAACATCAAAAGAAAATAAAAGAGAAATTTGAAACCAACAAAGATACCTAAAGAAACAAAACCCTAAAATTAGAACAACAGAACCATGAAACCTACCATTGAATCAACATGTGCGGATTATCTAAAACCAAAACGGTGGATGCCAGTTCACAAATGCGACGAGAGCTTAAGAACTCAGCGGCCTCCAACGATTGTTTCAACCAGCAAGTGCGACGAGACCCTCACACATCGATTAGCATTTTCATCTCCAAATCTGCAGTAAATCAAAGACTAAAATTAGTACAATCAAACGTAACCTCAGACAACAAGTTGTGAGTTGGGACTTGAGATAAATTTAGAAGAGAGAGGCAAAAGCAAGTTGTGCCATCGATTATACCAAAACAATGGTTAGGAAGAAATGTACGTTGGCTAGTATGCTTTTGCAGAATTTTGAAATCTCTCAGCAGAAAAGCGACACAAGTTATGTGTTATTTTCTAGTCGATTTAGGAATAGAAAGAAAATAGAAGGGAAGGAAGGAATGCTGGTGAAGTGATCCACGTGGCATCAAGAATGGCAATGAGGGACAGTTTAGGGTTTTCAAACCTTTCTTATATTGTAGATTATGACTTATATTTAAATAGTTGTATGAGTGTGTAATCATACACTTTTGTAATCGTGATAATTTATTTTTGTAATCGTGATAATTTCTTCCAGTTTTGAGTAATTTTAATACCTCGCTCTTAACTACACCGCTAATGATGGGATTTATCCTCCTTTGGTGCTCATTAAATGGTTTAGAGTCTTCCTCTAACATTATTGAGTGCACACACACAGACTGGTTTATCCTTTTTAAGTCGGAAATATTATACCCTATAGTTGAGGGATATTTTTGTACGATATTTACGAGTTAATTAGTTTCTTCTTTGTTTAGATCTGCATTAACTATAACGGGACAATTTAGCTCTTTGTCAATAAACTCATCTCTCAAATTCTTAGGTAGTTCTTTAAGTTCGCTAGAGGGTTTCTTAAGACCATACATATGGTCCGGAGTAAGTGTAAGGCATTCCTAAATGTTGTCGTCTACATGCGTTGTATATACTTTAATTCCAGTTTTGGTGTTAAGGGGAGTTTTATTGTTTCAGCTTGTGCCTCAATATCCAATTCTCTTATGCATTCATCAATAATATACATAGCACAATATGAGTCATTCATTGCTGGTGCTTTTGGGAATTTGGATAAGATGAACTCAACCATTTCGTCACCTACTTCAAATGTTATTTCCCTCTTTTGATATCTATCATGGATCCAGCAGTCGACATAAATGGTCTATCTAGGAGGATTAGGATATCATTGTCTTCTTTAATATCCATCACGACGAAATCGGTTGGAATATAGAGTTGGTCGATTTGAACTGGAATATCTTCTAATATACTGATTGGATATTTAACTGATCTATCAACCATTTGGAGGGACATTCTGGTTGGTTGTACATCTCCCAGATTCAACATATTACAAATGCCCAGTGTCATTAAACTTATGCTTGCGCCTAATCTAACAGTGCATTATCGATGAAATGTCTTCCTACTACACATGGTATAGAGATGCTTCCAGGATCTTTTTTTTTTGTGTGGCTAATTTGTACTGAACAATCACATTGCACTATAATGGTCTAAGATCGTCAAGCTTGTGCTTGTTTGTCAAGATGACTTTAAAAAATTTAGCATAGGACGAGATCTGGGTTATGACTTCAGTGAAAGGTATTTCGACATGGTGTTTTTCGATTACTTTCACAAACTTCTTATATTGGGCGTCCTGTTTGGTTTGTTTTAGCCTATTTGTATTTCGAAATTGGTGGCTTATAAGAAAGGGGTGGTACATAAGTTGGTTTATCCTTCTCGGCTCCTTTATCTTCTTCTTCCCTTGGTTTCTCTGGTTAGACTGTCTTCTCTACCGCTAGATTTTCTAGTGTATTCACAATATTTTCTTTTGGTAGCTGATAAGTGCCAAAACGTAGTTATTTTGTATATATGTTTTGTGGCACTTATCAGTTCTTGTTTGTTAATAATTGTTGAATAACCCCATTTTTTTTGTTGTAAATACGTTTTATTGTGTTTTGTGTACATAATGTACCATTTGATTAGGTTTAATGTATTTTTGTAGGTATTTGTGCGTGTTGGAGCATCGAGGAATAAAGTGTCGAAGACACGGCTTCGAAGATGTAATTTTGATGAATAAAAGACCAGTTTTGCTCAGGAGAGACAATTGAGCGCGGTGAGGCAGCTCAGCGCGAGTCCACTCAGCGTGTTGAGTGCTTTGGTACTATTTCGGCAGAGAGATAATTTTGAGCGCGGTGAGACCACTAAGCGGCATTTAATTTGGTTTACGTGCAAATATCAGTGGAGGCCGCTGAGCGAGCCCTGGCCGCTGAGCACGGTCGTCTGTGTTTTGTTTTATAACTTCATTTTTCTTCATTTTTAGGTTATAATTTTGGGGTGAATTTTGATCCACATTTCCATCAACCTTTATTTTTGGTAGTATAGCTTAGTAAACAACACTAGGGTTTTGCTTATGGATGATTGGAAGTGGATTGCTCTTCGACTGGCTCTGACAAACCAGTGTAGATTTGTGGTTTATCTCTTCTCCTCTCTATGTATTTCTCTTTTTGTTGGGTTTGTTTGTATATTTACCTTGAACTCATGTATATTTGTCGCCCTTGGCGTTGTATAAAGCTTGCTTTACGAATCTCGGTTGGTGATTGTCTTAGGTTTTTACCTTGTGTTAGGGATTTGAGCTTTGTTAGACATAGATTGCTTAGATTCTTACCTAGGATGATTATCTGTTAGTTTCTAAATGCTAGAAATGGGTTTAGAGCTGACATTTACTTAGAGCATATGTGATTAATGCCTCTGTGTTGGTTGTTTCGAGCTAGAGATAGTCGTTACGAGTGACACAACTGACTTCTGTGTTGTTAAGGTAGGCCAGACATGGCTATAGAGGTGATGTAGTTGAATTCTCATTTGGGTTAGAAATAGCTTGGGTTGTGAGAGGTATGTGATGACACGGACGAGTATCGTAGACTGAGTATAACTGGACGATAGATTTTAGTCTGTGACGGGTAGTGTGCATTCGTTCTGGACAAGCTGTCTATCCTTTATAGTTTTTGTTCATTTACTTTTTGTCTTTTCTTTACAACCATTTAATCCCAAACTCATTAACGATATAATTGTCGAACGACGAATCAATTTCCAATCTCTGTGGACACGATACGATATAACCTAACCGATATATATCACCCGGTAAAAATAATACTATACTTTTTTTTGCCTGCTATACCAGCACTCGAACAAAATGACGTCGTTGTCGGGGACTGGTTTTATTGTTTATGTATTGCGATAATTCTGTTGTTTTTGAGTTTTGTAATTAATGTATATGTTGTATAGACTTTGTATATGAACTTGTATATTGTTACTTGTACATGTTGTGTGTTTACTTTCCATACTTGTACATATGTGCGTTTTTCCTTGTTTTCAAGTATTGTTGTAAGTTATCTCATATTCGTAACATTTGTTATGTGGATGTTAGGACACTTTCTTTAGGTTTGCGCGGTGTGACAATACCATGACATGACGAGAGGAGGTTACTAGCTCGCACAAAAAAGGGGTCGAGCTTACGACGTAAAACAAGCATGTTTTATTTATGTTTGTTTATGTGTGTGGTGACTTGTGTTTTAACAAGTTGAAATAGGACTTGCTCTTAATTTCAAATCTTCACTTTTCAAATTATTAATTCATTTTCACCAATTTTTGGTATCGTAATTTGATTTTGTTTTGTTATGTAATTTGTTGTTTTTCCACAAGTTTGTAGTGTTTTAGCTTGTGAAAGTGTGTATGTTTTGTAAATAGTTTTTAGTCGTGGAAATGAGATTTTGTAGGTGAAGTGGAGCTTGCATAGAAGCTGCACCTGTTGTTGTTATTTTTCTGCAACTGGTGTAGCACGCTTAGTGCGCTCTAGGCCGCTTAGTGCGCTCTGTTGTGCAGAGCCATTGAATTCTTTTAAAATTTCACTTGGTTTTCCTTTTTCCCACTTTCACCAAGGCTTTTTGTATTGAATAAAATTAATATTTTTTCTAATTCTTTTGTTGTTGTTTGGACTCCAATGTTGGTCCGGTAGCTTGAGGTTACATTTGGTGATTTTCGGAAATCGATCGTTTCAACTCGCGGAGGTATGGTAATGATAGTTTTCAAAGTTGGTACATTTCAGGTACTCGTTTATCCCTTTCTATAGCATGACATGTCTAGAAAATTTGTCATTTGTATAATTACCATGTCATTCATTCTTTTTGCATTACTTGCTTCTGAATTGAATCACTTTAGTTCCATTTTTAACCATAAATGTGAGGAATTTTTCCATTGTTCACATATGCTGAAGGCCACAATTCTTGTTTTAACTAGATTTTATTATACTTAATCTTTTGTTTTTTGTTGATTGTATGATTGCATAAAAATGATCAAGGCATTTTTGTTTGATTTTGAGCACAACTACGTTGGTCAAATATTAAATTCACCTTGTGAGTGTATGAACCTTTGTTACCCCTTTGAACTTTTATCAATATCCATGTTTATTTGAACTTGATGCTTGTCTATGAGTGTTTAGTTCACCTTTTTTGTATGAATGTTGATTTCTTTGTTTCTTGAACCCTCAACTATATGTTGTTGTATGAATTTTTACCTTGCCTTAGAAAGTAGGGAGTATTCACATAATGATGTTGATTGGATTTAAGTTGGGGAGAGGAATGTTTATGTACTTATATTGTGGTTGGTATGTGGTTAAAAGAAAAGAAAAAAAAAGATGAAAAAAAAAGTGAAAAAGAAAGATTAGAAAAAGAAAGAAAAAAAGAGAAAAAGCTTTGAAAAAGAAAAACAAAAAGAGTATGAATAATGTTGTGTTAATAAGTGAGGTGTTTTGGTTTGACAATTTGTGATGAAGAAGAAGTTTGATTGGAATTGTATTGTTTGGAACTTTGTGAGTTGATCACTCCCTTAGGTTTAGGCAAGTTTTTGTTTCTATTAGCTTTAGGACTTATCACTTGTTTGTCAACCAAGTCACATTACAACCTTGAAAATCTCTTGTGATTCTTGCATTTGTATTTTCAATTGAGTTTTTGGATGAATGCATAATTTAGTCTTTTATTTGCAAGATTGTTGGATGAGTGTCAAAAGTACCTCACCTTTGTGTGATCTTCATCTACCGATGAATTTTAGCTAGGTGTGATTCATGATTGAGCTTGTTTTGTTTTACAATGTTTTGCATGATTTTTTTACTTAGGATTTGTTTCATTTATTTGTTATTGTTGTAGGATAGTGGTAATATATGTTTCTCGTGTACGTTTTTGTTTGAACCATACATTTATTTTCCGTTTTAAAATTTGTTGATTCGTGATTATTTGACTATCATTCTTTGTGTTTTTGAGTTATTTGACTTTGTTTGAGGATAAACAATGTTTCAAGTTGGGGAGAGTTGATAAGTGCCAAAATATAGTTATTTTGTATATATGTTTTGTGGCACTTATCCGTTCTTGTTTGTTAATAATTGTTGAATAACCCCATTTTTTTTGTTGTAAATACATTTTATTGTGTTTTGTGTACATAATGTATCATTTGATTAATTTTAATGTATTTTTGTAGGTATTTGTGTGTGTTGGAGCATCGAGGAATAAAGTGTCTAAGACACGGCTCCGAAGACGCAATTTTGATGAATGAAAGACCAGCTTTGCTCAGGAGAGGCCGTTGAGCGCGAGTCCGCTCAGCGCATTTTGGAGCGCGTTGAGTGCTTTGGTACTATTTCGGCAAAGAGATAATTTTGAGCCTGCTGAGCGTGGTGAGGCCGCTAAGCGGTGTCTATGTCGGTTTACGTGTAAATATTAGTGGAGACCGCTCAGCGTGCCCTCGCCGCTGAGCGCGATCGTCTGTGTTTTATTTTATAACTTCATTTTTCTTCATTTTTAGGTTACGGTTTTGGGGTGGATTTTGATCCCCATTTCCATAAACCTTTATTTTTGGTAGTATAGCTTAGTAAACAACACTAGGGTCTTGCTTATGGATGATTGGAGGTGGATTGCTCTTCGATTGGCTCTGACAAACCAGTGTAGATATGTGGTTTATCTCTTCTCATCTCTATGTATTTCTCTATTTGTTGGGTTTGTTTGTATATTTACCTTGAACTCATGTATATTTTTCGCCCTTGGCGTTGTATAAATCTTGCTTTACGAAACTACGTTGCTGATTGTCTTAGGTTATTACCTTGTGTTAGGGATTTAAGCTTTGCTAGACATAGATTTCTTAGATTCTTACCTAGGATGATTATCTGTTAGTTTTTGAATGTTAGAAATGGGTTTAGAGCTTCCATTTACTTATAGTATTTGTGATTAATGCCTTTGTGTTGGTTGTTTCAAGCTAGAGATAGTCGTTACGAGTGACACAATTGACTTCTGTGTTATTAAGGTAGGGCAGACATGGCTATCGAGGTGATGCTGTTGAATTCTCAATTTAGGTTAGAAATAGCTTGGGTTGTGAGAGGTATGTGATGACACAGACGAGTATCGTAGGCTGAGTATAACTGGACGGTAGATTTTAGTCTGTGACGGGTAGTATGCATTTGTTCTGGACAAGCTGTCTATCCTTTATACTTTTTGTTCATTTACTTTTTTTTCTTTTCTTTACAACAATTTAATCCAGAACTCATTAACGATAGAATTGTCGAACGAAGAATCAATAACCAATCTCTATGAAAACAATACGATATAACCTAACTGGTATATATTACTCGGTAAAAATAATACTTTACTTTTTGCCTTCCTACTATACCAGCACTCGAACAGTAGCTCTAATTTCTTTGTCAGATTATTGTTCAACCTAGGGTTGGCAGGTCCATCATATGCAATTCAACTTCATAGTGAAATAACGTTAACATGTCCTTTCTACTGATATTCGTTCAATTTTCCATAGGTAATGGTCTGACACCATGTCCTCTATGGGTGCGCAGGCCTCTGGGTATGGTTTGTTCATCAGTGCGCCGCCAGCGGCAACGTCAATTGTCATCTTTGTGTTGTAGAGAAGTTCACTATAAAAGGTATGTATGATTAGCCATTGTTCAAATCCGATGTATGGACAAACTCTTAACAACTCTTTGTACCTTTTCCATGCATCGAAAAGGGATTCTCCGACTTGTTGAGTAAATCAGGTTCTTTGGTTTCGCAAGACATCATTTTCACTTGGTGGAAAGTATCTAGTAAGGAATACTAAGGTCATTCCACGTGGTGATAGAGTTTGCTGGGAGAGAGTCTAACCATGTTCTTGCTCTACCTCCGAGGGAGAAAGTGAATAAACGTAAACGTATAGCCTCAGGAGGAACATCATTTCTTTTTAATGTGTCGGCTAGTTGAATAAACACTTTCAAGTGTTGGTTAAGATACTCAGACATGATACCAACAAATTAGTTTTCTTGCACGACTTGCAGCAAAGTGGGTTTCAATTCAAAATTGTTAGCTGGGATTGTAGGGTTAAGAATACTCAAATGAGGTTCTTCGTTAGAAGGTAAAGCGAATTTATTAAGTGGTTTAAGGTCTTGTTCCTCTACCATTGCTCTTCGAATTCTTCGGAGCAAAAGTTTCGCACATGCGTATCTTTCTGGTTTGATAATCAGATCTTGTAAAGTTCTTGTACTGCGAGTTCTTCGCATTTACCGAAAATGTGTGCCTTAATCTCAAGTTCACAAAAAATTTCAAAATAATATAAAGAATGTTGAACCCTTAGAGACCTAATAGTCAAACTATCGTTATCTATTACTACGTTGTTTATCTAAGGCGAATAAAAATAAGTGTTTGGGTTGTGAAAAGATAATAAAATGAAGAACTTGAATTAATTCAGAAAAGTAATGTTGGAATGTAGATCTCATCAATTCATCGATGCTCTCATTGTTCTTCAATCGAACTACCCATGGAAAATGTTTTCCACTTTAAAAAAGAACTAATTAAAAAGGAACCGACACTTTCGTGTAATTGAGACCAAATTTTATCCCTTAACTTATACTGTCCGATGTCGTGTGCTAGACGCATTTTGCTTTAAAAAAGTAAACCTTTTTTATAAGATTACTTTAATATTTAGCTAGACGTGATTAAAATGTGCAATAAAATAATTATTTTGTTTTCAAAAGAAGACATAATAGACACAAACTTTGAATAAGCAATTGGAATAAAAATAGAAGAAGAATGTGCAGATAAGTAAAGATGTGATAAAATAAATATAAAGCGACAAATAAAACCTACTTCGAAGAGACTTTAATATGGTACAAATTAAATTTGTTGAATCTTGAATATGGAAAGTAAAATACTTACACGATAAAACTTCTACAGAGTTTGCTCTAAACTCGATTACAGACTCAATCGATGATGTGATAACTCTTCGATGTGAGGAGTTGATCACTTCCAAATTCAGTTTTATACGACTTAAGTTTGTAACTAATGTTGGATGAAATAAAAAGTGAATAAAAAATGCCAATTTATATTGTTTCAAAAACCTAAAATTAACCAGAGAGGTTACTAAGTTCGAAGGAGAGAATTTAGGGAAGAGTAGAGTTTGTGCATGACCAAGCAAGCCCAAAATGTAAGTGCCTTGCGTCTTCAACGTGTGGCGACCACCACACCCTCATGGTGAACTCCATGCTCACATAGTGGCTAGGACTTGGTCTTTTTGACCTTTAACGCATGGACCACTCATGGACACCTCTATGGTGAGCGCCATAGTGGTCGCCTTGAGTGTAATTTTCTCCATTTCTCCTGTTTTGCTTTGTTTCTTTGCATTCAACTTCCATTTGGTCAATTGTCTGAAACATAGATGCAATACCCACATAATAATAGAAATGGACACAAAACAAAAAGAAAACATGTATAAATCGAGTCAAATATACGTTGTGTTTTTGTGTCATCAACTTCCATCAACAAATTTCAAATTCACACCCTACTAGATAACAAAAAAATCAATGTTAAACAACCTATAAAATTTTCAAATGCTTCAAACAACAAAAAGTCAGCCAACTCCATTAACAACAATAATCAAACAAAAAATAAGAGTGGAGGATTGGATCGAAACAACCATACCACTATTGAAGTTTCTCCGACACCAACCTCCTCCTCCGACGCCTCCCGGACGATCTCGTGCCTCTCACAACCGACAATTACATCATGTGGCTTGTCCCTCATGTTGACGACACCACACAACATCCACACTACATCCCATCACGACCGCGCTATATCTGGATCAAGACCGTTGCACCACCTCTGCACTCGGAATGCTGCCACCATGCTGTTTCGGCACCACCACACAGTGACTACTAACGCGGATCTGTTCCAAGTTTGTGAATTTGTTTTTTTTTACTTTCATGGTGTTTTTATTTAATGATGGTTTTTTATATGACTTCATGAAGTGTTTTTTTTATAGTTTTGTTGAGGGATTATTGAAAAAAAAGGAAGAAGAAATTTTGAAAAAATGGTGAGTATAAAAAGAAGAAGAAAATACACTTAAATGGAGAGAAAGAGAAAATTTATCATTTCCTTTTGACTGAGCCTTTTGTTGTTTTTGTTTATTATTCCATCGCCAGGTGTAAAGGTCAGATTGGGTTAGGTGAAAATTAAAAAATAAGAGATATGTAATAGAGGAGGGGTGACACACCTATGCTAATGGTAGAGGTGGACATAATATTTGAATCTGACTAGAACCTACTTAGTCTGAACCAAAATACAGTGCAACGGACATGATTATTTGGGTTTTGGGTGAAAAATTTGGAACATTAAAGTATAGGTGGGTTTGTTTGGTCGGAATTGATGTCAAAATTCAATCCATTAAATATTGTTATCCAACATTCCACTCATTCAAAGGAAATGTGATACTTTAACCACTCAAATTTGTACCAACATTCTCTACCACAAGTGTGAGTCCTCACATTCTATAATAGGATTCAACACCAGATCCAGTCGAACCACAACTCTGCTACCACTGTTGGGGTGTCCGAGGAAATCGAGAGCATCAATTAGACTAATGCTCCAGGACCACAAGAGAGGGACATGCCAAATCTCAACCTAAAACCTTAAGGTTTTGGGATTAGATGTGGCGTCTCCCTCTCTTATGGTCCTAGAACATTAGTCTAATTGGTGCTCTTAACTCCCCCTAATTTCCTAACAGTGGTATCAGAGCTTTTGTTTGATTCGAGGATATGTGTTATTAGTATGCTCACTTGTGTTAGCTTTGTTTGATCTTCCATGTCAGAAAAGAAGGCTAGTGTTGTGAAAAAGTTGTTGAATTACATTCACAAATTATGTTGTGCAGTTTGGGCTGGAGAAAATTTATGGAATAATTATTTTTTACTTGGCCGAATTAGGTTAGGTAAATATTCAAATAATAAGAGATAAGTAATAGAGGATGGGGCGGAGCACATATGCTGATGGTAGGGATGAAGATAATTTTTGAATCTGACTAGAATCCTCTTAGTCCGAACTGAAATACAGTGCAGCAGACAAGTTTTATTTGGGTTTTGGGTAGAAAAATTAGAACATTCAAGTATAGATGGATTTGTTTGGTAGGAATTGGATGTGAAAAGTCAATCCATTGAACTCCATTTTCCAACATTCCACTCATTTATAAGAAATGTGGGACTTTAACCACTCACACTTACACCAAACATTTCCCACTATAAGTGTGAGTCCCCACATCCTATAATAGGATCCAACACTGGATCCAGCTCCCGCTTCCCCACCTTGCCGAACCATGACTTTGATGCCACTGTTGAAGTATCCGAGGAAGTCGGGAGCACCAATTAGACTAATGTTCCATGACCACTAGAGAGGGAGACGCCATATCTCAACCCAAAACCTTAAGGTTTTGGGTTGAGATATGGCGTCTCCCTCTCTGGTGCTCCTGGAGCATTAGTCTAATTGTTGCTCTCGACTTTCCCTAACTCCCCAACAAGTGTATCCGAGCGTTTGATTTGATTCTACGATATGAGTTCTTAGTATGCTATGTGGTTGCATCTTTATCTGACCTTCCATTTCTCAAAAGGAGGCTAATATTGTGAAAAAGTTGTTGAGTTGCATTCACAAATTCTGTTGTGCTGTTTGGGCTAGTTGATAACGCAAAATTATATAGTATATTTTGACTTAACTAGCATGGATCTTTGTTTCGCTTTCCTTTATTTATGTCTTGTTATGCCGATATTATTGTCCTATTTCAGGTACCTCAAGTAAAATTGATCTCAAAGGAGATTTGAGCAAAAATAAAAGAAATGAAGTAAAAAACTGAAGAAAATACAAGAAAGGCCAAACCAAAGGCCGATTATCCAAAGCCCAGGGTGGCACCCACCACCACTCACCCATGATTTTCTCAACTTCTCACCATGATCTCCATTATCTCCACTACTTATCACATGAACCTTTAAGTAACTTCCATTAGCTTTCTCTATAAATAGGATCTTAGAAGTTAGTTTTGATTATCCAAGTTTGTGCGTGGAAGCGCTGTTCATAGTTTTAGGCACAAATCACATTTGTAAAAGTGGTAGTTTCTCACATTGGGGAAATACCACACAATTAGTTTTAGGCCTACAATCTATGTACTCTTGGATCACAATCTTGCCATCATATTAGAACTTTATTTCAAGTTCTTTATTTCTCGCATTTACAGGTTCTTTATCATATTGCTATATTATTATTATTATTATTATTATTATTATTATTATTATTATTATTATTATTATTATTATTATTATTATTATTTATCATTAATGATTTGTTTGTCAAATTTAATTACCATGTTATTTTTAATTGCAATTGTTATGTTTAATTTGTTTTCAATCAAAAGTATGTGTAGCTAAATCATTAAGAGTCTGGTATGTGAGGATCTTCGTTTCGACGAGACTCGATAACAATGTTGGCTTAATATTTAATTAAAATTTTTTTTTTCGATCTTTGTTTTTAAAATTAATTTAAATAGCTTTCTCATGAGAGTGAGAGGTTATTTAACACGATTTTGTCACGAGTGAGAGGTTATTTAACACAATTTTGTCACGAGAGTGAGAAATTAACTAAGGTTATGAGCTAGTACCGCGAGAGCGTGGGGGTCGAACCAGATAGTAGAAACTAGGCATTAATCTTAAACACAACGAGAGCGCTTTAGGATTAATCAGAACTTGTTCACTTTTCAAAACGTGTTCCTCAATTAGAATGGGCGAGCGAGAGCAAAATCTCATGGTCAAGGAGCATGACTTTATTCAAAACCAAGAGAGTGTAGGTATTGTCTTTAAATTGATATTTTCTACTAAACACTTTTCTAACATCAATGTAAGCCAACATGTTACAGATCCCTGAGGTACACGAAATCCACATTTCGACATCTCTTTTATTATATATTTCTTTAATATTATTTTAGTCAATTTTAGTTCTTAGTTTCCCCTAAATCAATTATTCATTCGCCTTAGCTTTACAAAACAACAATAAATTACAATAGTTTGATATTGGTCTCTGTGGGTTCGACAATCTTTTATATTACTTCGATATTTTCGTGCACTTGCGAACACATCACTAGTGAAATTTGATGGAAGAATAGTTTTTGACTTGTGAAAAGTTCAAGTCAAAGATGTGTTGATACAATCAAGTTTACACAAGTTTGCACCATAAAGTTTCAATCTAGTTTTCGACATGTTGAAATTCTTGCAGTGGTGTAGCTTCAAGTGACTATACTCTTTATTGTGGAGTATGATTGTCGGTGAAGATAATGAAAGCTTATGTATTATTTTCAAACAAAGTGGAGATTATCGGGGTTGGTTAAAAATATAATGTTGAAAAAGTCCCACATCGGTTAGTTTTGTGAAGAAAAGGTAATGGAAGAGAGAATTCAAGGCTATATATAGGATTAGAGTTCTTCTAAGTTCCACATCAGTTGTTATTTTGTTCCTCTTTTTCCTCTATGTTTTGTTTATTTTTTCCCAACAACTGGTAATGTTGGGTGCAAGTGTGAGTGCTTAAAGTTCCACAGTGTCTATGATTTATAAGAGAGAAGACTCAATGCGATTTTTCCCAACAACCGATAATGTTTGATGCAAGTGTGAGTGCTTAAAGTTCCACATTGTCTATGATTTATAAGAGAGATTGAGTGCTTAAAGTTCCACATTATCTATGATTTATAAGAGAGAAGACTCAATGAGACCATTGCTCTAGAACCACAAGAGAGAAAGACGTCACATCTCTACCTAAAACCTTAAGATGTTATATAAATAAGTCATCTCTCTTATAAATTTAACATTCCACTCATTTATAGACAATGTGAGACTTTAATTACTCACACTTGCACCCAACAAAGTACAACAAGAATGCTTATGAACGAAGAAATCCAAACTTCAAGCAGGAGATATAATGCTTGGAAGAAGTCAAAGATTGTTGGCTGGCACATGTGCATAGCAAACTGAGGAAGTATTTAATATAGTCCACAAGCTTAATTGCTCACAGAGAAAGCTACACCACACAATCTTAACAATTTCATTTCATTCCATACTATAGAATCAAATCGTAACAAAATTAAAACCTTAAGTCATATTTGTGAGGCCAAAAAATGAAACTTTGGATAATAGATTGAAGTTTCAAAACTATGCTTGAATAAGTATATCATTTGACGCGTAGAAGCAGTCAAGATTGAAGAAAACATAATGTCGACTGTACTGGTGGTTGGCTCTTATTATTATTGTTCAATTTCAATGTGAAGTCTTTATCCCAGTGCATATATAGTTGCCAAAACAATACTCACTAGTAAAAAACAAAGTCATTTCTCCTTCGTGCATATTCTGCAAATAAAAGATACAAATCGTGTATCATATTGTGCTATCAGCAGACCAACTTTTCAGAAATGAATGACCCTAAGAATGCCGATCCCAGACCCGGCAATGAAGGTCCTCCGGCGATGGCACCACCTCAATATGATCTTCCACCACCCAAAAGTCAAAGTACTGAATTCTTTGAGTGCTGGTCATTCTAAAAATCTCAAGAACCAAAAAGTTTTCATTTTGTAATTTGTTCATGTTCTTGTCAACATTTCTAACTTTTTATTTATTTTCCGTTTCAGTATTACAGCTCTATGTTGTTGTTGCGTCTTAGATGGGTGTTTCTGTGACCCTTCAATCTTATGCATGAGCTGCTTCTGAATAGTGCTTCAAGCTACCATTAGTTAGCATTGTGATTTGATATTTGATACAATGCGGAAAGATTACGATTCTTGAGTTACATTGGGTCCCCTATGTTCCCTTAATAATCAAGTTGGATTTGAATTGAAATGTCCAAATGTAACTTTAACAAACGACTTTATCCAAGAACTGTGTGACAGTTTGTAATGTTTTGCAGTAGTTTCTTCAACGTTTATGCTTAGTAGAATTTCAATGTTTGTACAAGGACTTCTTTTACATTGGTTTCATTTTGCTTTTGCACAATAACATTTGGATTTTTGTACCATCCTAAACTCAGTTTTTCTTTACTCCAATAGGAATTGTCTCTATATTCCCTACTTTTTCTTTGGTTATTACTCTGAACTTACTTATAAATTTTCTTATGAAGCGAAAAGACTTAATTCATTTCATTAGTAATACGATCATGATTCTGAATACACGTTGGTACTGTTAGATCTTGTGTTGGGGGTCTGCTGCAAAATATAAACAAGAAGAAGATGAAAACGTTACGATGAAAGTTGCACAAAATAAATTTTAAAGCGTGTGTTTACACTAAGCTTTAGGTTCGATTCGCCCCCACCAATTTATGTACATTTGATGCAAATGGGTTACCTGGCGAATCCCCTTTAGGATACTTTGGAAACCTCAACATGAATCGCACATTCACATTAAGCATATCGATCAACAATATTTCACCGAATAAAGTTCCTTCATTTATTCTCGTGCACTAGAAAAATAAAAGAATGATATAGATATAATTTTTTGGCATTTGGAATATATTATTTTTTGTGTCTCTTCAATGCCTAACAAATGTATCTATTTATAGAAAAACTTATGTCCTTTGGTGAAGGGAAACAACTCTTTGAAAGATTTTGTTCATGAATGGTTACATTGCTTCAATTGTAAAGCATTACACCTTTTCTCTAAAAGGTCTATTTTAACCATTGCAACTTTCCAAATATATTTTGGAAATTCTCCAACCATCCCTCACCATTTTCAAAATATATCTAAATCCATTATTCAGGAAATTTCATGATTTCAGATAAAGGTATCTTACGATTTGAACCATTACTTACTAAGTTAAGTTTTCACTCATCCCCGAATAGATTGGTAGACAAGCTTTGAACCAATTATTCATTAGAACAAGTGTGCATAACTCCCACATGAAATCTCGGTATCATTGATCGAATTATCAATATGACACATTTAATAATGCATTGTGTCTCATATCCCTTTCATGAGAATTTAAGAGTCAGGCCCTTGAACTCTAAGAAGCGGCACCACTTCATTCTCATATAGGTAGACTATATCAGAAATGCACCCATAATTATGCATTCCAGCAAACATATGCTATATGTCTATTAAGAAAAAACCTTCATCCTACCACATTTATTCTTATGGTCCAAGTACTTTTAATCCATGGGATGTATCTATTGTCAAGTACTTCAATCACTCTAATAATGTACTTTCATCATTGAACTCAAGACTTAACATTAATCAAGTGTGAGTTGAGTTTCCACCATTGGTGATTAATTATATATTGGCTTGTTCCACATCCCTTAATAATGTCTTTCTTGTGTTCAGTTATATCTAAAGACATCATTCATTGTCAATCCTTCCATCAAAGAATCACAATATTTTTCAAACTTTAACAAACTTTGAATATTCAATCTTTCAAATAGTCATGTCTATAATTATTTTATGTACTCATAACAGCATTGACCAACTATCATCAAATCATGACACCTTTGTCATATTAGTACATTTGTCATATGCAAAATATATTATATATTCTTGATAGTTTTGACGAACTATCACCATGACACTTTTGTCATTTATTTTGTCTTGGATAACTTCATCCTAAAAAGATGTCCTTTGAAGTTATTCCTTGTAAATCTTAGGATCATCTTCCGCTTGAAGAATAACAGGTATCTTATGAATAAAATTCTCTATTTCCTTCAACCAGATAAAAGAAAATGAATCGAGAATCAATTTTGTTCTGTCCTAAATCCTTAGTCTTTCAGACTTTTACTTATCATAAGTTTCGATTGTGTTTCAACAATTCATAAAGAATTTTTTTATTTTTTTTATTTGTGTTTCAATAATATGTGAAGAACCTTCCTCACAAGGTTCTTTAGTTGTTGAAATCTTGAATTTCAATAATTTTATTATACTCAAAATAAATTTTATTGAACAAAAACATATTATTCACATCAAATCCAAATTAAAATTCAATTGCATAATATAAAATCATGAACGGTAATAAATTTAGCTTTTAAAAATATCAATATAAAATATTCAAGATTCATACATGCTGATATTTTCTTCCTAGCCTTAATGCTATAATTTACAATCTCCATAAATCATATATATCATAATTTTTATTTGTCATACTGTAAGATGTTCATGAACATTCATGTGAGCAATAACATGTAGAGATGCATACATATCCAATGACGCTACAGTTAATTTAATGTAGAAAAACAAATTTTGTTTCATGTCGTAATTAATTTACTTCACCGTGTATAATGAAAGCAAATCATATATACATATACATAGAATGCATATCAACGAAAATGACTTTAAAAAGAAACTTTGTCCTTAGGCCATATATGAATTCAGTTAAGAAGTTCGGCATACGACATTGAAAAATAGTATAATTTCTTTTCCAAATTCACATCTTCAAACAACTTTCAACTTATCAATTATCAAATTAATACAAAATTATTTTGAAACTTTCAACGAGTCAAATTAGAATAGAAAAATCATAGTATCAACAACTTGACTTAGGTATCAATTATTAGAAAATCTCACTTCAGATTCTTTTATAATATTCTAATTGGAATGAGAAATATAAAACATACCCGGATTTATAATCGTGATAAAAATAACCAATTTTGCAGTCGTTAATTAAATACAAATGAATCATAAATCGAACCTAAAGATTGTTAGATCTTGTGTTGGGGGTCTGCTGCAAAATATAGACAAGAAGAAGATGAAAACGTTACGATGAAAGTTGCACAAAATAAATTTCAAAGCGTGTGTTTACACTAAGCTTTAGGTTCGATTCGCCCCCACCAATTTATGTATATTGGATGCAAATGGGTTAGTCGGCGAATCCCCTTCAGGATACTTTGGAAACCTCAACATGAATCGCACATTCACATTAAGTATATCGATCAACAATATTTCACCGAATAAAGTTCCTTCATTTATTCTCGTGCACTAGAAAAATAAAAGAATGATATAGATTATCTTCGTGATTAAGCCAAAGAGTTCATCTCCTCTGCCTCCAAATGACCTCCTCTACTTGAAGCAATTTATCTCTTTGATTCTCTTTGATATGCACACAAAATTACCAAAAGGTAAGGAAACCAAATGTAGCAGATCCCTCCCCATGGTAAACCATAAACCCTTTAGCCCCACCCATTCATTATCAACAACAACTTATTAGGAGTGTTCACTGGATAGTTTGATTCGATTTTGAGAGAATCTGATACTTAAATCGGTCAAAAATATATGAATTGGTTTGAATTAGATTCACACATTTTTGTGATAAAGCGCAAAGTGAATCAAACTGAAAAATAATATGTTGGTTTGAATTGGATTGATCGGATACATTAAAAACAAATGTGAATTTTTTTTTTAAAATTATCTAATTTACATCAATTGATTTTCCATAATAATATTAAATTTCTCTTCTTTTTTTTTCTTCACATTGGTTGTGAATGTCACAAATGACATTTTATTTTTTCTTCTTTAAATTGAATATCTTATACAAGTTTCTATTAGATGATATAAATTATATGAATTAATATGATTGGTTCAGATATGGATTCACGGGTAAAGTTTTAAAAATCCATTGTTCGAATCAATTAACATTGGATTTTATTAATTTGATTAGATTTTTATCCAAATAAAAAAAATATTCAACCCAAACATCATTGGTTGATTTAGATTCCAATTTAATACGGATTTACCCAATACAATAAACACCCCTACAACTTATAAGAATGTCAAATGGATTTATCTATTTAATGGATGTAGAGTACGTTCCAAAAAGGCTAAAGCCCCTCTAACTCAGAAGTAAGTGCAACTCTACTACCGCCTTTCCTACCAAAAAGCGAACCCAACCGAAGGAAATAATACAAGGTCTGGAAAGGACCGTAAAGAATCAAATTCTTTCCACCCTTTCTTCCCCTGTTCTGGAGATTGATAGAGCCCTCTCGCTGTGTGAGTTTGAACCTATAATTTTTTTTATTGCAAAAGATTACAAAATGGCACATACTTCTTGGATAAACATCATAGTATGCATCATCCACCTTGACAATTTTGTCAAAATTACACTCTCCCTTTTCAATTAAAATCTAATTCGGATTCAAATTGGAGACATAGGGGACCCAATGCAACTCATGAGTTGATTGTTTTCCACATTACATTGCATAATCGTTCATGAAGATAAACAACTTCTATACCCAATTTTGAATATTAAAACCAGATTTACAATAATACAATTAAAAACTTCCACAAATTAAAACTATTAAGTAACTGGTAACTATTTTATTTATTTATATTTTTCTAGATGCAGAAACTTTCATATATGATCAGAAGATACACAAGATTGAAGGGTCACAGCAACACTCATCTATGAGACAACAACAACATAGAGCTGCAAAACTGAAACACATAAAAAACAAAGAAAACTTAATAAAAGCTGAACAAGACAAAATTAATATATAATTTTTTTTTATTTCTTTTGAAGATGGAAAAGAAAAAGAAAAATATATAATTATATTTATTTAAACTGACCATCCCTCAAGGAATCCAGCACTCTGTCTTCTGGGTGGTGGAGCAGCATATTGTGGTGGTGCCATCACTGGGGGACCTTGATAATACCCTGCCAACAAAAAAACTTTCCCAAAAATTAAGTACATGATTTAATTTTATTAATGAAGAAATAAAACATTTATACAGAAAAATAAAATAAATTAAGGAGTAGTTTTCTCCACCATCAATAAACCATATCATATATTTCATCAAAAAATAAATCAATCATATAATATGAAGAGAAAAAGAACATAAAAATATTGGTTTTAGAGGATGAAACCTTACATCATGGTATGTCTATGATAGAAATCTGGTATTTAATATTTATCATATGATATGTAAGTAGCTATAAGATCTAACTTGTGTATGAAGAGAAGAAAGATGATAAAATTACCTTGTGCAGGGTATGGATAGGCATACTTGGGATCATTCATTTCTGAAAATTTTGGGTCAAAGCACAATATGATACACAATTTCTAAGATATAATTGCAAATATATAGTGAGTTTTGTTTTGATTTTTCATGCATATGCATATAAACCCTACCTTAGGTAACTTATACTTGTTTTGGGCAACTAAGGACTTTCTAGAATATATACTTTCCAGTGAACAATTAGGAAACTTCTATGCAAAGCACAAACTTATACCATGGACAAACAAGGAGGCTCTTATAAGGGAGAATATGTTGATGAAAATCAGTAATAATTGTGGGACATAGTATTAGGTTAGAGAAAAATAAGGAGTACTTAAAAAACCCATCAATGTGACACTTGGGAATGATTTTATTTTTTAAATTGACCAATGAACATATTTTTATAGCATGAATGGAATGAAATCTCAATTTTCTTATAACTTCACTCCTTCACCTTAATCATTAATTTATTATTATATCTCTTCCTAGGTAGTCCTATTGTATGTACTCATAACTTCTTACTAATAAATAAATATTTTGCAAAACCAACTCTAATTAATTAATTATTGATTGAATTCAAAGCTTTGCTCTTTTTTATTTTACTCTCGATATAATTTTTGGTTGGATTTAAAATTTTGTTTTTATTTATTCAGATAAATATGTTTTTCTGTGAATATTTATTTAATTTATAGATTTAATTGATTAAATGTTGACGTCACTTAATTAGACTAGTATTTGTTTATATGACCACTTAATGTTGATGTGGAATACTTCATTTGTTTTTTCCGAGATCAAGGATTAATTCATTTATTTTATATTTTTAGGGCTTCATTCACTTCACGTTTCTCTTTGACTCTCTAAGTGAAACGAAGGAAGAACCACAAGGTGTAAAGATGAGAACTGTAAGAACGAAGGTTGGGAACGATTAACGAACGATTTAAAACGATGGAACGAATGCTGGATTAAAAAAAGGAAGGACGTTTACTGGTAAGTTTAAAGTTTAGCCTCTTTCAAATTTAAGATTTAGCGCGTTTTCAACTTCCGCCTCTTTTAAATTTAAGATTTAGCGCGTTTTCAATTTTCGCCTATTTCTAAAATAGGGTTTGCTTGGTTTTCAATTTATTGGGTTAACTCTATTTGATTTAGTGTTTAAAATTCTTTTTAGGCTATGTTCTTCTTAGGTTTTTGTTGGTTCTTATTTGAAATGTTAATTTGTGTTGTATGATTCTCTATTTTTTTTAGAAATTCATTTTGTTGCAATGTGATTGTATGATTTTTAGTGTATGAATTTGTTCTGGGTTTAGGTATTTGTGTTGGTGTTGTTTGTAAAATATATTATTTGTTGGCTATGAATAAGTAGTTTTCGTTTTATGTAAGAAATAGATGGGTTTGTTCATGTTTTATCCACCACGAAAGAAGTCCTACAAAGGCGAGTGGAAGAAGTCATGCACATGCAAGTGGAAGAAGTTTTGTCAAAAAGTTCGACATAAGGAGACCAATCATAACTGCTGGATCACCAGGTCCTACAACTAAGTTAAGCGAAAAAAGGAATTTCCCAGGCCTTAGAACTAGACCCAGTTCAGCTCAACCAAGCAAGAAGACTAAATATATGTCATTAGGAACTCTATTTTTGGATCTTTGTTAAGTTAGATGTCTTGTGGAACTATGTTATAATGAATTGTTGTAATATTGTATTTTTGGATCTCTATTATAATATATTTGGTACTTTATTAAGTACTCTATTTTTTATGGGCTTTTTGGTGTATTAGAATATCTTTTGGTACTCTATATTAGTATCATGTCCTTTAAGACTTGCAAATTAATGAATGAAATTTACTGATACAAGTCTGTTTATGAATTAATAATACTTCTATTCTTTTATATAAAAGATAATTTATTTTTTAAATTTTTTGAATAATCAATGTATTTGATTAAAATATAGACTAGGTACATTGATTATTGAATGAATCTAAAAAATAACTTGTCTCCTATATATAAGAAGTATGAGTTATGTTTACTTAATCAAATTGATGCAGATCAAGAAGTATGAGTTATGTTTACTTAATCAAATTGATGCAGATCATGTTTACATAATCAAACTATATGTCAAATTCACGATCAAATATATTGATACAAGACTGTTTACTGATACATGTTTAAAATCAAATCATACCATAAACATGTATTAACATAGGAGACCATAAACATATATTAACAGAGAAGATTAAATTTTAGATTTTTCATTTTATTTCATTCATTCATCTAAATTTTTATTACAAATTCAATCTCACATCTAAAATCACATTATCAATTTGTACATTAATAAATGTAAACTAAGAAATATAATTTTTTCAAAAATACTTCCACTTCATTGTATTCTTAAGAGTCACTTTAGAGGTCTTTTAGCTCCTGCCTTTATGCATCAATTTTGCCTCTTTAATCTTCATTTTATTTTTCTTACATTTTCGTTTTTGACTAAATTTATTCTGGAAATATATTTCTGGAATGTTTTCGAAAACGCATTTTTGAATCCTAGTGAATTAGTATCACATTGTTTGATTCATATAATGTACGGTTTGTTGAAATATTAAATTAGATTTGTTAAAATATTAGATTAGATTATATTTGATTTGATTTAATATTTAAATGGTATCCAAGTTGTGTAGACCCGAGCTCAATTAGGATTGTATATAAATAGTCCTAGTCTGTATCAATATTTGAACAATTGAATAATACAAATCCTTATTTCCTTTATTATTCTCTCTTTCTCTCCTCACTAAAAGTGCCTCACAAACTAACAAATTAGTATCCAGAGCTTCCGGTTATTGTTCTTGATCGAGTTTTCAAGAATTTTACGTCAGAGATCGTATTTTCAGGACAAGTGAATCAACCGCTGCGAAGATGGCTAGTGATAAGGGCATTCTGAATTATCTTTCAATGCTTGACGGCAAGAATTGGATCCGATGGAAAAAAATAGATGCAATCTTTGTTTGGCGTCCATGAAACTCTAGAGGTGGTTACCGAAGACGTTCCTGCGTTGGCTGCAGATGCAACCGAAGCACAGAAAAAAGCTCACAATGAAGTCAAGAAGAAAGATTGCAAGGATGCTTATTGCATTCAGACGGCTGTTGATGCTGCTAATTTCAACAAAATCTCTCATGCTAAAATGACGAAGGAAGCATGGGATATTCTGGTGAAGTATTATGAAGGAGGTGAGAAAGTTAAGGTTGTCAATTTGCAAACCTTACATCGACAATATGAATTGTTGTTGATGGGAGAAGATGAAAAAGTTGCAGAATATGTGTCGAAGGTTTAGAAACTCCTCCATATCATAAAGGGTTGTGGTGAAACTATAACTGATAAGATGATAGTTGAGAAGGTAATGAGAACGTTGACCTCACACTTTGATCACGTTATCGTAGCTATTCAAGAATCCAACAAACTTGAAACCACTAAAGTGGAAGATTTGGTTGGTTTGTTGGAGGCGCATGAGATGAGGATTGTCGAAAGGAAGGAGTTCAAGACTCGATACATGCTCTGCAAGCCTAGTCATGGAAAAAGGATGGTGGTTCCAACAAATTCAAAGGCAAGTTCGACAAGACTCAGGGAAAGAAACCTTGGTCGAATCCCCACATGAATAAGGTCGAAGATAGATTTTCTGAATCCTCGAAACGGGGAGGAGGAAACTATGGAAAGGACAAAGAAGATAAAAAAAGGTGTGCAGTGCTATAACTGTGAAAATTGGGGTCACGTAGCCAAGAATTGTTGGTACAGAAAAGACAAGGGATCGACAGGCAATGACGAAGGAGCGAACCTTGCACGCCAAGATTCAAATGATTTTTAAGGTGGTATGGTGGTTATTGCTGTAGTTGGTGATAACCATGTCGAATCCAAGATCTGGTTCCTCGACTCAGGCTGCTCGAATCACATGACTGGTCGAAAGGAGTGGTTGGCAGACTATGACGAGTCGAAGAAGAGCAAGGTAAAACTTGCTGATAATAGTTCATTGCAAGCAGAAGGTACTGGAAACATAGTTTTTCAAATGCAAAATGGAGGGAACGCTATGATTAAAGATGTGCTCTATGTACCTGGAATGAATTTCAACTTGCTAAGTGTTGGACAACTGGTCAAAAAAGGTTTCTTAGTTGTTATAAAAGATGGAGCTTTGAAATTGTTCGATACCAAGAATAATTTGGTCTTAAAATCTCTGTTGTCGAAGAATAGGACATTTAAGACTATGATCAGTTCGACAGAAGTTCAATGTTTGAAAATTGTTGTTGACCACAAGGATAGTTGGTTGTGGCATTTGAGGTTTAAAAATTTGAACTTTCGATCACTCAATCAACTAATTACTCAAGATATGGTTACTGGAATTCCAAGTCTTGAGATGCCTGAAAAACTTTGTGAAGGTTGTTTAATCGGAAAGCAATCCAAAAATTCTTTTGTTTCGACTATGCCAATGAGATCATCCTGCATTCTCGAAGTGGTACATTCAGATGTATGTGGTCCATTCGAAGAACATACCATTGGTGGAAATAGATATTTTGTTTCGTTTATTGATGAGTTCAGTTGAAAGTTATAGATATATGTGATCCAGAGAAAGGATGAAGTATTCGAAATCTTTAAGAGATTCAAGATACTTGTCGAAAACTAGAGTGAGAAAGGATCAAAGTTCTACGAACAGATGAGGGTGGCGAATACACTTCGAAGATGTTTGAGAAATTATATGTAGAACATGGTGTTGATCATGAGGTAACTGCTCCTTATACGCCTCAACATAATGGAATTGCTGAAAGAAGAAACAAAACTATATTAGATATGGCAAGATGCATGCTAAAGTAGAAGAATCTACCAAAGTCTTTATGGGGAGAGGTTGTTTTGACTGCAATTTATATTTTGAATAGGTGTCCTACCAAGATTTTGAAGAATAAGGTTCCTGAAGAAGTATGGAGTGGTAAATGACCACCGGTAAGTCATTTGAAGGTGTTTGGTTGTATGTGTTATAAGCATATTTTTGATGCAAGAAGAAGGAAGCTTGATGGCAAGAGTGAACCTATGATACTGGTAGGATATCATAAAACTGGTGTATACAGGTTTTTCAATCCAGTTAATGAGAATATTGTGTTGAGTAGAGACATTGTAATTTATGAAAATTCTGCCTGGAATTGGGATTATAGTAATTCAATTAACAAGCCACTAATGAGCTCTGATTTCGACAAAGAAATTGATGAGATCGAAGTCGAGAGAATTACTGAGAATCCATTCTAAGTCGAAGATGAAGCAAATGTTGATATTCCAGACAATTTCGAAGTCGAAGAGGGTGTGGCTAGCACAAGCCATAGACCTCAACGAAATAGAGTTCCTCCAACAAGACTTTAAGATTATGAAGTAACTGGTGATGATGAAGTAACACCAGATGAAGAATTAGTTCATTTTGCTTTACTTGTTGGTGTTAAACCAATCAACTATAGCGAAGCTTTGAAGAGTAACAAGTGGAAGTTAGCTATGGTCGAAGAGTTAGAGGCAATCGAAATAAATAATACATGGGAGTTAGTCGAATTATCAGCATATACAAAAACTATTGAAGTGAAGTGGGTGTTCAAGTTGAAATACAATGCTGATGGTTCGATAGCAAGACATAAAGCAAGATTAGTAGCTCGAGGGTTTCTTCAAAGAGAAGGACTTGACTACTTTGAAGTATTTGCTCCAGTAGCAAGATTGGAGACTGTTCGACTAGTAGTAGCATTGGCATGAAACCAAGGTTGGTCGACATTTCATTTAGATGTGAAATCAGCATTTCTGAGTGGTCCTTTAGAAGAAGAGGTTTATGTCACACAACCTCCTGGGTTTGTGATTCAGAAGGAAGCGAGTAAAGTATATAAGTTGCATAAAGTGCTCCATGGTCTCAAGAAGACACCTAGGGCATGGAACAAGAAGATTGCTCCATGGTCTTAAGTAGGCACCTAGGGCATGAAACAAGAAGATTAACTCATACTTAGTCGAATTGGGATTTGTCAAATGCAAATCAGAGTATGGTGTCTATGTTCAGGTTGTAGCACAAGATATAAAAATCATCTGCTTATATGTTGATGACTTACTACTAACTGGAAATAACTTGAAGAACTTGTCGAAGTTCAAAGAGCTTATTACGAAGGAATTTGAAATGTCGAATCTGGGAAATTGTCTTATTTCCTAGGCATAGAATTTCAAATAAAGAAGCAAGGTGTGGTGCTACATCAAAGGAAGTATGTCAAAGAGATACTCAAGAGATTCATAATGGATGATTCGAATCCTACATCCTCACCTGTCGAACCAAATGTGAAGTTAGAGAAGAATGGAGAGGAAGACAGAGTTTATGTAACTTTGTTCAAGAAAATTGTGGGATCTCTGAGGTATTTATGCAACAGTCGACCTAATATAGGTTTCGTTGTCAGTTTAGTAAGCAAATATATGAGTGAACCAAGAGTGTCACATATGAAGGCTACAAGAAGAATCCTGAGATATTTGAAGGGTTCGATAAATTGTGGAATACTATTTCGACGAAATTCTGAAGATAAAGAAGCAATAGTTAATTGTTTTTCAGATGCTGATTGGTGTGGAGATAAGGAAGATCGAAGAAGCACAACTAGATATTTCTTTCAAGTATTTGGTGCCCCAATATCATGGTGTTCAAAGAAGCAACCCGTGGTGGCATTGTCATCTTGCGAAGCTGAATATATAGCAAGATCCTATGCTGCTTGTCAAGCAATTTGGATCAAAACAGTACTTGAAGAAATGACTATCGAAGTGAAGAAACCATTGGTGTTGCAAATTGACAACAATTCAGCTATAAATCTGACGAAGAATCCAGTTCTGCATGAAAGAAGTAAACATATCGAAGCTAGGTTTCACTTCTTGAGAGAAAAGGTAAGTCGAGGTGAACTTGAAGTTAGGCATTGCTCAAGTGAAGCACAGTTGGCCGACATCTTCACCAAAGGATTGAAGATTGACAGACTCCTGAACTTGAGAAAGAAATTAGGAATAGTTAAGATTGACTATTTTTTAGGATGTTCGACAACTTGGATTTTGGGCGTGTGTTGAAATATTAAATTAGATTTGATTTGATTTAATATTTAAATATAATTCAAGTTGTGTAGACTCAAGCCTAATTAAGGTTGGATATAAATAGTGTATCAATATTTGAGCAATTGAATAATACAAATCCTTTTTTTTTTCTCTCTTTCTTTCCTCATTAAAAGTGTCTCACGCTCTAACACGGACTACACAATATATAAATTGTTTTGAAATAACACGACTTTTTATCACTTCAAAATAAAATATTAACTCCTAAAAATACTTGAATTATTAGGTGATCATCACAATAGTTGGTTAAATATATTAGTCAATCGGTTAACTGCAAGTGTCAAGCGATTACATCAATTTTTTATGAATATTAAAATGACATTTGTGAGGAATCTGTTAATTTGTCTCTCATATTATGTGGATAAGTATACTTCTTTTTGCCTCAATATTGTATGCATCTAACTTGTATAATATGTTTTTAGAGCCAAAAAGAGTAATACTAATTCACTAGGATTTAAAAATGTATTTTCAAAAACAATTTTGGAAAGTATATTTAACTCAAAAACATGTGAATTATATATTTGAGGGTACATCCTAAAATATATTTCAAAAGTTGGAAATAATTTCCAAAATTATAGTATTTTTCTCTACTGTATAGAATGCAATAAAAAAATCCCCTTAAATAGATGAATGCTGAAATGGGAGTTGTGTCACTCGAATGGATAAACGTGGTGTTTACTCCGCCAGCATTTCTATCACATATATACACCCCACAAAGAACCTTATCCTGCAGCATCGAGAATTTTCAAAAAATGACAAAACCCTTATCTCTTCTTGCCTTTGACTTTCCACCCAATCTATAAAGTTTAGGTTACAAATTCCAAACCCATTTGCCAATCAGAATTGATTCATTTTCATATATTTTTAAATAATATATAGCACCATCTTCAATATTGTTTCCAAGAACAATGTTATATGGATACAAAATAGGACAGCATATGTATTCTTCACCATATAAATAGTACTGCACTTTTTTTCATCACTACCATAAAAGTAAAATAAAAACGCGCAATTGGGGGTTTATTGTAAATTCAGTATCTACAGAAATGGCCAAGCTTTTCTAGAAAGTCGTTTTAATGTGATCGTGAAGTAAGTAGGACTATGACCTTTATCGATGTTGATGGCGTAGGTCTTACCAACTCCTCAAAACCAAATTTGCGTGTGTGATTTCAGTTCTAATTTTTTTTCTTGTTCCACTAAAAATGCGGTGGTTTTAGTATCGATCCAAAATTATTTCTTTGAATTGTTTTTTCTTTTCTTTTCGTTAAATTTTTTTTTTTTCCGTGCAAATAAGTGATTTCACATATATTTTCAATTTTTTTCTTTGTGATTTTGTTGTCTTAGTGTGGTGTTGTATGATTTCGTCGTTTTAGTGCGGCGTTGTGTTGGTGGCCGTATTATTGCGGTATTATTTTGTTTTCCGTCTTGGTGCAGTATTTGTTCGATTCAGATTTGATAGATTAACTTCGATCCGGTGCATATTCAACCAATGATTTTGACGTCATCAACGTTGCAGATTCAGAGACATGAGGATTCCGAGCATTTCAATTTCGTCATATTTGTAGGTTTTGTCACATTTGAAGGCATTTTGTCGTTTTATGCTATTAACGTGGATGTTGTGAGTTTGTTCACAGATTCATCCTTTTTAATTTATAGCAATTTTGAATTTAGATTATTCGATATATTATATTAATTTGAATGACTGATATCTTTTTTTAGTCAAAAATATAATATAGTCATTCTATAAAAAAATATTAATGTAGACAAGAATTGCTCCTTTTAATTAAAAATTTAATTGCCACTTTTGATATTTATGTAGACAAGAATTGCTCCTTTTTCAAACACTTATTAAAGACGGAGGGAGTACTTGAAAAGTCAAAAATAACTTTAAAGGTTCATAATTGATTTTGAAATGATTTCGATGTTTTTTATTCTTTTAAAATAAAATTAAAGTTAAATTATAATTTTGATCCCCCTATTTTGTTATTTTCACGATTTTAGTCCTCCTATTTTGATTTTAAATACTGTTGATCCCCGTTCCCACTTTGCCTTCAAAGAACGCCTATATTTTACTTTTTAAAATACATATTTTTCCTTCCTTGTAATTGTATAACACGCAACTGATATTTTATTATATGTCACGTATTTAAAAAAAAAAAAGAGATATCAGCATTTTTGTATAGCTAAAGTAGGGATGAGGGACTAAAAATGTTTAAAAACAAAATAAAAGGACTAAAATCGTGAAAACACTAAAATAAGGGACCAAAACTGTAATTTAGCCTAAAATTAATTTTAACTTCAAAATTAATTATAATTAAAACTAAAATATATAATTTTAAAAAGTATTAAATATATTTTTGGTCTTTATACATTTTGGATTTCGCAAAAAATTTATTCATGTAACTTTAATTTTGATTATTTTTTGAATTTTTTTTATAAGGGTTTAAAATATTATTAAGTATATGTTTGTTTCCACCGTGAAAACTGCTCCAAAAGTGCTTTTATGAGATTTCCAACTTTATTAAATTCACGGTGGGCTTTGGGAAGTGTAAATGACAAGGTAAAAGTGGATCCAAACACACACACTGTCACTAAGTGTGTGTTTGTTTCAGCTTCTTTTTGTTGTGCGTTTGTTTACATCATGGTTTTATGAAGCTACTATTTGTAATTAAATTTTGAATGTTTTTTAAGAATTTTTTATAACGTTTTAAAGGATCTGTAAAATAATCATTCAAAAATACATATTAGTTTTAAAATAGGAAAAAAACATAATTAACCCTTTTCGTAAATGATAAAATTTATGAGTTCTTTCCGTGTCCTTAAGCCAAAACATTGGTGAAGTCACATAGGCATTTATGTGTCAATGGACATTCCTTCAACAAAATTTGAAATTTCAAAACGGTCGACACTCTTCGTTATTGATTGATTTCCAGAGTTTGGAGCATGACCTTGGGAAAGGGGATTGATATTTACGAGATATTTTGGGAATTTCTTACCACTCTTCAAAAACATAAACCCTCAAAACTCATAAGTTTTAGGTAGAAAAAAATCGTTCAAAAGAAACGTAAGACTTTTTTTTTTTTGCAAAAATGTTTAAAAATATTCGCACAAAAGGCCCCACTGGGCGTACCAATTTGTTTACCGGTGTTTTGGTATCCAATCACGAGTTTAGGAAGCAAGTAAGATTAACTCAAAAAATCTCCAAAGCAATTTGTGCAAATGATTTGTGTGAACACATGTGTGTGAATTGAATGCAGTTGTCGTTTGCACGATAACGACGTAAGAACAAACTTTAAATGAAGGTAAGTTATAATAAATTACAAGGGTAAATGTAGTAAATGACATTAAACGAGATTGAAAGAGAAAGCAAAAGACGGTAAATGTTGCATTTAAGAAAACAATGAAAAGATTGGACGTAGACACATACATGTTTCTCACACATTGTTTCGTTCTTTGACTCGAGTACTCTAGTGGTATGGAGAGTATGTGTGAAATTTTAAGACCTTTGTTACAATGTATGATTCTGCTATTTATTCTATTGACAAAATAATCACCGAAGATGGTTCCATCCATTATAGATGTAACATCCCTATTTATTAGTATGAGAATATATAACTACAATAAGAAGTTGATGAAATTAAATTAGAATCAAATGGAGTTGTTGGATATGAACTAAATGACAATGTTGTTATTTCTACTTAGTTGAAGGGAATTCTAGGCAATTAACATTATTGCATGGATATTAAGGGCATGTTTGGTGAATAGCATCATCAAAATCAGATTTTTATGAGCGCACACACACACACACACACACACAGAGAGGATAAAAGATTTTTCTTCATCTTCATCGTCTATTTCCGTAGCCAAGGTATTACCCACACTAAACCGGCCGTAACTCCCAGCTCACAACTCCGATTGAGGTGATTCTAGACTTTTCAGAAAACTCACGAAATTCTCTATAATCTAGATATATGGTTTGTGTTCTGCATGTTTGTGAGGAAGGAGATAATCACGTTTGAAGATGTAGGTCTGAAGCTGAAGATGTGGCATAAACTCCATGGAGCAGCCTGCACAAGTCAAGCCATAACTTTTTACTCGTAGCTCTAATTCAGGTAATTCTTGAAGTTCTGGAATCTACACAAAATTTCCTTCAATTTAGTATATTAATTTGTGTCCATAGCCTCTGTATTGAAGGAGATAAAGGAGATTGAAGTTTGGTATTGCATGCTGAAAATGGACATGAAGTGATTTCGGGTTGATGATGATGGAGGTAGAACTTTGGCCATGGTGAGAGTTCTATTGTTGCATGGATGATACACTAACCTCAATTTAAACCAAGGTGAGTCTCTAGTTAGAGACCTTGGGGAAAATTGGGTTTTTGGAAAATTGGGTTTTTATAAAGATTGTGATTTTGGGGATTGAGAGTAATTGTGCATGCATGTATGTTGTTGATGATAATTAGCATGTTTTTATACTTTAATTTGTGATTAACCATTGTGGGATGATGATTTGAGTGAAGAATATTGACCTTGTAACCCCTTTGACAATTCTGTCAAGAACTGTGTTTTTCTGCAAAATGCAGATTGCACTCAACGGTCGGGGACGCACGCAGCGCGCCCCACTGTAAATTGAAAAATCCTTTTTCGCAGGATCCCGCTCAGCAGCGTGACCCCGCTCAGCACGCTCTCCTGGGCTAATTTAATTAATTATTTCCCCAAATGCAGAATGGTTCCGAATACAGGAACTATTTGCATTATTGATTCTCAACCAATGTTGTGCATATGTATGAGACTAATGTGTGTCCATGTACATCCTAAATAATCGTAGTGGTCGATTATATTTAACATATGCCATGTATAATTGGGTGATAAAAGAGTGGAAAAATGCACCCTAAAGGATTGTCTAATTCGATTGTATTTAGTATGTGCTACGATCGAGATTTGATCTAATTATGTGTGATGAGTAAACATGATGATCTAATAATTGTTTGATGGAATTTTAAATCTAAAAGCATGCAATATGTGGTCTTGAGAATTGTTTTCCCGTCGCTCCGGTTGAATGTTCATATATGTTGATTGTGTAATTGTGTATGTGATGGTTCTTACTCAACGAGTTACATGTGTGTGCACTTTTTCCCGTCATGGTGCGGATGATGGGTTGGGTTAGCTTGAATTGATTATGTACCTTGGTGGCTTAATGCATCTGGTGGTTTTGACATATGCTTGAATCGAAGTAGAACCTGAGCTACCATTGGTTTATGTGGTATGCTTATGTATTCGACTTACTATTGGTTTATGTGGTATAGTTGCACACCGAAATTCCATTGGTTTATGTGGTACGGTTGCACACCAGAATACTATTAGTTTATGTGGTATGTTCACCCTCCGAGCTACCATTGGTTTATGTGGTATGCTTATCTTCCAAGATACCATTAGTTTATGTGGTATGCTCATCCTCCGAGATTCCATTGGTTTATGTGGAATGCTCATTATCTGGATTCCATTGGTTTATGTGGTACGGATACACACCTGAGCGACCATTGGTTTATGTGGTATGGTGGGGTCGTGATGCCATGTAGGTAATATCACTTCAGACTCACCTCTAGTGACGCCAAGTTGGAAATGTCGTTAGGCTTTCTCCCGGTGGGCTTATGCGTCAAGAAGGCGTATTGCACCTGTATACTCACCGACGTATAAAAGATGAATGTCACTGCGATGTGCTTGTGGGAGTCTTTTATGGCGTCTCCCCACCTGTAGACTCACCGGCGTGCTTGGTGATGGGGTTGTGATGCCAGTTAGGCAGTGTCACAGCTGAACCCATCTCGGATGGAATTCCATGTAGGAATGATCTGAATTCATCATGCGGTGTGCCTGTGCAAGTCTCTTGACATGTATGCACTCGTGGCTCATCAAGGGTGTGAGAGTGGTGACCGGTGCAGATAGGTATAACTGCTGGATTCCTTGCACATGGGTGCGGGTCTGCATATTGTTGTGTTTGGTTTCTGTGTTACCACCTCATTGGTTAGTTATAGGTCTTCCAATGGTGGTGTTACCCTTGTGTGTACTTGTACCGACCGTGAGTTATAGCCTCAGGTTATAGGTGAATCCGTTTGTGATGCATGTACCCTGTAGAACCGAGTGAACCCCTAAGATAGGGGGCTCACTGAGATTTAGTAATCTCACCCCAATCCTCTTATTATTTTTTAGGAACAACTTATAAGTAGTAGGATTGCTAGATGGTCAGTTTCGAGGACTGCAGATGAGCAGAAGACATGAAGACCTCTGTAGATGTATCTTTCTGTTGTGCGATGTTGAAGACAAGTTTCTTGGATACATTATGATTATGGATTTGTATTGTATTCAATTTTAAATTCTTGTATTTTCATCTAGTTGTATGTTTCTTGTACCATTTATAACATCACTGCATATTATTCTAGACATATATGTATGGGGTGTTACAATTGATAGAACTAGTGTGTTTTACTCCACGTTTGATCTTTAGGTTTCCATTAGTGTACCTACACATCACTAACGTTTCTTTCTCTTTACAACTCACGTTGAGTAATAACCGCTTCAAACTTTCCCACGAAGGATATAATCATTATGTTGCAACATCCCACTTATAATAATATGTAACTAGATTTCAACCCACGCGGTACATGGCTGTTAATTAACATTTATTTGTTTTATGTCGAGTTTTAATTATGTTAAAAAAAATTATTTAATAAATATGGACTACAAATTTTTATTAAAATTATTTATTATGGATTATTATCGAGACAAATTATTTTTTAAGTGTTGTTTTGTAGTATGATTTTAAGAAAATAAAAAATATTTTAAACTGTATGATCCAAACATCTCTTTTATTTTAAAAATTTTAAAAAATATATTTAGATCGAGTAATTATTGTATTGTTAGGACATTTAGTTAAAAATGATCCATAATCTCTTTTTTTAAAATATTATTTAAAATAAGGATAAATTATTATAAAGGGTTGAACCCAAAAATGAAAAGAATATATGTATGGTGTCATATTTGAATTTTTACCATGTTATTTTAAAGTTAGGTATTAAATTTATTATCATCTTTAAATGATAGTATTATTTTATATGTAAAATATATAATGAAGAAGTACTATCTAATTTATTTCTAAAAAATTGAAAGAGTTTAAAATAATTTTAGAGATTATTGTTATATGAAAAATATAGAGATGAAATTAGGGGTGGTAAAAAAACCCGTATCCGTGGATATCTGCGGGTAAAATCCGTCAAGATATGGATATGATGACTTACTGGGTATCTACGGATAAAATAAATGGATATTTAATTACCCGATTATTTACGGATATGGATTTGATAGTACCTGTGGATATCCGTATCCGTTAATAATTTAAAAAAATACTTAAATATTAATTTGTTTAATCGAAATTATTATTGTTATTTTCTTAAATATGATATTATTATTACTATTATTATTATTATTATTTGGATAAAAGAAGAAATAAAATGAAAGTGATTTATTTTTATTAATATTTATTATATGTTAACTTTGAAAATATTTTTTTTTTTACTTTAAAAGAGATTAACAAATAGTTATTTAAATATATATATTTTTAAAATATATTTAAATAATAGTATTCATAGATATCCGTTAATACCCGCGGATATCTCATAGTTCACAGTTACCCATTTAACGGGTACTCGCACGGATATGGAGAGAGTATGGATATCATATTTACTAAATGGGGCGGGTAGCGGGAGACTAGTACTCATGTCCATAGGTACCCATTGTCATCCCTAGATGAATTATATGTGATATTCTCTAATATAATTCTAAATCAATTAAGAGTAATTTAATCTCAAAAAATTATGGAATATATACTTTAACATTAAAAGTATTTTTAAAGCTTTTGTTGCTATAATTTTAAGAATACAACATTTATTTTAAAGTGTGTGGATCCGAACATTCTTTTATTTTCGAAAATTTAAAAAATATATTTAGTTGAAGTAATTATTGTGTTGTTAGGATATTTAATTAAAAATGATCAAGGATCTCTTCATTTCAACTATTTTTTAAATAAGAATGAATTATTGTAAAGAGTTGAACTACAAAATATTTATCAATATGCAAGAAAAGAATATATGTGAAATTTGCAATATGGTTTTAAAATTAAATGTTAAATCCAATACCATCTTTAAATAATAGTACTATTAAAATATATGATGAATAAGTATCATCTTATTTATTTTTATTTTTTTAAAATTAAAATATTCTGAAATTATATTAGAAATACTAAGTAAAAAAATGTATCAAAACATATTTCTTTCATTTTTATAATTAAAAAATTATTTTAAGACAAATATGAATAGTATTCTATAAAGTTTATAAAAATAATATATATGAGCAAATTAGTCGTATGTTGAAAAATGATTTGTTGGGATTTTAATAAAATTTAATTATATTTGTCTAATAATTTATTGCATTAAATAATAATAATTTTATTGCGAGTAATTTAGTATGATATTTTTTATATAATAAAAGTTAATAAGTATTAGAGTATTGTATTTTTGCATTTGTGAGTATTCGAACCCATTATCTTCTGTAGAGATTAATAATATGTTTTTAATCTTTGAAAATTGAAGATGAATTTTGAGAGGTGCCATATAGATAAATAGATGATGTGGCAAAAAAAAAAGGAATTCAAGTCTTGCAAGATAGCAGTTGAAGTGTCGTAAGATAATTTGATATACTGAATTTAATAGATACTAGATTAAAACCCGCGTGCGGCTATATATTAATTTATTATTTTTTATTGGATTTTAAATATATTAAGAGTTGATTTTAACAAAATAGGATTACTAAATTTGCATTACAATTTTTTTTGTTGTAAATTATAATAAAGACAATAATATAAATAAATCACATTGACAAATATACATTTCATTTGAAAATAAAATACATGAGTGTAAATTGAGTGTGATATCCGTAATTTTAATTCTCATGTTTTTTTGCACTCATATTTTATTTAAATATTATCTTTAATTTGTTAAATATCTGACTTTATTTTTATTGTAAAATAAAATTAAAAGTTAATTTAATTATTATCAAATAAAACTTTCAATAACTTTTTAAAATTTATGTCTATTTTGTCGAACTTTGTAAGATTATTGCATAATATATTATTTTTTATGATTGACTTAAAGTGATTTATATTTGGAAATTGTCTAAGAACTAATTTAAAATTAAAAGCATTTATTTCAAGTGCTATTTTTATTGGTATAATTCAGGAAAAGAAAAAAAAATATTTTATTGTGTTTGAATTTTGACAACTCTTTTATTTTTGAAATTTGAGAGAAATATTATTAATATAAAAGAAATATACATAGTTGGAGTAATGATTGATTTGTTAGACCATTTTGTCCAAAATAAGACAAAATATTTTATTGTGTGAGAATTTTCTTGTCTCTTTTGTATAGTATTTTTTTTATTTGTCATTAGTTTATTTTATGATATTATATAAAATATAGTAGTAAAGTATATAGACGTCGTAATATTTTTTTGCATACTATTTTTTTGTTTGGATAAAGGTTAATTTGTATTCAAAAGAAGATTGATACACAAAAAGGTGGGGGACTAAAGCCAAAACCCATTCAAAAGTATCTAAATTTAAATATAGGCAGACCAAGCATATTCTTTACATAGTTACCTCTAATCACAATCGGTAAAGAATCAAAAAGAGTGATGACATTAGATGTGCGGCCTATATTAGCAAAAAAATCCGCACATCTATTGTCTTCCCTACATATATGCCAAATAATAAAATTCATGTTCAATAATAACTTAGTACAATGTAACCATATGTGACGAAGTTGCCAGAGGATTAAAACATCAATGACAGAACTAAAGGCGTTAACCACCATTGTAGAGTCTGATTCCACCCAATACTATATTAAATTTTAAATAAGTTTAAAGTGATTTTATATTTGAAAATTATGTAAGAACTACTTTAAAATTAAAAATATTTATTTCAAGTGTTGCATTTATTGTTATAATTTCAAGAAAACAAAAATTATTTAATTATATTTGAATTTCCACATCTCTTTTATATTTGAAATATTTTTTACTTATATTTTATTTATTTATTTTACTTTAATTTGTTAAATATATGTATTTATTTTTAGTGTTAAATACGATTAAAAGCTTATTTATAATTATTATCAAATAAAACATTCAATAACTGTATAAAATTTATGTTTATTTTATCGAACTTTATAAGATTGTTGCATAATGCATTATTTTTTAAGATCAATTTAAAGTGACTTATATTTAAAAAATGTGTAAAAGCTACTTTAAGATTAAAAATATTTATTCAAAGTGTTATTTTTATTGTTATAATCTCAGGAAAACAAAATAGATTTTATTATGTTTGGATTTCGACATCTCTTTTAATTTTGAAATTTGAGACAAATATTATTAAAATATGGAAATATACATAGTTGGAGTAATGATTGTCTTGTTAAAACATTTTTTCCAAAATAAGATAAAAATATTTTATTGTGTTTTACTTTTTTTTTCTCTTTTTTGTGTAGTATTTTATTATTTGTGATTAGTTTATCATTTGATATTATGTATAATATATATATATATATATATATATATATATATCGTAAAAAATGATTGCACATGATATTAAATTTTATTTAAGTTTAAAGTGAGATATACTTGAAAATTATGTAAGAACTACTCTGAGAAATAAAATATTTATTTCAAGTGTTACTTTTATTACTATAATTTCTTGAAAACCAAAAATATATTTTTGTATTTTAAGTTTCACATCTCTTTTATATTTGAAATATGAGAAAATATTTAAAATTTAAGGGAATATACATAGTTGGATTGATGATTTGTTTGTTAGATCAATTTGTTCAAAATCTATTTATCTAATTATAATATATTAAAACAGAGTCGAGAGCTGTCACCTTGTCATTTCATCTTTATTTGGCCACATATGCATATTTTTGTCAACTCAATTATAATCTTATGTGTCACTCTATTCTTATCTCTCACTCTTTTTCTTCTTCCAATTAGTAACTCATGACACCAAATTATAAAACACTTTTTTTCATTTATATGCTCATTCATAATCTAATGTATCACTCTACTCTATCAATTCTTATCTTTCACTCTTTTTCTTCTCCCAATTAGTAACTAATAAGACCAGGACTAATAAGACTAATAAGATTGTTTTTTAGTCTTTCCATACAAACCCTAGTTACAAACAATTAAGCAGTTAATATGTAGAGAAAAGTAAAGGTGCGAAAAGTAAATGACCTACGCTATTACATGGCTTTGGGGAAGATACATAATATAGGTGCGGAAAGTAAAGGTAGAAAATATAAATCTACGCTATTACAGAATAAACCTTGCGACGTATACATCGTTTCTAGAATTGTAAATGCAGAATAGTAAACAAATAATCAGAATAATAAGAAAAATGTTAGTGGAAATGTTTAGAAAATTAGTAAAAATGTTTTTAGTGTTAGTAAACCTAATTACAAGAAAGAAAACATTTTTTGGAATTTTGTGGATTGATTTTAATTAGAAAAACAATTAAAAGTTAATTTAAATGGTTAATTAACAATTAATTAAAATAAATGAAAAATAAAATATTTTTATGTCAAAAATAAAATAAATATTTTTCTAACCTAATTCAGAAAATAAAATATTTTTTGTGATTTTTTTGGTGTTTTAGAAAATATTTTAAAAGAAATTAATTGAAAAAAGAAATTGAAAATAGGAAAAATAAGAAGAAAACATGTTAGTTTGCAAAGTTGAAAAATATATGGGGTAGCCATGGATCAAACCCCCGCCCAAAGGGTCAAACGCGCACATCCTTGCTAACTGAGCTACATGTGTTAGTTGTTAGTAAATGAAACAAATAGAATATATATGAAAACGAAAATTTGAAAATTAATTAAAATCAGAAAGCGCGCGCATGAGTCTTCATTTTTGTTGATCTGACAGGGATTTTACCTACGAATGTCGTCCGTCGATACAACCTATAGTGACAGCTTCGTTCGTCACTATAACATCTGTAATTTTTAATATCAAGAGATACGTGATATAAATTCAAAGTAAGACCATGGCTCGATTGCAATCAAGCTCTTGAACATGAATATGTCCTTGGTTTGGTCCATTTTTTCCTAAATAGAAAAGCCCTGATTTGAAGCTTGGAACCCTAGCAATGGTGGATTCCTGTACCTGCACTCAAACTTAAATCGAACAATATAGAAAGCTTCAAAATGGCATTAGGAACACAAATATATAATCAAATCATGTTAAAAGTGCATGAATTATTGAAATCGATTTTAAAATATGAAGAGCAAACCGTGATGTGCAATTTCGTGTTTCTGGATGTATGGAGGGCTTATGAACGTCTGGAATAAATCAATGAACACCAAGGAATGTGTTGAGATGATTGGAATTGATTGAATTGAGCTAAAACCTTGGCTGTAAGTTGCTTGTGTACCACGGTTTTTTCAAGCTTGCCTAGGGTTCTTTTGCCTTCAAAAATTCATCCTCTAGGGTTTAGAAATCTTGTGAATATATAGATGATGGAATTAGGTTAAGAATTGAGAGGAAAATATATTGCAATCAATGTGAAAATATTTGATTCTTAAATCTTTTTAATTTGCATCAAATGTTTCCAATCTTGGACCAATCTCATGCCAATCATATATTTTCAAAATTTTCAGCTATTGATGAGTATCTTGGACCTCAAGATAGTCAAATATTCAGCCTTACATCAATTGATTTGATTTTGATATTTTATTTTAATTAAAATTGGATTTAAATGAATAAAATCCAAAAATAAATGAAAATAAAATAAAGGAGGCGTTCCATTAGTCTTAGAGGTCATGGATAATCTCAAGAATAAATTTGTACCACAAAAACTTAGGCCCATTTGGAAAAATTTTGATTTTGCTAAGTATTCCTCTTCATGCACCTCTCCAAAAATGTCAAAGTTGTACAACTTGTATCTTGCCCAATTTTCAACATTTTTTAGTGTTCATGAACTTTTTAGAAAGTTAACGATGTCCTCTAAACACTCATTTTGGTTTCATCTTCATTTAAGTTTCTATGTTCATATACACTTCTTTGCAAAAAGATGAGTTTTTGTTGACTTTTAGAAGGACCTATAATGTCTTGATTCATAACTCTCAAATGAAGCATTTTTGGCTAAAGCTTGTGAGACATGAAGTTCTAGATAATTGAATTCTATTTAAAATGAGCTTTGATAGAAAAATTTCTAATAAAGTATGTGAGAGTTATGTCTTGTCAAAGTTGTGTTGACTTTTTATCCAAAAACTATAATTTGGAAACTTTGACTTTTGATCAAATCTTGAGTTTTCTTGATGATTCATGATCAACCCTCGATCAAATGATGAAAGTGACTTCAAAATCCTGATGTTGACCAAAAATGATGAAGTTTTATTGTATGTTGACCACAATTGAGTTTTTGTCCAATACAATTGATTTTCAACCATATGAGCAATTGACTGAGCAAACTTGAGCTGTGAGGCTTGAAACTTGACATGGTGATACCTTGAGACATATGAGGAGGTATGATGACAACTTGAGGGATTATAACTCATATTTGACATGAGATAAGCAAAACTCTAGTTATGGGTTGAATGCTTAGGAGAGGGTTTCTCTGGTCAACCGTTAAGGAATTCTTGAATATAGAGACGTGAAGTGTCTTGAGAAATAGGTGGGCAAATTTTGGGGTGTAACAGCATGGCAAAATGGGTTGCCCACATTGAATGGAATACACCAAAGCTTTTATGTTGGATAAAGGGGGGTCGCGTCAACCGAATCTGACACGAGCACAAGATGAAACAGTAAGACAATTGGTGCTAAGTGAAGCGAGACGCGAAATAGAGGCCCAAATAGCGGTAATGAGGCAAAAGCAAGAGCAAAAATTGGAGATCATGCGGAAGAGGCAATATGATATGGAGGAGCAGATGCGACGATTTATGCAAGGTGGTGGAAATCCAAATGTTCCTGATCTGGAGCTGGAGGATGACGAAAACAATGATTTTGATCTTGATAATTATTCGGGTGAAGATGCCCTGTAAAAACACTTTGTAATTAATTTGTTTTTAAATTTGCATTTATGTAAATTATTTTAAATTTGAATTTATGAAAATATTAAATATTAAATTTAAATTTATTAAAATATTAAATATTAAATTTTAATTTATTAGTTTTATTATATTAATTTAATTATATAATTTTAGTTTATCAAATTTATTATATAAAATTTTATTATATTAATTTATTATATAAAATCTTATTATATGAATATATAATTATATAATTTTATTATATAAATTTTATTATATTAATTAATTAGTTTATTATATTTACAAAAATATTATTAATATTTAATTTTTAAAAAAAACGTCACTTGTAGCGACGTGTATTATATACAAAATTGTGACATGTATTTCACGTCGCAACTAAATCTGCATTATGTCTGTCACATCTGCTTTTAAAGTAGATGCATGTTTCATATATAACTATGTTGCAATGTGAATACCACGTCACAACATTGTAACATGTATCCCACGTCACAACAAGTTTGCCACTTGTTCCCCAACGACATAATCTCTCATGTCACTGACTACTTGTTGCGACATGATTTCTCAAATTGTAACGTGATATTCACATTGCAACGGAGAGTCTTTTTTGTAGTGTAATGATCGAAGATATTTTTATTTGAAGAATCCTAAAGGATGGTTTAATATTTAATTTTAAGTTTTACGAAGATTGTATAAATAATTTTAGTTAATAATGACTAAAAAGATTCATAATCTATAAACAATCTTTACTTTAATAATCTTATCTCTTTAGAATCTATATAACAATATGTTTGTAGCGATGACGAAAAAAACTATTCTTTATTCAATCCTTTTAGATGTTGGATATTAAAAAAATTATTTAAAAAATGAAATCATGTAATCATTCAAAAATTATTTTAACATTATTGTCTAGATACATGAAAATATTTATAATTTATTTAATTAATAAAGACACCATAAATAAAATTACTAATTTATATTATGAGACAAAATTAAAAAAAATATTATTTTTAAAGATTCAATTTTTTTCTTTTTCCAATAAAATTTTGTTTGAAAATATAAATGAAATTTATATGCAAATGTGTCTGGCTCACACTATTTTTTCTGTTCATATTTTGGTAAATTTTAATAGAGTTGAAATCTTGGATTTGAACTAAAATGAGTCTATTTATATATGTTTAATAAAAAAATCTCCAAATTTTATATCTTATCCAAACTGTAAAAAGAAAAATGCAATAACATACTATAAAAATTCCAAAGTATAACACTACAAATATAAAATCCACAATAACATTTTATTTCAAATATAAAACTTTGACATTTAATCGCAAATAGTTGTACTAAATTAATTAATTATGAACATTATGTTCCCTATTCATGAGTGGTACAAAATTAATGGTTTATTAACACTAGATTATTCATTCATTTAGTTTACAATGTTGCTATCTAGCTAAAACATGTGGGTATGCTTACCTTGTTAAGATATAGGGATTTACTAAGGTTGAAACTCATTAATTATCTGAAATTTGATAAGGTTGAAATTCGGGTTATGGAAGCGGAACATTTATTGGAATGAGAATAATTTCGAAGATCATTTGTATATGGAAACTGTATTGGAAGGTGATGTACCTCACACTATAAATAGTTTGATTAGGGCATAGATTGAATATTTTTAGAACTATTTGCATATAGTTTATTGTTTTCAACTTTTAACTTCTTTTTTAATTAAAAAAAAACAACCCCATCGAAGAATTTATTATGTCATCTCATAAATTTAAATTAACATGCTAAAGTAGTATTTTTAGATTGAATTTTGGTGTATTATGAGTATTTATAGAATTTTTTTGAGTTAATACATTTTTAATGAAATTTTTGAAAAAACAGCAGTAAAAAATCTTATATTTTTTTAAAAGATTTATGATTAATTTATATTGAAGTAATTTCAAGAACCTACAAAAACATTTTCATAAATAGAATAGTATTAGAAAATTTTGTGTAAGTACGAACTATCAATTTTTTAAAAACAATTCAAAAAAGGTTGGATTTATCAAAAAAATCGAATATGTGAAATTCATTTTTTTTAAATCGATGAAAAACTATCAAACATTATAAATATATTACTAATTTTTTTAATTCATATCACATTTTAATCAACGGCTCAATAAGAGAATCAAGTTGTAACTAAGCCCAACATAAAAATCTATCAAAATTAATGATATTTTTTTATTTAAAAAATTCACTTAAATACTATTATTAAAAATATCATTTCATTGCAATACTTATATAACCTCTATATTTTAAAAAAATAATTAAATTATAGACCAATATATCCTCTGTACCCTAAAAACAATATTTGTTAAATATTTTAATTTATTTTAATTAGATTAAATATTTATGAACATTTTAATCTTTTTTCATTATCATATTTTAAAATGTTATTTTATAAATGGTAGAACATAAATTATTTTTTCTCCATTTCGTAAAATAATTTTAATAATTATGCATAAACTTTTTAACTATATGAAAAATTCAGATAATTATTATGTTTAAACATTTCATTTTTAGAATACAACAACGTTTTAAACTTTCTAAAAGTTAAAATCCAAAAAATAACAATCAAGATTTTTTAGAAAAAATATTGAAAATGAAAATGAGATTTTAACTAAATATTAGTTATATTATTCTGTACTTTCACTTAATTTTCTCAAAATGACTAAATAAGGGAATTATTAAGTATATTTTCTTAATAAAAGGATTACTAAGTAAATGTAATAAATAAACCTAAATTATTGAACAAAATTTTACTTGAAACATTAGCTTTTCCATGAGTTTTCATCTTTCTCATGGGAAACATTTGTTTTTCCGTGAATTTTCATCTTTCTCATGGGATTGTTTCATAATGTGTTAAATACTATAGATTCATGTAACTCAGATGAGTGCATTCACAAAATTTTGATTACTCTCAAAATAACAATAAATCAACCTAACAAAATTGTATAGATTATTATAAAAATACCCAGGCATCCCTTAAAAATAAAGCAAGCAAAGCAAATAGAAAGCATAAAGTGATCTTATAGCCCTAAGGAAGCCTCTCTTTAGGTAGTATCTCCAACAGAGTCGCCAGTTCTGTAACACAGTGGGAGAACTGACTTGTTTGTTTTGCTTTTTATCGCAAATATTGCGGATAGCAAGAGTCGCCACTGACTTTTCTTTTATCCAATAAAGGGAAGGTGAAAAGAATAGGAAAAGACCTTCGTTAGATTCTAAGTACGGGAGGCAATTATGAAAAGGGAAGGTATTAGCACCCTTTCCATCTGTAGATATCTACAGGCTCTTAGTTGCTTAGCTCACTCTGAAAAATTGCTTTATCTGTTTGTGTAGTTTGAAAAGTATTTTGAAAAGACATTTCGCTTTGACTTTGTAATGATTCTCGTTGGAATGTATACGAAGTGTTCGGAAATGTTTGTTTGAAAAATGTTTAACTTTGTAATGATTCACGCTAGAATGTATACAAAGTGTTTGAAAAGAGTTTTTGAAAAGTGTGAGGTGTGAAAAGTATTTTGATTGGATCAAACAATAGAGTCTTATTTACCTACTCAGAATGGTCGTTTCCATGTTATTTTCCTTCTCCTTTAGAATAAGGCTATCCATACCATTAGTTGATAAGTAACTTTATTGGTTTGGATCTGAAGGAACAATCGAAGGGTCATCCTATGGTCATCGAAGGTAACATGTAGGGATACCTTAGCAATTTGTAGGTACGATCGTCACTTTTCGTAGGCAACAACCGAGGGACGAGATCATATATTTGTAGGCAACATCAAGGGTCATCGAATAATATAGGTGTGGAAAGTAAAGGCATAAAATATAAATCTACGCTATTACAGAATAAACCTTGCGACCTATACATCGTTTCTAGAATTGTAAATGCGGAATAGTAAGCAAATAATCAGAATAATAAGAAAAATGTTTAGGAAATTAGTGAAAATGTTTTTAGGATTAGTAAACCTAATTACCTGAAAGAAAATATTTTTTTGGAATTTGGTGGATTGATTTTAATTAGAAAAATAATTAAAAGTTAATTTTAATGGTTAATTAACAATTAATTAAATAAAAGAAAAATTCAATATTTTTTTATGTCAAAAATAAAATAAATATTTTTCTAACCAAATTCTGAAAAAAAAATATTTTTTGTGATTTCTTTGGTGTTTTAGAAAATATTTTAAAAGAAATTAGTTGAAAATAGGAAAAATAAGAAAAAAACATGTTAGTTTGCAAAGTTGAAAAATATATGGGGTAGCCATGGATCGAACCCCTACCCAAGGGTCAAATGCGCAAATCCTTGCCAATTGAGCTATATGTGTTAGTTATTAGTAAATGAAACAAATAGAATATATATGAAAACGGAAATTTGAAAATTAATTAAAATCAGAAAGCGCACGCAGGAGTCTTCAACGGAAATTTGAAAATTAATTAAAATCAGAAAGCGCACGCAGGAGTCTTCTTTGGTTGATCTGGCAGGGCTTTTACCTACGTACGTCGTTCGTCGATACAACCTATAGTGACGGCTTCGTTCGTCACTATAACATCTGTAATTTTTAAAATCAAGAGATACGTGATATAAATTCAAAGTAAAACCATGGCTCGATTGCAATCAAGCTCCTGAACATGAATATGTCCTTGGTTTGGTCCATTTTATCCTAAATTAAAAATCCTTAATTTGTAGATTGGAACCCTAGCAATGGTGGATTCCTATACCTACACTCAAACTTAAATCGAATAATACAGAAAGCTTCAAAATGGCATCAGGAACACAAATATATAATCAAATCATGTTAAAAGTGCATGAATCATTGAAATCGATTTTAAAATATGAAGAGCAAACCGTGATGTGCAATTTCGTGTTTCTGGATGTATGGAGGGCTTATGAACGTCTGGAATAAATCAATGAACACCAAGGAATGTGTTGAGATGCTTAGAATTGATTGAATTGAGCTAAAACCCTGGCTGCAAGTTACTTGTGTACCACAGTTTTTTCAAGCTTGGCTAGGGTTCTTTTGCCTTCAAAAATTCATCCTCTAGGGTTTAGAAATCTTGTGAATATATAGATGATGGAATTAGGTTAAGAATTGAGAGGAAAATATATTGCAATCAATGTGAAAATATTTGATTCTTAAATCTTTTTAATTTGCATCAAATGTTTCCAATCTTGTACCAATCTCATGCCATTCATATATTTTCGAAATTTTCAGCTATTGATGAGTATCTTGGACCTCAAGAATGTCAAATATTCAGCCTTGCATCAATTGATTTGATTTTGATATTTTATTTTAATTAAAATTAGATTTAAATGAATAAAATCCAAAAATAAATGAAAATAAAATAAAGGAGGCGTTCCATTGGTCTTAGAGGTCATGGATAATCTCAAGAAAAAATTGGTATCACAAAAATTTAGGCCCATTTGGAAAAAAATTGATTTTGCTAACCTCTTCATGCACCTCTCCAAAAATGTCAAACTTGTACAAGTTGTATCTTGCTCAATTTTCAACATGTTTTAGTGTTGTTGAACTTTTTAGAAAGTTAATGATGTCCTTTAAACACTTATTTTGGTTTCATCTTCATTTAAGTTTCTATGTTCATATACACTTCTTTGCAAAAAGATGACTTTTTGTTGACTTTTAGAAGGACCTATAATGTCTTGATTCATAACTCTCAAATGAAGCATTTTTGGCTAAAGCTTGTGAGACATGAAGTTCTAGATAATTGAATTCTATTTAAAATGAGCTTTGGTAGAAAAATTCCTGATAAAGTATGTGAAAGTTATGTCTGGTCAAAGTTCTCTTGACTTTTTGTCCAAAAACTATAATTTGGAAACTTTGACTTTTGATCAAATCTTGAGTTTTCTTGATGATTCATGATCAACCCTTGATCAAATAATGAAAGTGATTTCAAAATCCTAATGTTGACCAAAAATGATGAAGTTTTACTGTATGTTGACCACAGTTGAGTTTTTGTCCAATACAATTGATTTTCAACCATATGAGCAATTGACTGAGCAAACTTGAGTTGTGAGGCTTGAAACTTGACATGGTGATACCTTGAGACATCTGAGGAGGTATGATGACCACTTGAGGCATTAGAACTCATATTTGACCTGGGAGAAGAAAACTCTAGTTATGGGTTGAATGCTTAGGAGAGGGTTTGTCTGGTCAACCCTTGAGGAATTCTTGAATATAGAGACGTGAAGTGTCTTGAGAAATAGGAGGTCAAATTTTGGGGTATAACAGCATGGCAAAATGGGTTTTCCAAATTTTGGGGTGTAACAGCATGTGGGGATGCTTACCTTGTTAAGATATAGGGATTTACTAAGGGTTAAAACTTGTTAATTATCTGAAATTTGATAAGGTTGAAATTCGGGTTAGGGATTGGAATGAGAATAATTTCGAAGATCAATCGAATAAGGGAACTGTATTGGAAGGTGATGTATCTCACACTAGTTTAACATTATAAGATAAATAGTTTGATTGGAGATTGTCCGTCTGATTTTGAGCATATTTTTAGAGCAAATGAGCATAGATTGAATATTTTTAGAACTATTTGCTTGTAGTTTGTTGTTTTCAAATTTAAGAATTTATTATGTCATCTCCTAAATTTAAATTAACATGCTAAAGTAGTATTTTTAGATTGAATTTTTGTGTACTATGAGTATTTATAGAATATTTTTGAGTTAATACGTTTTTAATGAAATTTTTGAAAAAACAGCAGTAAAAAATCATATATTTTTTTTAAAGATTTGTGATTTATATTGAAGTAATTCCAAAAACCTACAAAACATTTTGATAAATATAATAGTATTAGAAAATTTTGTCTAAGTACAAACTATCAATTTTTAAAAATAATTCAAAAAAGGTTGGATTTATAAAAAAAATCGGATATGTGAAATTCATTTTTTTAAATCGATGAAAACTTATCAAACTTTATAAATATATTACTAAATTTTTTAATTTATATCACTGTATGTTGACCAAAGTTGAGTTTTTGTCCAATACAACTGATTTTCAACCATATGAGCAATTGACTGAGCAAACTTGAGTTGTGAGGCTTGAAACTTTACACGGTGATACCTTGAGACAGATGAGGAGGTATGATGACAACTTGAGGCATTATAACTCATAGTTGACTTGAGAGAAGAAAAACTCTAATTGTGGGTTGAATGCTTAGGAGAGGGGTTGTCTGGTCAACCCTTGAGGAATTCTTGAATATAGAGATATGGAGTGTCTTGAGAAATAGGAGGGCAAATTTTAGAGTATAATAAATGGGTTGTCCGCATTGAATGGAATACACCAAAGCGTTTATGTTGGATAAAGGGGGGTCGCATCAACCAAATCTGACACAAGCATAAGATGAAACAGTAAGACAATTGGTGCTAAGTGAGGCGAGACGTGAAACGGAGGCCCAAATAGCGGTAATGAGGCAAGAGCAAGAGCAACAATTGAAGATCATGCGGAAGAGGCAATATGATATGGAGGAGCAGATGCGACGATTTATGCAATATTAAATTTTAAATTTGAATTTATTAAAATATTAAATTTTAAATTTTCAAATTTTATTTATTAGTTTTATTATATTAATTTAATTATATAATTTTAGTTTATCAAGTTTGTTCTATAAAACTTTATTATATGAATTTATTATATAAAATTTTATTATATGAATATATAATTATGTAATTTTATTATATCAATTTTACTATATTAATTAATTAGTTTATTATATTTACAAAAAGATTATTAATAATTAATTTTAAAAAAAAACGTCACCTGTAGCGACGTGTATTATATACAAAATTGTGACATGTATTTCACTTCGCAACTAAATCTGCATTATGTCTGCCACATCTGCTTTTAAAGCAGATGCATGTTCCCTATATAACTATGTTGCAATGTGAATACCACGTCACAACTTTGTAACATGTATCCCACGTCGCAATATTTTTGTCACTTGTTCCACAGTGACATAATCTCTCACGTCATTGATTACGTGTTGTGACGCGATTTCTCAAATTGTAACGTGAGAGTCTTTTTTATAGTGTAATGATCGGAGATATTTTTATTTGAGGAATCCTAAAGGATGGTTTAATATTTAATTTTAAGTTTTACAAATATTATATAAATAAATTTAGTTAATAATAACTAAAAAAATTCATAATCTATAAAGAATCTTTAATTTAATACTCTTATCTCTTTAGAAACTATATAACAATATGTTTGTAGCGATGAAGAAGAAAACTATTCGTTATTCAATCCTTTTAGATGTTGGATATTAAAAAAATCTTTAAAAAATGAAAATCATGTAATCATTAAAAAATTATTTCAACATTATTGTCTAGATACATGAAAATATCTATAATTTATTTAATCAATAAAGACACCTTAAACAAAATTACTAATTTATATTATGAGACAAAATTAAAAAATATTATTTTTATAGATTCAATTTTTGTATTTTTCCAATAAAATTTTGTTTGAAAATATATATGAAATTTATATGCAAATGTGTCTGGCTCACACTATTTATTCTTTTCATATTTTGGTAAATTTTAATAGAGTTAAAATCTTGGATTTGAATTAAAATGAGTCTATTTATATATGTTTAATAAAAAAATCTCCAAATTTTATATCTTATGCAAACTGTAAAAAGAAAAATGACATAACATAGTATAAAATTTTTAAACTATAACACTACAAATATAAAATCCACAATAATATTTTATTTCAAATATAAAACTTTGTCATTTAATCGCAAATAGTTGTACTAAATTAATTAATTATGGACATTATGTTCCCTATTCATGAGTGGTACAAAATTAATGGTTTATAAACACTAGATTATTCATTCATTTAGTGTACAATATTGTTATCTAGCTAAAACATGTGGGGATGGGGAAGCGTAACATCTATTTGATAGGGTTGAAATTCGGGTTAGGGAACCGTAACATCTATTTAAATGGGAATAATTTCGACAATCATTCGTATATGGGAATTATATTGGAAGGTGATGTATCTCACACTATTTTCACATTACAAGATAAATAGTTTGATTGAGGATTACCCGTCTGATTTTGAGCATATTTTTAGAGCAAATGAGCATAGATCGAATATTTTTCTAACTATTTGCTTGTAGTTTGTAAAACAAACCAACGTCGTCTAACCTTAATCGAAGAATTTACTATGTCATCTCCTAAATTTAAATTAACATGCTAAAGTAGTATTTTTAGATTGATTTTTTATGTACATATGAGTATTTATAGACTTTTTTGAATTAATACGTTTTTAATGAAATTTTTGAAAAAAAATAGTAAAAAATCATATATTTTTTTAAAAGATTTGTGATTTATATTGAAGTAATTCCAAAAACCTACAAAACATTTTGATAAATAGAATAGTATTAGAAAATTTTGTCTAAGTACAAACTATCAATTTTTTTAAAACAATTCAAAAAAGGTTGGATTTATCAAAAAAAATCAGATATGTGAAATTCATTTTTTTAAATCGATGAAAACCTATCAAAAATTATAAATATATTACTAAATTTTTTAATTTATATCACATTTTAATCAACGGCTCAATAAGAGAATCAAGTTGTAACTAAGCCCAATATAAAAATCTATCAAAATTAATGATGTTTTTCTAATTAAAAAAAATCGCTTAAATTCTATAATAAAAATATCATTTCACTACAATACTTATATAACCTCTATATTTAAAAAAAAAATTAAATTATAGACCAATATATCCTCTGTACCCTTAAAAAAATATGTGTTATACATTTTAATTTATTTTAATTAAATTAAATGTTTACGAACATTTTCATCTTTTTTCAATCTCATATTTTAAAATATTATTTTATAAATGGTAGAACATGAATTATTTTTTCTCCATTTCATAAAACAATTTTAATAATTATGCATAAAATTTTTAACTATATGAAAATTTCAGATACTTATTATGTTTCAAACATTTCATTTTTAAAATACAACAACGTTTTAAACTTTCTAAAAATTAAAATCCAAAAATTAATAATCGGGATTTTTTAGAAAAAAAACTGAAAATGAAAATGAAATTTTAATTAAATAGTAGTTATATTATTCTGTACTTTCACTTAATTTTCTTAAAATGACTAAATAAGGGAATTATTAAGTATATTTTCTTAATAAAAGGATTACTAAGAAAATGTAATAAATAAACCTAAATTATTGAACAAAATTTTACTTGAAACATTAGCTTTTCCATGAGTTTTCATCTTTCTCATGTGAAACATTTGTTTTTCCGTGAGTTTTCATCTTTCTCATGGGAATGTTTCATAATGTATTAAATACTATAGATACATGTAACTCAGATGAGTGCATTCACAATATTTTGATTACTCTCAAAATGATAATATATCTACCTAACAAAATTTTATAGATTATTATAAAAATACTCAAGCATCTCTTAAAAATAAAGCAGACAAAGCAAATAAAAAGCAGTAAAGTGATCTTATAGCCCTAAGGTACCTTCTCTTTAGGTAGTACCCCCAACAGTGTCACCAGTTCTGTAATACGGTGGAAGAACTGACTTGTTTGTTTTGGTTTTTATCACAAATGTTGCGGATAGCAAGAGTCGCCACTGACTTTTTTTTATCTGATAAAGGGAATGTGAAATGAACAGGAAAAGACCTTCGTTAGATTCTGAGTACGAGAGGAAATTATAAAAAGGGAAGGTATTAGCATCCTTTCCATCCATAGATATCTACGGGCTCTTAGTTGCTTAGCTCACTCTGAAAAATTGCTTTATGTGTTTGTGTAGTTTGAAAAGTATTTTGAAAAGACATTTCGCTTTGACTTCTTAATGATTCTCGTTGGAATGTATACGAAGTGTTCGGAAATGTTTGTTTGAAAAATGTTTAACTTTGTAACGATTCACGCTAGAATGTATACAAAGTGTTTGAAAAGAGTTTTTGAAAAGTGTGAGGTGTGAAAAACTATTTTGATTGGATCAAACAATAGAGTCTTATTTACCTACTCAGAATGGTCATTTCCATGTTATTTTCCTTCTCCTTTAGAATAAGGCTATCCATACCATTAGTTGATAGGTAACTTTATTCGTTTGGATCTGAAGGGACAATCGAAGGGTCATCGTATGGTCATCAAAGGCAACATGTAGGGATACCTTAGCAATTTGTAGGGACGATCATCTCTTTTCGTAGGCAACAACCGAGGGACGAGATCATATATTCGTAGGCAACATCAAGGGTCATCGAGGGACTATTATCTTTGTACCGAAAGGACTATGATGATGTTATTTGTAAGTGTCTTTGCTAATGGTATCCCTACGTTCGAGGGACATGACCATTGTATTCGAAAGACAACAAGAGAGGATACCCTAAGGGGGGTGCAAGTTTGAAAGGTGTGTTTAATTCAGATATTTTGTCTTGGAAATTAGGGTTGTCTAAGATTGTTTTTTAGTCTTGCCACACAAATCCTAGTTACTAACAATTAAGCAGTTAATATGTAGAGAAAAGTAAAGGTGCGGAAAGTTAATGACCTACGCTATTACATGGCTTTGGGGCATTTACATAATATAGGTGCGGAAAGTAAAGACAGAAAACATAAATCTACGCTATTACAGAATAAACCTTGCGACCTATACATCGTTTCTAGAATTGTAAATGCGGAATAGTAAACAAATAATCAGAATAATAAGAAAAATGTTAGTGGAAATGTTTAGGAAATTAGTAAAAATGTTTTTAGGGTTAGTAAACTTAATTACAAGAAAGAAACATTTTTTTGGAATTTTGTGGATTGATTCTATTAGAAAAATAATTAAAAGTTAACTTAAATGGTTAATTAACAATTAATTAAAATAAAAGAAAAATAAAATATTTTATTATGTCAAAAATAAAATAAATATTTTTCTAACCTAATTCTGAAAATAAAATATTTTTTGTGATTTTTGTGGTGTTTTAGAAAATATTTTAAAAGAAATTAATTGAAAAAAGAAATTGAAAATAGGAAAAATAAGAAACAAACATGTTACTTTGCAAAGTTGAAAAATATATGGGGTAGCCATGGGTCGAACCCCTGATCCAAGGGTCAAACGCGCGCATCCTTGCCAACTGAGCTACATGTGTTAGTTGTTAGTAAATGAAACAAATAGAATATAAATGAAAACAAAATTTTGAAAATTAATTAAAATCAGAAAGCGCACGCAGGAGTCTTCATTTTTGCTGATCTGGTAGGGCTTTTACCTCGGATGTCGTTCGTCGCTACAACCTATAGTGACGGCTTCGGTCGTCACTATAGCATCTGTAATTTTTAAAATCAAGAGATACGTGATATAAATTCAAAGTAAAACCATGGCTCGATTGCAATCAAGCTCCTGAACATGAATATGTCCTTGGTTTGGTCTATTTTTGCCGAAATTTAAAAGCCCTGATTTGAAGCTTGGAACCCTAGCAATGGTGGGTTACGGTACCTGCACTCAAACTTAAATCAAACAATACAGAAAACTTCGAAATGGCATCAGGAACATAAATACATAATCAAATCATGTTAAAAGTGCATGAATCATTGAAATCGATTTTAAAATATGAAGAGCAAACCATGATGTGCATTTTTTGTGTTTCGGGATGTATGGAGGGCTTATGAACGTCTGAAATAAATCAATGAACACCAAGGAATGTGTTGAGATGCTTGGAATTGATTGAATTGAGATAAAACCCTGTCTGCAAGTTACTTGTGTACCACGGTTTTTTCAAGCTTGGCTAGGGTTATTTTGCCTTCAAAAATTCGTCCTCTAGGGTTTAGAAACCTTGTGAATATATTGATGATGGAATTAGGTTAAGAATTGAGAGGAAAATATATTGAAATCAATGTGAAAATATTTTATTCTTAAATCTTTTTAATTTGCATCAAATGTTTCCAATCTTGTACCAATCTCATGCCAATCATATATTTTCGAAATTTTCAGCTATTGATGAGTATCTTGGACCTCAAGAACGTCAAATATTCAGCCTTACATCAATTGATTTAATTTTGGTATTTTATTTTAATTAAAATTGGATTTAAATGAATAAAATCCAAAAATAAATGAAAATAAAATAAAGGAGGCGTTCCATTGGTCTTAGAGGTCATGGATAATCTCAAGAATAAATTTGGATCACAAAAACATAGGCCCACTTGGAAAAATTTTGGTTTTGCTAAGTACTCCTCTTCATGCACCTCTCCAAAAATGTCAAACTTGTAAAACTTGTATCTTGCTCAATTTTCAACATTTTTTAGTGTTCTTCAAATTTTTAGAAAGTTAAAGATGTCCTCTAAACACTCATTTTGGTTTCATCTTCATTTAAGTTTCTAAGTTCAAATACACTTCTTTGCAAAAAGATGAGTTTTTGTTGACTTTTAGAAGGACCTATAATGTCTTGATTCATAACTCTCAAATGAAGAATTTTTGGTTAAAGCTTGTGAGACATGAAGTTGTAGATAATTTAATTCTCTTTAAAATGAGCTTTGGTAGAAAAATTTCTGATAAAGTATGTGAAAGTTATGCCTGGTCAAAGTTCTGTTGACTTTTTGTCCAAAAACCATAATTTGGAAACTTTGACTTTTGATCAAATCTTGAGTTTTCTTGATGATTCATGATCAACCCTTGATAAAATGATGAAAGTGACTTCAAAATCCTGATGTTGACCAAAAATAATGATGTTTCACTGTATGTTGACCACAATTGAGTTTTTGTCCAATACAACTAATTTTCAACCATATGAGCAATTGACTGAGCAAACTTGAGCTGTGAGGCTTGAAACTTAACACGGTGATACCTTGAGACATATGAGGAGGTATGATGACTACTTGAGGCATTAGAACTCATATTTGACTTGAGAGAAGAAAAATCTAGTTGTGGGTTGAATGCTTAGGAGAGGGTTTGTCTGGTCAACCCTTGACGAATTCTTGAATATAGAGTCGTGGAGTGTCTTGAGAAATAGGAGGGCAAATTTTGGAGTATAACAACATGGCAAAATGGGTGGTCCACATTGCATGAATACACCAAAGCGTTTATGTTGGATAAAGAGGGGTCGCGTCAACTAAATCTGACACGAACACAAGATGAAACAGTAAGACAATTGGTGCTATATGAGGCGAGATGCGAAATGGAGGCCCAAATGGTAGTAATGAGGCAAGAGCAAGAGCAAAAATTGGAGATCATGCGGTAGAGGCAATATGATATCGAGGAGCAAATGCGACGATTTATGCAAGGTGGTGGAAATCCAAATGTTCTGATCAAGAGCTAGAGGATGACGAAAACGATGATTTTGATCTTGATAATTATTCGGGTGAAGATGCCCTGTAAAAACACTTTGTAATTAATTTGTTTTTAAATTTGCATTTATGTAAATTATTTTAAATTTGAATTAATGAAAATATGGAATTTTAAATTTGAATTTATTAAAATATTAAATTTTAAATTTTAATTTGTTAGTTTTATTATATTAATTTAATTATATAATTTTAGTTTATCAAATTTATTATATAAAATTTTATTATACGAATATATAATTATATAAATTTTATTATATTGACTAATTAGTTTATTATATTTACAAAAAGATTATCAATAATTAATTTTAAAAAAAAGGTCATCAGTTGCGACGTGTATTATATACAAAATTGTGACATGTATTTCACGTCGCAACTAAATCTGCATTATGTCTGCCACATCTGCTTTTAAAGCAGATGCATCTTCCCTATATCACTATGTTGAATGTGAATACCACGTCACAACTTTGTAACATGTATCCCATGTCGCAATAAGTTTGCCACTTGTTCCCCGGTGACATAATCTCTCACGTCGCTGATTACGTGTTGCGACGTGATTTCTCAAATTGTGACGTGATATTCACATGGCAACTTAAAGTCTTTTTTGTAGTGTAATGATCGGAGATATTTTTATTTGAGGAATCCTAAAGGATGCTTTAATATTTAATTTTAAGTTTTACGAAGATTGTATAAATAATTTTAGTTAATAATGACTAAATAAATTCATAATCTATAAACAATCTTTACTTTAATACTCTTATCTCATTGGAAACTATATAACAATATGTTTGTAGCGATGAAGAAAAAAACTATTCTTTATTCAATCCTTTTAGATATTCGATATTAAAAAAATCTTTAAAAAATGAAAATCATGTAATCATTCAAAAATTACATTATTGTCTAGATACATGAAAATATCTATAATTTATTTAATCAATAAAGACACCTTAAACAAAATTACTAATTTATATTATGAGACAAAATTAAAAAATATTATTTTTATAGATTCAATTTTTGTATTTTTCCAATAAAATTTTGTTTGAAAATATAAATGAAATTTATATGCAAATGTGTCTGGCTCACACTACTTATTATGTTCATATTTTGGTAAATTTTAATAGAGTTGAAATCTTGAATTTGAACTAAAATGAGTCTATTTAGATATGTTTAATAAAAAAATCTCCAAATTTTATATCTTATGCAAACTGTAAAAAGAAAAATGCAATAACATACTATAAAAATTCTAAACTATAACACTACAAATATAAAATCCTCAAAATAACATTTTATATCAAATATAAAACTTTCCCATTTAATCGCAAATAGTTGTACTAAATTAATTAATTATGGATATTATATTTCATGAGTGGTACAAAATTATTGGTTTATAAACACTAGATTATTCATTCATTTAGTTTACAATGTTGTTATATAGCTAAAACATGTGGGCGTTGTTAACATATACGGGTTTACTAAGGGTTAAAACTTGTTAATTATCTGAAATTTGATAAGGTTGAAATTCGGGTGGAGAAGCGTAACATCGATTGGAATGAGAATAATTTCGAAGATCATTCTTATATGTGAACTGTGTTGGAAGGTGATGTGTCTCACACTAGTTTCACATTACAAGATAAATAGTTTGATTGGGGATTGTCCGTATGATTTTTAGCATATTTTTAGAGCAAATGAGCATAGATTGAATATTTTTAGAACTTTTTGCTTGTAGTTTGTTATTTTCGACTTTTAACCTTCTTTTTTATTAAAAAAACCTAACCCCGTCTAACCTTAGTCGAAGAATTTATTATATCATCTCCTAAATTTAAATTAACATGCTAAAGTAGTATTTTTAGATTGAATTTTTGTGTACCTATGAGTATTTATAGAATTTTTTTGAGTTAATACGTTTTTAATGAAATTTTTGAAAAAAACAGCAGTAAAAAATCATATATTTTTTTAAAAGATTTATGATTTATATTGAAGGAATTCCAAAAATCTACAAAACATTTTGATAAATAGAATAGTATTCGAAAATTTTGTCTAAGTACGAACTATCAATTTTTTAAAAATAATTCAAAAAATGTTGGATTTATCAAAAAATTCGAATATGTAAAATTTTCATTTTTTTAAATCGATGAAAACCTATCAAACTTTATAAGTATATTATTAAAATTTTTAATTTATATCACATTTTTATCAACGGCTCAATAAGAGAATCAAGTTGTAACTAAGCCCAATATAAAAATCTATCAAAATTAATGATATTTTTTTATTTAAAAAAAATCGCTTAAATACTATTATTAAAAATACCATTTCACTGCAATACTTATATAACCTCTATATTTGAAAAAAAATTATAGACCAATATATCCTCCGTACCCTAAAAAAATATTTGTTATACATTTTAATTTATTTTAATTAAATTAAACGTTTACGAACATTTTCATTTTTTTTATTCTATATTTTAAAATGTATTTTATAAATGGTAGAACATTAATTATTGTTTCTCCATTTCATAAAATAATTTTAATAATTATGCATAAAATTTTTAACTATATGAAAAATTCAGATAATTATTGTGTTTCAAACATTTCATTTTTAGAATACAACAACGTTTTAAATTTTCTAAAACTTAAAATCCAAAAAATAATAATCTGGATTATTTAGAAAAAATATTGAAAATGAAAATGAGATTTTAATTAAATAGTAATTATTTTTTTCTGTACTTTCACTTAATTTTCTCAAAATGACTAAATAAGGGAATTATTAAGTATATTTTCTTAATAAAAGGATTACTAAGTAAATGTAATAAATAAACCTAAACTATTGAACAAAATTTTACTTGAAACATTAGCTTTTCCATGAGTTTTCATCTTTCACATGGGAAACATTTGTTTTTCCGTGAGTTTTCATCTTTCTCATGGGAATGTTTCATAATGTGTTAAATACTATTGATGCATGTAACTCTGATGAGTGCATTCACAACATTTTGATTATTTTTAAAATAACAATAAATCTACCTAGCGAAATTTTACAGATTATTATAAAAATACCCAAACATCCCTTAAAAATAAAGCAGACAAAGCCAATAAAAAACAGTAAAGTGATCTTATAGCCCTAAGGTATCTTCTCTTTAGGTAGTATCCCAACAGAGTGCCAGTTCTGTAACACGTTGGGAGAACTGACTTGTTTGTTTTGCTTTTTATCGCAAATGTTGCGGATAGCAAGAGTCGCCACTGGCTTTTCTTTTATCCAATAAAGGAAAGGTGAAAAGAACAGGAAAAGTCGTTCGTTAGATTATCAGTACGGGAGGCAATTATGAAAAGGGAAGGTATTAGCATCCTTTCCATCCGTAGTTATCTACGGGCTTTTAGTTTCTTAGCCCACTCTAAAAAATTGCTTTATGTGTTTATGTAGTTTGAAAAGACATTTCGCTTTGACTTCGTAATGATTCTCGTTGGAATGTATACGAAGTTTCGGAAATGTTTGTTTGAAAAATGTTTAACTATGTAATGATTCACGCTAGAATGGATACAAAGTGTTTGAAAAGAGTTTTTGAAAAGTGTGAGGTGTCAAAAAGTATTTTGATTGGATCAAGCAATAGAGTCTTATTTACCTACTCAGAATGGTCGTTTCCATGTTATTTTCCTTCTCCTTTAGATAATGTTATCCATACCATTAGTTGATAGGTAACATTATTTGTTTGGATGTGAATGGATAATTGAAGGGTCATTGTATGGTCATCGAAGGCAACATGTAAGGATACCTTAGCAATTTGTAGGGACAATCATCACTTTTGTAGGCAACAACCGAAGGACGAGATCATATATCCGTAGGCAACATCAAGGGTCATCGAGGGACTATTATCTTTGTACGGAAGAGACTATGATGAAGTTATTCGTAAGTGTCTTTGCTAATGGTATCCCTACGTTCGAGGGACATGACCATTGTATTCGAAAGTCAACAAGAGAGGATACCCTAAGGGGGGTGCAAGTTTGAAATGTGTGTTCAATTCACATATTTTGTCTTGGAAATTAGGGTTGTCTAAGATTGTTTTTTAGTCTTGCTATACAAACCCTAGTTACTAACAATTAAGCAGTTAATATGTAGAGAAAATTAAAGGTGCAGAAAGTAAATGAGCTATGCTATTACATGGCTTTCGGGAAGATACATAATATAGGTGCGGAAAGTAAAGGCAGAAAATCTAAATCTACGCTATTATAGAATAAACCTTGCGTCCTATACATCGTTTCTAGAATTGTAATTGCAGAATAGTAAACAAATAATCAGAATAATAAGAAAAATGTTATTGGAAATGTTTAGGAAATTAGTAAAAATGTTTTTAGGGTTAGTAAACCTAATTACAAGAAAGAAAACATTTTTTTGGAATTTTGTGGATTGATTTTAATTAAAAAATAATTAAAAGTTAATTTAAATGGTTAATTAACAATTAACTAAAATAAAAGAAATATAAAATATTTTTTATGTCAAAAATAAAATAAATATTTTTCTATCCTAATTCTGAAAATAAAATATTTTTTGTGATCTTTGTGGTGTTTTAGAAAATATTTTAAGAGAAATTAATTGAAAAAAGAAATTGAAAATAGGAAAAATAAAAAAAAAACATGTTAGTTTGCAAAGTTGAAAAATATATGGGGTAGCCATGGATCAAACCCCGCCCCAAAGGTCAAACGTGTGCATCCTTGCCAACTGAGCTACATGTGTTAGTTGTTAGTAAATGAAACAAATAGAATATATATGAAAGCAAAAATTTGAAAATTAATTAAAATCAGAAAGCGCGCGCAGGAGTCTTCATTTTTGCTAATCTGGGAGGGCTTTTACCTACGGACGTCGTTCGTCGCTACAACCTATAGTGACGGCTTCGTTCGTCACTATAACATCTATAATTTTTAAAATCAAGAGATACGTGATATAAATTCAAAGTAAGACCATGGCTCGATTGCAATCAAGCTCCTGAACATGAATATGTCCTTGGTTTGGTCCATTTTTTCCTAAATTGAAAAGCCCTGATTTGAAGCTTGGAACCCTAGAAATGGTGGATTCCTGTACCTGCACTCAAACTTAAATCGAACAATACAGAAAGCTTCGAAATGGCATCAGGAACACAAATATATAATCAAATCTTGTTAAAAGTGCATGAATCATTGAAATCGATTTTAAAATATGAAGAGCAAACTGTGATGTGCAATTTCGTGTTTCTGGATGTATGGAGGGATTATGAACGTTTGGAATGAATCAGTGAACACCAAGGAATGCTTTGAGATGCTTGGAATTGATTGAATTGAGCTAAATCCCTGTCTTCAAATTGCTTGTGTACCACGGTTTTTTCAAGCTTGGCTAGGGTTCTTTTGCCTTCAAAAATTCGTCCTCTAGGGTTTAGAAACCTTGTGAATATATAGATGATGGAATTATGTTAAGAATTGAGAGGAAAATATATTCCAATCATTGTGAAAATATTTGATTCTTAAATCTTTTTAATTTGCATCAAATGTTTCCAATCTTGTACCAATCTCATGCCAATCATATATTTTCGAAATTTTCAGCTATTGATGAGTATCTTGGACCTCAAGAATGTCAAATATTCAGCCTTGCATCAATTGATTTGATTTTGATATTTTATTTTAATTAAAATTAGATTTAAATGAATAAAATCCAAAAATAAATGAAAATAAAATAAAGGAGGCGTTCCATTGGTCTTAGAGGTCATGGATAATCTCAAGAATAAATTTGTATCACAAAAACTTAGGCCCATTTGGAAAAAATTTGATTTTGCTAACCTCTTCATGCACTTCTCCAAAAATGTCAAACTTGTACAACTTGTATCTTGCTCAATTTTCAACATGTTTTAGTGTTCTTGAACTTTTTAGAAAGTTAATGATGTCTTCTAATCACTCATTTTGGTTTCATCTTCATTTAAGTTTCTATGTTCATATACACTTCTTTGTAAAAAGATGACTTTTTGTTGACTTTTAGAAGGACCTATAATGTCTTGATTCATAACTCTCAAATGAAGCATTTTTGGCTAAAGCTTGTGAGACATGAAGTTCTAGATAATTGAATTCTATTTAAAATGAGTTTTGGTAGAAACATTTCTAATAAAGTATGTGAAAGTTATGCCTGCTCAAAGTTCTGTTGACTTTTTGTCCAAAAACTATAATTTGGAAACTTTGACTTTTGATCAAATCTTGAGTTTTCTTGATGATTCATGATCAACCCTCGATCAAATGATGAAAGTCACTTCAAAATCCTGATGTTGACCAAAAATGATGAAGTTTTACTGTATGTTGACCACAGTTGAGTTTTTGTCCAATACAATTGATTTTCAACCATATAAGCAATTGACTGAGCAAACTTGAGCTGTGAGGCTTGAAACTTGACATGGTGATACCTTGAGACATATGAGGAGGTATGATGACCACTTGAGGAATTAGAAATTATATTTGACTTGAGAGAAGCAAAACTCTAGTTATGGGTTGAATGCTTAGGAGAGGGTTTCTCTGGTCAACCCTTGAGGAATTCTTGAATATAGAGACGTGAAGTGTCTTGAGAAATAGGAGAGAAAATTTTGGGGTGTAACAGCATGGCAAAATGGGTTGTCCAAATTTTGGGGTGTAACAGCATGTGGGGATGCTTACCTTGTTAAGATATAGGGATTTACTAAGGGTTAAAACTTGTTAATTATCTGAAATTTGATAAGGTTGAAATTCGGGTTAGGGAAGCGTAACATCTATTGGAATGGGAATAATTTCGAAGATCATTCCTATATGGGAACTGTATTGGAACGTGATGTACCTCACACTAGTTTCACATTACAAGATAAATAGTTTGATTAGGGATTGTGTTCGCGTTAAAAAGTGACGCGCGAGGGAATTGAATCTGAATTCGAATTCTTTGGCTCGAAACGATTTACTCTTTTGATTTGTTTATAAAGATTTCGCGACCATCAAGCTTTATTATTTCAAAAACAAGAAAAATGAGATGAAAAAGGGGAAAGCAGCAATACCCTCAATTGATATGATATGCATTACGACTAGCGTGAACTAGACGCAACGCATTGGGGAGATGTGGCACCCTAAATATATATAGTTATCTATAGCTTTATATATGAATAGTTTGATATGTTTGTGTGTTTTAATTTTCTATTTCTATTTTTGGGAAAGTTTCTCCTTTGGATTTTAAGAAAGGTAGATTTTGTGGGATCCTAGGTTTTGTTATTATTGTGCTCGCAAAGATCATTGGGATCTTCTGCATACATCTCCCTTAATGGGAATCAGAGCATTTGTAGCTTGGATCTAAAGGGATCTATGGTTTGTTTTGTTTGAGGGAGAAAGAAGTATGCTCACCAAGGATGAGACCTTGTGCCTACGTATTCTCAAAGGGAGGTTGAGAAAGTTAGAGTAATCGTAGTTCCCACTTATGCTAGTGGAAGCAACGGGATGTTATTAAGAGACAAAGACAAATGTCATCTTAATGAAAAATGTATCTAATCTATTTCATCACATACATTTTGAAGGTTGATTGATTGAATCTTTCATCGTAAGTTATAGGTGTTTTGCTTGAGTGTACAAGCGTTACCACTTACGAGTTTAGAAAGATGTTTGAAAGATGATTGAATCTTTATTTGTAAGCATTGAGTGTTTTGCTTGAGTGTACAAGCGTTACCACTTACAGATTAAAAGATGTTTTTGTTTGAAAAAAGTGTTTGAAAAGAGTTGATTGTATGTGATGTGATAGATGAGATACTTCTTCCATAGAGATGATAAATGTCTAAATCTCTTGGAGAAATTGTTTAGATTAGGGGGATGCTTTTAAGAAGCTTGTGGGTCCTTGTATTGTAAGCCCAAAAGGAGGCATTCCGAGGGTTATTGAGGGTCCTTGTATTGTTAGCCAAAGAGAAGGCATTTCGAGGGTCATTGAGGGTCCTTGTATGAAGCTCAAGAGGAAGCTATAGGGTATGGATGACTTTGGCTTTAAGAGTGGTTTCACCGGGAAACCATCCTCTTAGGATTTCAAGAGTGATTTCATCGGGAAATCATACTCTCAGGGTTCTATCCTAGCGCGGGTGATTCTTTGTATCGGAAGACCAATAGGAGGTTGTTAAGAGATTTCCAGGTCTCTTTCTTGTTTGATGCCCAAGAGAAGGCTAAACTCAACGAGGGAGTTCTTTTGAACGAAGCCCAAGAGGAGGCTAACTCAGCAGGGGAGTTGTCTTATATGAAGCCTAAGAGGAGGCTAAACTCAGTAAATGAGTTTTCTTATATGAAGCCTAAGAGGAGGCTAACTCAGTAAATGAGTTATCTTATACGAAGCCTAAGAGGAGGCTAAAGGGAACCTAGTTGTTAGGCTAGTTGTTATGTTATAACTGAACAGTTATATAAACAAGTGTGTGATGTGTATTCACAGGAGTTTATGAAGGAAATATAAACAAGTGTATAAAACAAGCAATTTAAAGCAAGTGTAACTTGAATATATACAAAGATTTTGAATGTGTACAAGGAAATGAACATGTACACGAAAAGGTGATTATGTACAAGGAAATGGATATGTACATAGGAGGGTTGGGACTTACACCGTGAGGGAGACCCATTGGTTTTAAGAGCAGTTTCACCGGGAATAATGCTTCTCTTAATACCAATGGAATTGGTGTATAAACAAGCGGATGAAAACAAACGAAAGAAGTTTGTTTATGCTTGAATATTTACAAGGATGTTTGAATGTGTACAAGGAAATGAATATGTACACGAAGGGTTGATTATGTACAAGGAAGTGAATATGTACATAGGAGGGTTGATTATTCACAAGAAGTTTTGAAAAAGATTTTAAGTTTGAAAGTTGGAAAGAAAACATTTTTGTAAGTATTAAAATACTTAAAATGTCTCATTTTTAACTTAATAAAAATATAATCAAAAGAAAATATTTTTGGATTTTTTTGACATAATCATAAAATAGGTATATTAAATGACAAGTGTGCAAAAAATCATCTCAAAATGAGAAGTTTTGATTGGTTTTTGAAAATGTTTAAGTTTGTTAGAAACTTGAGAAATTAGTGATAAAAAAGAGTTTTTGGTCCTAAGGAGGTTTGAACCTTGGACTTTTGGCTTAAAAATGAAGTTTTTCCACTGAGCCATTGCTTGACTTGTCATTTAATTACCTTGGTTAGAAGGAGTTTTGAAAAAAAGAAGTTTGGAAAAAGTCCAGAAGTTGGACTTCTGAAGGGTTCAGAAGTTGGTTTGCTTCTGGAACGTGAGAAAGCTTGGCTTCTGAAGCGTGTGAGAAGGCTTGCTTCTGGGGCGTGTTAGCAAGCAGCTTCTGGGCATGAGAAGGATGGCATGGTGCTTCTGGCTGCTGGCTGCGTGTGAAGCATGTTGAGAAGTCTTGCTTTTGGGGATAAAAGCATTAGAAGCTTGAAGCTTCTAGAGATGGAAGTACTAGAAGTACTTCTGAATAGAGTGTAAATGAAGAGCTTCTAGGGGTAGAAGCCTTAGAAGCACTTCGGGAGGCTGAGCCTAAGAAGGACTTCTGGGGGGAACAAGCTTCAGAAGCTTGTGTTTCCTTTGTTAAAAAGGTTCGGGATTCGAACCCCGGACCTTGTAAGGTTTTAAGGCGTGCTGGCTTTACCACTTGGGTGGCTATACATCCGTTGTTTTAAGTTAAACTACAAATATATATTTTAAACCCAGCTTTTAAATTTCTGAAACTCAACTTCATCTTCTTCGTTGAACCAAACGCGACATGGCCATGGCTCCAGATTTGAATTTCTTCATTTCTTGATCAATTTTAAAAGTTCAAAATACCATTTTGTCTAGATTTTCATCATGATTCTGACTATGTATTTTGTTAACATTATTAATCAAAGATGAGCGTGAATTTGAATAATCCCAATTTAAACCCTAACTGAAAAAGTGATTAATTCTTTGAACTCAGTTGATTTTAGTTTAAATTAAGGATCCAGATAGCTTTAGTGATTGTATATCTACATTTTCCTTTTCAATTCTAAAGCTAAAAACGCATGTATGGAGGTATCAAAGTTTTGAAAACACACCTCTTGGTATGAAATACCAGATCGAGTTTGGCAATTTCCAGGTGCAAAGTAGTGATTGATTAAGCTTCCCTGAACCTCACTGAGTGTATTCCTACTCTTAGTTTGTCCTGCAAAGTACTTCTGAATAGAGTGTAAATGAAGAGCTTCTAGGGGTAGAAGCCTTAGAAGCACTTCGGGAGGCTGAGCCTAAGAAGGACTTCTGGGGGGAACAAGCTTCAGAAGCTTGTGTTTCCTTTTGTTAAAAAAAGGTTCCAGGGGGATTCGAACCCTGGACCTTGTGGCGAAGGTAGGTTTTAAGGCGTGCTGGCTTTACCACTTGGGTGGCTATACATCCGTTGTTTTAAGTTAAACTACAAATATATATTTTAAACCCAGCTTTTAAATTTCTGAAACTCAACTTCATCTTCTTCGTTGAACCAAACGCGACATGGCCATGGCTCCAGATTTGAATTTCTTCATTTCTTGATCAATTTTAAAAGTTCAAAATACCATTTTGTCTAGATTTTCATCATGATTCTGACTATGTATTTTGTTAACATTATTAATCAAAGATGAGCGTGAATTTGAATAATCCCAATTTAAACCCTAACTGAAAAAGTGATTAATTCTTTGAACTCAGTTGATTTTAGTTTAAATTAAGGATCCAGATAGCTTTAGTGATTGTATATCTACATTTTCCTTTTCAATTCTAAAGCTAAAAACGCATGTATGGAGGTATCAAAGTTTTGAAAACACACCTCTTGGTATGAAATACCAGATCGAGTTTGGCAATTTCCAGGTGCAAAGTAGTGATTGATTAAGCTTCCCTGAACCTCACTGAGTGTATTCCTACTCTTAGTTTGTCCTGAAAGTGGCTGGAACTTTCTGACCAAGTCAAGTTGCAAGTTGCTTAATTTGAAAATGGAAGATGGTGATGGAGCTGTTCCAGAACTTGTTTAAGTGTATAGACAGTCTCTATATAATGTATAGGATATGTTTGAAGTGAGAAATCAAGGCTAGCACGAGTAGTTTTCTAGTTTGGCAGTTTTGGCTCAAAACTTGCACAAATGGAGTTTTGTGTAGAAAATTGTTTCTTAGCTTGTTTTCTGGTGGTTTTAAGTTTTAAACTACTTCTAAATGATGTTTAGAACATGTTAGAAACTTAAGTTTGCTCAGATTTTGCAAGGTTTGAAGATTGCAAAATTTCCCTCTTTGAACTTTGAAACTTGGAATTTAAGAAAGAAAGAAGGAAAGCTTGATTATGATAGCTTTGGTGTAGTTTCAAGATGAAGAAATGACCTCTATTTATAGGCCAAGAAATCTGAATGACAAGGCAAGGTTAACATTGAGAGAGCTTTGCAACTTGCTTAAGTGGTAAGAAGGAATCTTTTGCATTTAATGCAAAAGTTACTTTCTAACCATGGTTAAAAATTTTCTTTGATTCAATCCTCTTCTTCAATCATGTTTAACTGATATTTATCAGTTGTAACCTATCTCTAAGTGATGACAAGGCTTCTAGAAGAGAGATTTGTGAAAATGACTTATAATTTTGATACATGATCTTAGAATTCCATGGTTTTGGAGCTCTATGTTTCAAAATCAAAAGCCTAGCTAGACAAAGTGTTTTTGCAAGTTCTTGGACATTTTGGAAAGCTTGTAACAAGACCTACAACTTTCATGTTTTGAATTTTTCCTGAATCCAAATGGATCTACGTTAAAAATGGCCATGAAAGTAAGGAAAAACCATGTTTCTTAACACTTGAAAATTTTTCGAAGTGTTAGAAAAAATTCAAATCTTGACTTTTTGTTGACTTTTTCACATTTCTTATTTTTTATGATCATGATGGATTATTTGAATTTTTTTATGATTGAAAAAGTTTAGTGTTGAAAATGTTGACCAAAAGTCAAAGTTTGACTTTTTTGAGCAGATGAATTTTCATCAGATGGTTCAGAATTTGTCTGATGAAGAAACATGGACTTTGCAATGTTTTGAACCAAGAAATTAGGTCAAGATGTTGTATTGAAGATTTTAAGATCAATCTACAGGCAAATAGGTAATTCAATGAGCAGAAAGTCAATGATTCACTATCTTCGATCAAAACCCTAATTGGTCGATTCAAGGTAGATCATGAGAAAAAGTTGGGAATTTGAAGATCAAATGTTGATGATTGATTAAGATAGATCTATTGAGGTGAGTGGAAACTCAAACCCTAATTGATTATATCTTGAACAGATGAAATTTTGAAGAAACCCTAACTTTGACTTCTAGAAGCCACACACGATCTATTCTGTTCTGAAACTGTTAGTGATGCAGTAATGCATATGTAAGGTGGTATATTAGGTAAAAAATTGGGGTATGACAGATGCCCCTATTTAAGTTTCTTTAACCTGAGATATGAAGATGAAGATCTTCGTCTCCATAGGTGTGAAGAGACTTAAATATCAGAATACGCAGATTTTGGACCTAAGAGATATCAAAGAATGATATGCTGGGGGAAAGATTGTGAGGATGACTCAATCTGTCTAAGAAAGGAGAATCCTGTTTGTTGGGAAACAAGCAATTTGTTTCACTGGGAAAATAGATTCACAATGTAAGTGAATATCTGCTTCGCTTTGGGAAATGAGGAGATTATCTTCTGTCAGCCTTGTGACAATGTTTAAGGTAATTGAAAATGATATTATCAATTATCAGCCTAGTGATAATTTATGGTAACGAATTCTGAAGATATTACCAATTATCAGCAAAGTGATAACTATAACAAGGTAATTCTTGAGGAATTTACTGAGTATTCAACCTTGTGAATAACAGACAATGATGGAAACAGATCTCAAATGAGTTTCTATTTTCACAGCTACAATCTTGCTGCATCTCTTTGAGACGATGCGGGCATTTTGATTGAAAAGACACAGGTTTTTCTTTAGACAGAAAGACAACTGCGGAGATTCCTTGAACTTTCATGATTGGACTTGTTAAGAAGAACAATCTTTTTATGATAAGTTTCAAGATGAAAAGGAAATAAGCAGCTCGGATGACGAGGCTATTGCTTATTGTTTGTAGGTAGATTTTTTTGTGAAATCTAAACCTGAGTTGGTTAGAGACGAGGTTCTATCCAGGAATGAACTGGAAAGAAACAGTCAATCAAGACTTTGTTCCCAATGAGAAATGACCTCGATTAGGGGACAGGAGAAAAAAGATGTATTTTTCTTCTTGGGGATAATCTACTGGAGAGACGACACACCCACACTTGTTTTTGGGAATAAATGTAACCTAAACAAGTGATATTTGAAGCAAACATTGAGAAATGCAAGAATGCATTAATGATGTTAATATGTATGAATGATGAATGTCATATGCATGCTAACAATACTTGACAAGACAATAAAAGGGTATTTGGGAAAAGGACTACGTCACAGTTCAAACAAATACTCAGCAAAATCTACAGCCATGGTGTAGATGTTTACTGATGATGAATCTGAGTTGCATGCTTTAAACTTTTCTGGAAAAGGCATTTCATTGGCAACCTTGTTGAGGATTCTTTTTCGGATAAGAATACCATCCTTTGATGATCTCTTTCGAGGAAAAGAAGACTTCTTAGCAGTTGTTTTATATTTCAGAGGTCAAAACACTCCATGGAGAAAATTGTTGAAGTTCTTTCCGTGTTCATAGTTCAAAGGAAAATTCGCTTTTATTTCAAAATTTTGAAGTAAAAATTCATTTAAAAATTCATTTTTTTAGTTTCAAAAGTGATTTTCACAAGAAAAAGCGTTATTTTGCAAAATAGAATAAAGCAGGAATTGCAAACAAATGGGCACAAGGCTCAAATTTTATTGATAGAATGGTAATCAGCCACAGACGTGATTCCATGAGCTATTTACAAAAGTTGGAAATGATAATTTATTGGGAAAAGGCTACATTGAAAGCAATAACCACTATTATCCCTAACAACTTTGAATTCCAACTGTGCTTGTTGCTTTAGAAGATTTGATTGAAGATCCGTTGATGGAAGATTCTTCAGATTGACGAAGTATGGGCTGATGTAGTTACTTTGTCATTTTGATCCTTAACTTTTTCCTAGATTGCCTTTTCAGGTTTTCAATCTAACAGGATGATTTCTGTTTATTGTCTCTAATTTTTTCCTGGACCGTCTTTTCAGGTTTTCAGTCCACCGAGACGCTCATTTTTGCCTAAGCCGCCTTTTCGGTTTTCGACTTACCGAACTGTTCTTTTGTCTTTTTAGACAAAGTATTTCTTGACTGCATCAACATTCACAGGATGCGGGATTTCATCACCGTCCATGGTTGTGAGAGTCATAGCACCGCCAGAAAAGCTTCTTTTGACGATGTATGGGCCTTCGTAATTAGGAGTCCATTTTCCCCTAGAATCTGGTTGAAAAGACATAATCTTTTTAAGCACGAGGTTGCCTTCTTTGATATAATTGTCCATGACACAGAGCGGTCAGGCGCTTTTCTTCGATTAAGTTCATCTGATCGTATATGCTTTGACACCATTCGGCCTCAGATAACTTAGCTTCCATGAGAACTCTCATCGATGGAATTTCAACTTCTACGGGAGCACTGATTCCATGCCGTATACTAGAGAAAAAGGGGTTGCCCCTGTTGAAGTACGTACTGAAGCACAATACCCATGTAGAGCAAATGGCAACATTTCGTGCCAGTCTTTGTAGGTGATGACGATCTTCTGGACGATCTTTTTGATGTTCTTGTTGGCAGCTTCCACGGCGCTGTTCATCTTTGGTCGGTAAGGAGATGAGTTATGATGCTCAATCTTGAATTCCTCACACAGTTCTTTCATCATTTTGTTGTTCAAGTTCGATCCATTGTCTGTAATGATCTTACTTGGAACTCCATATCAGCAAATGAGGTTGTTCTTGATGAACCTCACAACCACTTGTCTTGTAACGTTGGCGTAAGATGTTGCTTTGACCCATTTGGTGAAGTAATCGATAGCCACTAAAATGAAGTGATGTCTGTTGGACGCTTTTGGTTCGATCATCCCAATCATGTCGATGCCCCACATGGAGAAAGGCCACGGAGAGGAGAGAATGTTGAGTAGAGTCGGTGACACATGGATCTTATCTGCGTAGATCTGGCACTTGTGACATCTCTTGACGTGTTTACAGCAATCATATTCCATTGTTATCCAATAGTATCCTGCTCTCAAGATTTTTCTGGACATTGCATGCCCATTTGAATGGGTTCCAAAGGACCCTTCATTCACTTCGTGAATTATCATGCCTGCTTCGTGTCTATCCACGCATCTGAGCAGGACCATGTCGAAGTTTCTTTTGTATAGCACATCTTCATTCAAGAAGAAATTTCTAGAAAGCCTCCTTAGATTTTTCCTATCTTTGTGCGATGCCCCGAGTGGGTACTCTTGAGTTTGAAGGAAGCGTTTGATGTCGTGGAACCACGGTTTATCATCGATGACTGCTTCAGTTGCAAACACATATGCAGGTCTTTCAAGGCGTCTGATACGGATCTTAGGCATATCGTTCTGATGGTTGACTTTGAACACGGAAGATAGAGTAGCCAAGGCGTCTGCCATTCGATTTTGATCTCGAGGAATATGATGCAATTCAACTTTGTTGAAGAAAGTCAACAAACGTCTTGCATAATCTGTGTAAGGAATCAAACCAAGATGATGAGTTTCATATTTGTCTTTGATTTGATTGATCACAAGGGCTGAATCTCTATATATGTCAAGGATCTTGATCCTCAAGTCGATGGCTTCTTCGATACCCATGATACAAGCTTCATATTCTGCGATGTTGTTGGTGCAATCAAACAATAATCTGGCGGAAAACGGGATATGAGAACCCTCGGGAGTGATGATGACTGCCCCAATTCCATTGCCAAAAACGTTAACTGCTCCATCGAAGATTAAGCCCCATATAGATTATGGATCAGGACCTTCTTCAGGTAATGGTTTGTCACAATCTTTCATCTTGAAGTACATAACATCCTCGTCATGGAAGTCAAACTTGAGAGATTGGTATTCTTTGATCGGTTGATAAGCCAAGTGATCGGCGAGAATGCTTCCTTTGACCGCTTTTTGAGCATGGTACTGGATGTCATATTCAGATAATAGCATCTTCCATCGAGCGATTCTTCCTGTTAAGGCAGTCTTTTCAAAGACATACTTGATTGGATCCATTTTGGAGATACTATCAAACGCTCTTTGGCAATCTTCTGTCCACACAACCTCTTGATTTTTGCGGAGAAGTTTGAATATTGGTCCACAAATAGCATTCATTTGAGAAATAAATCTGGAGATGTAATTCAATCGTCCAAGAAATCCTCTTACTTGCTTTTCTGTATGTGGCGTAGGCATTTCTTGAATGGCCTTGACTTTGTCAGGGTCAACTTCAATACCTCTTTGACTGACAATGAAACCTAGGAGTTTTCCAGATCTTACCCCAAAGGTGCATTTGTTAGGATTCAGGCGAAGATGAAATTTCCTTAGTCGTTGAAACAAGTTTAAGAGATATTCTATATGCTCTTCTTTAGTGTCAGACTTTGCTATCATGTCGTCCACATAGACTTTGATCTCTTTGTGCATCATGTCATGAAAGAGAGTAGTCATTTCCCTTTGATAAGTTGCACCTGCATTCTTTAATCCAAACGACATTACTTTGTATCAAAATGTGCCCCACGGCGTGATGAAAGATGTCTTCTCCATGCCTTCGGGAGCCATTCTGATCTGATTATAGCCAGAGAAACCGTCCATGAAGGAAAAAACATTGAACTTAGCAGTGCTATCCACTAGCATGTCGATATGCGGTAGTGGGAAATCGTCTTTTGGACTAGCTTTGTTCAAGTCCCGGTAGTCAACACACATTCTGACCTTTCCGTCTTTCTTTGAGACAGGCACTATGTTGGCTAACCATTGAGGATATTCATAGGTGACGAGGAAACCTGCGTTGAGCTGCTTTTGAACCTCCTTTTTGATTTTGTCGACCATATCTGGGTGAACTCTTCTCAGTCTTTGTTTAATTGGCGGACACTCCGGTTTTAACGGCCAGTGATGCTCTATGATGTTGGTATCTAAACTTGGCATGTCTTGGTAGGACCAAGCAAATACATCGACGTATTCTTTGAGAAGATCTATCAGTTTGCCCTTGACGTTGTTGTCAAGTAGAGCTCCGATGTTCACTTCTTTTTTGTCTTCCTCAGAACCTAAGTTGATTTCTTCCAAAGGCTCTTTGTGAGGCTGAATGATTCTTTCCTCGTGCTTAAGTAGTCAGGAAATCTCATCCGGGATCTCTTCTTCAACTTCTTCTTCGACGTCAAACACAGGGAATTCAAAGTCGAGAGAGAGCGTAGAGTTTTTGCGTTCAATGGATTTGTCCATTTATTAATCTGCATGTTTGATTTATGTTTGATTAATTAACTCTTCTTCTTTTTTTTATAGAAAAAGTTAATGTGAAAGTATATGCAAATTATTTTTTTTTTTTTGAAGATGCTTGTTTTTATTTGTTTTTTTTTAGGATTACGATTTCCAGGAAAAGGGTAAAAAACGAAAAAAAACAAACACAAAATGTGGAATCAAAACAACGCTTTTATTTATAATTCACAATATGAAACAGGGCCCTAAATACAAACTCATTTGTCTTGGGCAAGACAAAGAGAAATTATTTAAAAGCTAAACCCTATAAAACATCTCTCTGCCTTGGGCGAGGCGAGAGTTAAAAACAAAAGCAAGATAAACTACTTAGAACTATGAATATTAGTCTGAGCTTTGATAGGTTTCCAATAGTGGCGAACACCTTGGAAGTCTAGATACTCTGGTAGTTTTCCTTTTGGCTTATTCCTTGTGTAGACTTTGATCGTTGGTCGAACAGGCTTTGAAGACTCTGGTTGGTTGACCTTGCCTTAAGTGATGCTGAAGCGATCTTCTTTTGCTTGATTGACAGGTCGAGGGGTATAGAATGCAACATATGTGCTTTCAAGTGGCATGTATTCTGGATTCTTGGGATGTACTTCCCAATCTTCTGGGTGAAGAGACTCATTGTCCGCGACACTTTCCAACTCGTTTCCAGAATTGTCTTCCTGATCTTCTTCGGTAATTGCATTGACATGATGATAATCAAAATTTGGCTTAACAACCTCGGCGGGTGTATTGAAGTAGAGATTTTCATTTGGGATCTCAATTTGATGATGAGATCGAGAAAACGTGTATGACTCTTCTAGTTGACTGGGATACTCAAGAGGATCGTCCCATCCAGTTGGTTGGATGTCTTCAATTCTGATTTTTGAGCTTTCAGGAGCAGTGTATCTCACCATGAAGTCAAACTTTCCACTTGGTTCTCCCAAGGTATTCCAAACTTTAGAAGGGATAGGTGAAATTTCATTCTCATTCTTTTGTAGGAACATGCCTTTGAATTGGTCAGTAGGAGGATAGAACGGTGCGTACGATTCTTCCTGGGACACATATTCAGAGCTATCAAGATAAGTGCTCCACTCTTCGGATTCGGAGAGGTTGTCTTTATTACCTTCATCGATAAGAACATTAACCTCTTGAGGAACAGGGTTTAAGAAACCTCCGATGTGGAATACTTCTTTGATTGGGCGAAGAGTTTCATCCTTTTCATTGGCTTTTGGAAATATTGGAGGAAATCCGAGCACTATTTTTGTTTCGTTGTTGACAGGATTTATTACTTGTCCTCAACCCGCGGCATTACCGTCTATCACTATCTGCGCTGCTTCTTTATAAGAGGAGATAGATGATCTGTTTTTCTTTGCAGATTCACCTTCTAACGAAAGTCCTTGGAACTGTGTCCCTTCAACATCGTCGGCAGTGATGAAAGAAAAAGTGGACAAATGGCTTACTAGTAAAGCTTGTTCACCAATAATGGTTACTAGCTTCCCATTTGCCGTGAATTTCAGTTTTTGGTAGAGCGTGGATGTCACTGCTCCTGCTTCGTGTATCCAAGGTCTTCCTAACAAACAACTGTAAGCAGTTGGCACGTCTATGACCTGGAAAGTGATTTCAAAAGTATGTGGACCAATCGTCATCGAAAGGTCAACTTCCCCAATAACGGATTTCCTTGATCCATCGAAGGCTTTGACCACTATATCATTGGATTTCATTGGCGCTCCTTTGTAAGATAAACGAGCAAGATTAGTTTTTGGCATTACATTCAAGGATGAGCCAGTGTCCACTAGCACGTTAGACAGAGAGTCTGATTGGCAATTCATAGAGATATGTAGAGCAATATTGTGATCTCTTCGCTCCTCTAGAAGTTCTTCATCACTGAAGCTTAAATTGTTGCAAGCTGTTATGTTGCCTACAATTCCACCAAATTGATCTGTAGTCACGTCGTGAACTACGTAAGCTTGATCTAGCACTTTCATAAAGGCTTCTCGGTGGACTTCAGAATTCAGAAGTAAAGAGAGTATTGAGATTTTGGAGGGAGTCTGCATCAGTTGATCTACGACTCTATACTCACTCTTCTTGATCAGCTTTAGAATCTCGTCGAAGTCTTAGTTGACATTGGTTCCATCAGACGGACCAACGTTTACGTCTGGATTAACAACAGGGATTCCCATAGGATTCTCTGGAGGTGTATCAACAGGGTTTTGTCCAACAGCAGGAGCAATGGGCTGCTTTGGTGGCAATGGGGTATACACACGTCCACTTCGCGTTACTCGTCCTATTTCAGCAATGTTGACTATGGATGAAAGAGTTGGTATGGGTTTTTCCTTCCCATCTTCTATCATAGTTGTGTTGTACTAATAGGGAATTGCTTTGTCAGAGTTGTAAGGAACAGGACCAGGTAGACAGATCACCAAAGGAGAGTCTGGAACTTTTGGACCATTGTACTCAACTTCTACACACTTGGGCGCATTGGAGTAAGGGATAATGACGTTTACTTCGGGAATTTCCAAGTTGATATCTGAGACTAAAAGCTCATGCAGATAATACCCTACCATATTCACGTCATAATTGTTCCTATTTCTGAAGATCTGAATGTCGCTGATGTCTATTAACCGTTGAAGGTCTGCTCTCACAGTTGGACATCCTCGAAAATCCGTAAAGCAGATTCTGCAGGCTGTGTAGTCATGTTTAGAAAAGGCGCCTATTGCGTTGAATGTAGAGTGCAGTTGTACCAAGCTTTCTGTTATCATATTTATGTTGGTGATAAGATACCGATCTGTATTTATGAGTATCAAATTCACGGTATGTCCACTATGATTGGGAAGTGGATTTGCTTGTACATTCGGATTTGCATTCCTGAAGGAGAGAAGATTAGCCCTCACTAATCTTTGAACTTCGGCTCTCAGTGCTATGCAATGTTCAAGATCATGACGTGGTGATGATTGATGACCAAGGTAACTTGCGGATCGAGGTAATCTTGTGCACAAGTTTCGATTGATTGTTGTAATCATAATTGGATCAAACCGCAGTTCGATTGTTGTTGTTGATTTTTTTGGAATTGTGGGGTATTTCCTATGTTTGAATTTGTATTAACAACTGGTGCTATCGTGGCTACCTGTTGTCGGTGACTGACATTTTTACTTGGTTTCCCTCGGGATACCTGTTAAGGACCAAATTATAGCTATTTTGTACATGATTTTGTGGTCCTTAACAATCCCTTTTTAATTAATTAGTAGTACTTTTTCTAGTATTTTGGTTTAATTAGGTTTTTATTTAGTTTGTGTTCATAATATATTATTTAACTTAGTTTACTTTTAATTGTAGGTTTTTATTGATTAATTCTCCCAAGCTTGGATTCAAGGACTCTTGAAGAGCTTTTGGGATGATTCTTTTTGAGGAAATTTTTGGATGAAGGAAGCATGCTACAGGTCGCGTCAGCGTTGTAGATTGCCAACGACTTAACCGGCTTAGCGGTGCGAAAATCAGAAAAAGGACAGACCCATGCTTTCACCGTTTTGGGCCACCAACTCCATCAATTCAGCTGACTTTTGGCTTGTCAAGAGGGTGGAACTTCACTTCATCATAATCACTTTTTCATCTTTGTAAAATTAGGGCAAGAATTGAAAAGGAAAATATAGTTTTTCTTCTTGATTTTCTCATGTTCATCATCTCTACCAACAATCTTGAGAGCAAAGCAACCATGGAAATGAGTGGCTAAGTTCTTTTTGTGTCAAGATTAGAGGTAGTTGATCTAACTAGTATGTATTTCTTTTAATCCATTTGTGTATGAACATGGTTGATGATTAATATAGTTGAATATCTTTGTTCTTCATCTTTATGCTTTGAGTCTTGCTTGGAAAAGAATACTTAAAAGTAGACATAGGATATTCATCCACTAATGAACAAATGCTAGGGATGGATTTATGTGTTAGTGTTTACAAATATTGAACTTAATGCTTATCATGTCAATAGTTGTAGTAAGGGATCATGCAAAGATTAACATGATAACATTCACAATCTTGGTGGGAAATCTACAAGATTGAGAGGATATGTATTTATAGAAATCATCTACTATGTTCATCACTTGATTAATAGAATGCATATGAAATTAGGTTAATGAAACTAATCTTGACATGCTTCCATAATTTGAAAACAAACTCCAACTCTCTTGAATCTAAACCATAACTCTCTTTTCAAAAGATTAATTTAGTTACTTGTTTGGAAATTCATGTTACTAGTAGATTAGGAAACAAACCCTTTGGTTACTTTCATCTTAAAATACACTTTTCTATTGAAAGACTACAATATACACCAATCCCTATGGAATCGATAATTAAAAATACTTGTTCGCGGATAAAACCTACAACAAAATGGCGCCGTTGCCGGGGATTGGCGTTTGATATTGCTAGTATAGCTATAGTTGTGTGTTTTAAGACATTTTTCTACTAATCTCTCTTTGTTTCTTTTGGTGGCTAGACTTTTCCAGGAATTAGTTTATGCGAGGAAGTATTTCGGCCGATCAACTCCTTTTCGATCCCGAAATTGAAAGGACGGCTAGAAGACTTAATAGTAGTGCTAAAAGAAGAAAAATACAAGCTAGGAAAAGGCAAGAAAGAGGAGAAAGAGGAGAAACATCTACTTCTTCTACACCACCCGTGTTAGGAGAAGTCATCACTATGGCGGAGAATCAACCACAACCACCACCACCACCACCACAGGGGCCGTGTGTCAATAACCCTCGTCACACCGCTCAATTTGCTCGACAAGCAAATGCAAGGGTCGCGGAGATTAAGACGGGCTTGCTTCAACTTCTTTATGCAAGTCCATTTCATGGCCATGACTATGAGGATCCTTACACCCACCTTACTAAGTTCTATGAGATCGCGGGAGCGGTCGGGGCTCCGGAAGACCAAGAAGAGCAATACTTTCAAAGGCTCTTCCCTCATTCTCTAGTGGGGAAGGCAAAAGATTGGTATCTAGACCAATTGCAAGAGACCATGACAAATTGGAATGTTTTGGAGGAAAAATTCCTTGAAAGATTTTTCCCTCAATCACGTTTCATGGAGGCAAAGACCGCAATCTCGGTATTTTCACAAGGAGTAAACGAGCCTTTAAATAGGGCTTGGGAGAGGTACAAGTCTATGCTTAGGAAGTGTCCTAGCCATGGTTTTGACGAGCTTACCCAAATTCATATTTTTCGAAATGGTCTCCAACCTCAACACAAATTGTTGTTGGATGCTACGGCGGGAGGTTCTTTGATGGCAAAAACACCATATGAAGCAATCCAAATAATTGAGAAGATGGGGAGGAATGATCACCAAACTCAACATGATCAAGTAGGTGTGCAAGTGAAAATGGGAGTTCTAGAAATTGGCTCGAGTCACGAAGCACTTGTAGCGCAAAACAAATTGTTTGCGAAACAAGTTGAAGAATTGACAAAACAAATGGCTAGGCTTCCTCAACAAATAATGGAGTTGCAAGGAACATCAAGCAAGCAAGCTCACCAAATAGCTTGTTGTGAATTGTGTAAAGGGGATCATAAAACCGGATTTTGTCCTCCGGAAATTGAAGAAGCAAACTATATGGCCAACCAAGGGCAAGGATACCAACAACGAGCTCCTTACCCTTATCAAAATCAAGGCCAAGGTTACCAACAAAGGGGTAACCAAGGTTATCAAGGCGGGTGGAGACAAGACAACAACAATTAAGGTAGGCAAAATCCATATCAAACTCAAAATCAAAATCAAGCTCAACCACAAAATCAACCTCAAAATCAAGTGAGATCTTCCAACATTCAAGACACTCTAGCTCAATTTATGCAAGCTTCTATGGCTAATCAAAAGAGCACGGAGGCATCTATCAAGAATTTGGAAACTCAAATGGGGCAACTAGCCAAGCAAATTTCCGAACAAAGTGCTTTGACATCATTTTCCCCAACTACTCAAGCAAATCCTAAGGAGCATTGCAAAGCTATTACAACTAGAAGTGGTAGAGTTTGTGATGAGAAAAGGAAAGTGGTTGAAAGGAAAAAGAAAGTTGTGGAGAAGGATGAAGAAGTAGTAGTGGAGGAAGAGGTAGTTGAAAAAGATGATGAGGTTGTAGTTGAAAAAAATGATGATGTTGATGTGGAGGATGATTTAGTTGAAATTGAGGTGTTAGTTGAAAATGAAAAGGAGAATGGTGTAGTTGAAAAGGAGAAAGTAGAGGAGAAGAAGAAGAAAATGAAAAAGGGAAAAGAGAAGGAAGTCACTTTTCCATTAAGAAGCTTACCATATCCTCACCTTCCTTCTAAAAAGGATGATGCAAAGCACTATGCTCGGTTTATGGATATTTTTAAGCAATTGCAAATTAATATTCCATTCACCGAGGCATTAGAGCAAATGCCCAAATATGCAAAATTCATGAAGGATATATTGACAAAAAAGAAGCGGTACACGGATCAAGAAACTATAATGGTTGATGCAAGTTGTAGTGCGATAATTCAACGCACTATTCCAAAAAAGGAAAGTGATCCAGGGTGTGTAACTTTGTCCGTGACCATTGGGGATGTCTATGTCGGCAAAGGATTAATTGATTTGGGATCAAGCATCAATTTGATTCCATTATCCATTGTAAAGAGGTTGGGGGAGATCGAATTAAAGTCTACAAAAATGACGTTGCAATTGGCGGACAAGTCTATTACTCGCCCGCATGGTGTAGCTCTAGACTTGTTGGTAAAAGTGGACAAATTCTTTTTCCCGGTTGACTTTGTTGTGATAGATATGGAGGAAGACGTGGATGCACCTCTAATTCTTGGAAGACCATTCATGAAGACGGCTAGAATGATGATTGACATTGATGATGGCTTAATGAAGGTGAGAGTTCAAGATGAAGAGATTTGCTTTAATCTTTTTGAAGCAATGAAGCATCCAATTGATAAGAAATATTGCTTCAAAATTGATGTTATTGAAGAAGCAACCCAAGAAGTGAATGATGAGGATGATAGTCGAGATCTTGAGGAGTGTTTGGGAAGGAATGGAGATTTCCAAGGAAATGCACCCATGTGAGGAAGAATTGGAAATTTTGAAAAAGGATTCAAAAGATGAAGAGCTAAAACTTTAGTTGAAAGATCTACCATCTCATTTGAAGTATGTGTTTCTTGAGGAGGGAGGTAAAAAGCCCGTAATCATTAGTAATATATTGTCGGAGAAGGAAGAGGGAAGCTTAATTGAAGTTTTGAAATCTAACAAAAATGCAATTGGTTGGGTTTTAGCCGATTTGAAAGGCATAAGCCCGGCCTATTGTATGCATAACATCATGATGGAGGAAGAGTATAAGCCGGTAGCCCAACCTCAGAGGCGTTTGAATCCGGTGATGAAGGAAGTAGTTCGAAAAGAAGTAGTGAAGATGTTAGAAGCGGGAATGATTTATCCGATTTCGGATAGTACTTGGGTGAGCCCGGTGCATGTGGTTCCGAAGAAAGGAGGTTTGACGGTTGTGACGAATGAAAAGGATGAATTAGTGCCAACAAGAAAAGTGACGGGATGGAGAATGTGCATCGACTACCGAAGGCTTAACAAAGCAACGAGGAAGGATCACTTTCCTCTTCCGTTCATGGACCAAATGTTAGAAAGGCTCACGGGACAACAATACTATTGCTTTTTGGACGGTTATTCGGGGTACAATCAAATATCGGTGAATCTGGAAGATCACGAGAAAACGGCTTTCACATGTCCTTTTGGAATATTCGCGTATAGGCGTATGCCTTTCGGCTTATGCAATGCGCCGACAACATTTCAAAGATGCATGCAAGCCATATTTTTTGCCGATTTGATTGAGAAAACAATTGAAGTTTTTATGGATGACTTCTCCGTCTTTGGAGCGTCATTTGAATTATGCTTGGAAAACTTGAACACCGTCTTGAAGAGGTGTGTGGATATCAATTTGGTCTTAAATTGGGAAAAATGCAATTTTATGGTGACCGAGGGGATTGTCCTTGGCCACAAGATATCTTCAAGAGGAATCGAGGTCGACAAAGCAAAAATTGATGTGATCGAGACGCTTCCCCCACCTACCAATGTCAAAGGCATTCGGAGCTTTCTAGGACATGCGGGATTCTATCGAAGATTCATTAAAGACTTCTCAAAGATAGCCAAGCCTTTGAGAAACTTGCTCAACAAAGATAAGTCCTTCTTGTTTGATAAAGATTGTTTATTGGCTTTTGAAAAATTGAAAGAAAATTTGATAAATGCACCCATAATCACTGCGCCTAATTGGAAACTTGATTTCGAACTAATGTGTGACGCAAGTGATTATGCGGTGGGAGCCGTGCTTGGCCAAAGGAAGAACAAAATTTTCCATGCCATTCATTATGCGAACAAAGTTTTGAACGATGCTCAAATTAATTACGCAACAACCGAAAAAGAGTTGCTCGCAATTGTATATGCATTGGAAAAGTTTCGTCCTTACCTTATTGGTTCAAAAGTTGTGGTTTTCACGGATCATTCCGCGATAAAATATCTGCTTACCAAACCGGACTCTAAACAAAGGTTAATCCGATGGATTCTTCTTTTGCAAGAATTTGATTTAGAGGTCCGAGATAAAAAGGGTTCGGAGAATTTGGTAGCAGATCATTTATCTCGCTTAGTGAATGTGAAAATTACGGATGAAGAAAAAGAAGTGAAGGAGGAGTTTCCGGATGAGAAGTTATTTGCAATCCAGGAGCGGCCGTGGTTTGCCGACATGGCAAATTACAAGGCCGCGGGATTAATGCCGGAGGATTTGACATGGAATGAGAAGCGAAAATTCTTAGCCGATGCTAAGTATTACGTGTGGGACGAACCTTACATTTTTAGGTTGAGTAGCGATGGGTTGCTAAGAAGGTGCATGTGTGATGAGGAAGCCAAAAACATTCTTTGGCATTGTCACAATTCCCCTTGTGGGGGACACTATAATGGATTGCGAACAGCCACCAAAGTCCTACAATCGGGATTTTATTGGCCTTCTCTATTCAAAGATGCTTATGCTCACGCTAAGTCTTGTGATAAATGCCAAAGAAGTGACGGTATAGGAAAAAGAGATGAAATGCCTTTGAACAACATGTTGGAAGTAGAGGTATTTGATTGTTGGGGGATTGATTTTGTCGGTCCATTTCCATCGTCGTTTGCAAATGAATATATTCTTGTGGCTGTTGATTACGTGTCTAAGTGGGTGGAGGCCATTGCTTCACCTAAGGCCGACGCCAAAACCGTTATCAAATTTTTAAAGAAAAACATTTTTTTCTCGGTTTGGTGTGCCTAGGGTGCTCATTAGTGATGGCGGGTCGCACTTTTGCAATACATTGTTACAAAAACTTTTGAAACAATACGGTGTAAAGCATAAGGTGACAACTCCCTATCACCCGCAAGCGAATGGTCAAGCCGAAGTGTCAAACAGAGAAATCAAAAAGATTTTGGAAAAAACCGTTTCGGGTTCTTGAAAAGATTGGTCACAAAAATTGGATGAAGCTTTATGGGCGTATCGAACCGCCTATAAAGCTCCTATCGAACTAACCCCGTTTCAGGTTGTTTATGGCAAAACTTGTCACCTCCCGGTAGAGCTGGAGCACAAAGCATTATGGGCCCTCCGTTTCTTGAATTTCGATCCATTTTTGGCGGGTGAAAAGAGAAAAATACAACTCGTTCAATTGGATGAAATGCGAGAGGGAGCATACCATTCCAACCGGAGGTACAAGGCAAAAGTTAAAGTTTCTCATGATAAGAAGATAAAGCACAAGGAATTTTGACCGGGGCAAAGTGTTCTCTTGTTTAATTCCCGGATGAGACTTTTTCTGGGAAAACTCAAAACAAAGTGGTCCGGTCCGTTTCTAATCAAAGAAGTGAAAGAGTATGGTGCCATTGTCTTGCAAGATATAGAAGGGACGAAAGAGTGGACGGTGAATGGGCAGCGGTTGAAACGGTATGTTGGCGGAGAGGTGAGCCGCGACATAGCCGAATCCATCTTCTTGAATGATCCTTGATCATTCCGAACCGTCGAGCTCTACCGACGTTAAACAAAGCGCTTGTTGGGAGGCACCCCAACATTGTAAGTATTCTTCATTGCACTCATTTTAACTTGTACAAACTGTCAATTTGCTGTTTTTTCTAAAAATTCAGAATTATGCAGATCGCGCTTAGCGCGCATTTTGGCCCATCTGGCAGAAACTTTCGTGCTTAGCGCGGTTTGGGTCGCGCTTAGCGCGGTCTGGGAGAATATTTAAATTTTTTTCTTCCAAAACCGGATTTTTGAGGCCCATTAGGTGGCCTGATTCATTTTAAATAGGTTAGGGTTCATTTCAAACCCTTTTTCACTATTTCCTCTCCAATTTTCACTCTCTCAAAAACCCCAAAATCCGCAACCAAAAATCAACAACTTTGTGCAAATTTCTTTGTCTAATCGTCTCCCCAAGCATCTAAGTAAGTGTTTCTATGTTGTTCTTCTTTCAATTTCGTCAAATTTCGCTATTTAGGGTAGATTTTGAAAACCTAGTTTTAGGAATTTTTGATTTTTCTCTTAGGATTAGGTTGTTTAGATGATAGAGAAGGCTTAGAATAGGCATTTCGCTGCTAGTAGGCTTGTTTTTGTGGAGAAAATTCTGTTTTTACAGAAGAATTTTTCTGGAAATCGCAGAGCGCGCTCAACGCGGTCAGCGCGCTTAGCGCGGTCTGCAGAATTCTGAAAAATTCTTCTGTTGTGTTTTTATGTTTTCTAATTAGTAGTGATGCCTTGGTTGGTTGAGTTGCACTGCTGTTTACATGAATTTTCACTAATGGACACCTCGGTGGCACTTTTCCGTTGATTTTTGTGTTGATTTTCAGATGGCACCCAAAAGACAAAGAGTTTCTTCTATCGGGGCCGGGTCATCTCGGTCACTTCCTTTTGATGGAGATCGCTTCCGGGGGCCTGCTCAGGAAGCTAGATACAAAGAGCTCGAGGAGCGGAACATTTGGACTGAGCGCATTATCCGCCTCCGGGAGCAGGGCCACTATGCAACGCCCGATCCTATTCTTTCTAACTATGGTTTGGGTGTTCTCTGTGAGCCTCAAACCAAGGTGAATGTCGAGCTTGTGAGGGAGTTCTATGCAAATGCCATTCCAGCCGAAGGGCAGGACTTTCCTTTCACTTCTGTTGTGAGGGGGAAGTTGGTTTCTTTCTCTCACACCGCCATCAACAGCTACCTGGGCATAAACTGGACAGCCCCAGAGGATCAGTTAGACATCTACCACGACCACCTGGCTCGTGGGAATTGGGATCATGCTATGCTGCGGAGGAAACTTTGTTTGTCCGGGCACTCATATGAATTGAACCGGGCTGGGCAACCTTTAAAATTCAACAGGTCCAGTCTGAAGACTAGTGCCCGAGTACTGATGTGTGTGGCTCTATATAATCTGAGACCTCGAAGCCACACATCTTCGATTCCCATGGAGACGGCCAGCCTGATTGCTTATATGCTCGATGAGGAGCAAATTGATTTTGGTCGGCTTATTGCAAATGAGCTGAAGAGGGTCACAGTGAGTTATACCTCCAGGGGGGAGCGTATAAAGTGTGCCCTAACTTATCTTGGGTTGATTATGGGCCTTCTGAAAAGAGCGAAGATTGTCTTTCCTGCTGTGGGGCACCTTACTATTGATGGAGTTATTGATGATCACTACTGTGATCGATACTGAAGGGCCCTGGATGATAACTCTGCTGCCCAGGTTGTACCAGTTGCTGCGGCACTTCCTCAGGCCAGTCCATCTGAAGAATGGAACCGGCAGATGCATCTTGCTCATCAGAGAGCATTCATGTATATGCACGAGAGCATGGAGCACCTTGCTATGGAGATCAGAGAGCCGGGGGTGAACCACTTCACTCGCACGGCAGAGCAGCTTAGTGCTTATGCTGGTTGGCCCGGGGTCGGGCCAAATGTAGAGGAGGTGGTGGGCGATTGTGATGATCCGAGTGAGGATGATGGAGAGGGTAGTTCTGGTTCTGGTTCTGATTCTGGGTCTCCTGGAGATTCTATCCTCGAGGCTTCAGACTGATCTTTTATTTTCTTGTTTTTATTTTACTTTCAGCACCTTTTAGTTTTTAGTTTTTATTTTCGCATTTTAGTTTAAACTTCTGGATTTTGTTGGTTGCCATCCAATTTTGGGGATAGGCTTGTAATTCCAATTGATATTTTGTAGGCATGGAGCCTAAGTACTTTTTAGTTTTAAACACCATTTTGGGGTGTCTTTTATTTTATTTTAGTTTGTTTTAGTTGTATTATTTTATTTTATTTTGTTCTATTTTATTTTTATTTTTAGAGTATAGGTTATTTATTTTGAAATGTACTTCTTTTGGTTTGTCCGATTTTTCAACGGTTCTCCAAAGCAAGTAAGTGTGTTTCACCCAAGTGATGGTGATGATAAAATTCTCGACTCAATCCACAAATAAGGTACATATTTAACCGTTTGGTAGAATAATAACATGTCTATGAAATTTGTGCTTTATGCAAAATATCTTGGCATGTACAAAAAATTTTGTGTTCACATTCGAATCATTAGGACTTAAACCACATAGGTGAGAAGCTTCCACTTTTTACCAAATATAGAGTGTCTAATAGTTGTGTTAACTCGTGTGATTCATGCTTAATCTTTACTTGTTTGTGATAATTTGGAAACTTAGAGATGATCAAGGCAATTTTTTGTGCATTATGAGAAAAACCATCAATTCCAAAAGAGCTTCAACTAACCGTGAGTGAGTGAATCCTTGTGAACCCTTTTGAGCTTAAATAGTATTTGTAGGATGAATTTATCAAATCAACTAATTGTTAAGTAGGCCAGTTAATAGTTGTTGATAATCTGTGAAAATTCAATGATAATTCATTCTATAAATTTTTCTTGTTTGTGAATACCAACCCTTTTTGTTAATTAACCCTTGAAGAGCATGTTCTTGAATAAAAAAGGATTGATATAAATGAAGTTGGGGAGGTGGATCAAAAAGAACCTAAAATTGATGACACAATGATCCTAAAGAAAGAAAAAGAATAGAGAAAAGAAAAATACAAAAGAAGAAAATTTGTATATGAAAAGAAAACAAAAGAAAAGAACAAAGAGGATCATTGTGTGAAAAAAGAAAAGAGGTAGTGAATAATAAGAAGAAAGTGGGAATTAGTTGTGAATTGCGCTTCATATTCTTTAATCCAATTTGTTTCAATGGCTTGTACTTAAATATCCCTTGTTTCTAACCTAAGCCAAGTTACAACCTTGAACGTCCTTAGTGATCTTTGTTTCCATTTTATCATTTAACTTGTTTCGATGAATGCATGAATTATTCTGGATGTGCATGACTATTAGTGAGAGTGTTTAGTCCTTTGTAAATATGCATTTTGTTCTTCATGAATTTTGAAGAAATGATTAGGTGATTCAAGTGTGAACATATCTTTTATTTTGTTACATGTGTTGATATATTGTGTTTAGAACTTAATTCATAGCCATGTTGTGTTTCGAAGAAGCGATCGATGTGTGCTTTTGCCGGGTATGTCGAGTTTGAACCATCATTCTTGTGTGAGTTTGCATGCTTGCATTTTGTGTCTTCTTGCTTTGTGAGATTATTGACTTTTGTTTGAGGACAAACAAAGAAGTAAGTTGGGGAGAGTTGTTAAGGACCAGATTATAGCTATTTTGTACATGATTTTGTGGTCCTTAACAATCCCTTTTTAATTAATTAGTAGTATTTTTTCTAGTATTTTGGTTTAATTAGGTTTTTATTTAGTTTGTGTTCATAATATATTATATAACTTAGTTTACTTTTAATTGTAGGTTTTTATTGATTAATTCTCCCAAGCTTGGATTCAAGGACTCTTGAAGAGCTTTTGGGATGATTCTTTTTGAGGAAATTTTTGGATGAAGGAAGCATGCTACAGGTCGCGCTCAGTGCGGTTGCAGCATGAGCGCGCTCAGCGCGACTTAATCGGGCTTAGCGCGGTCTGCAAAAATTAGAAAAAGGACAGACCCATGCTTTCACCTTTTTGGGCCACCAGCTCCATCAATTCAGCTAACTTTTGGCTTGTCAAGAGGGTGGAACTTCACTTCATCATAATCACCTTTTCATCTTTGTAAAATTAGGGCAAGAATTGAAAAAGAAAATATAGTTTTTCTTCTTGATTTTCTCATGTTCATCATCTCTACCAACAATCTTGAGAGCAAAGCAACCATGGAAATGAGTGGCTAAGTTCTTTTTGTGTCAAGATTAGAGGTAGTTGATCTAACTAGTATGTATTTCTTTTAATCCATTTGTGTATGAACATGGTTGATGATTAAGATAGTTGAATATCTTTGTTCTTCATCTTTATGCTTTGAGTCTTGCTTGGAAAAGAATACTTAAAAGTAGACATAGGATATTCATCCACTAATGAACAAATGCTAGGGATGGATTTATGTGTTAGTGTTTACAAATATTGAACTTAATGCTTATCATGTCAATAGTTGTAGTAAGGGATCATGCAAAGATTAACATGATAACATTCACAATCTTGGTGGGAAATCTACAAGATTGAGAGGATATGTATTTATAGAAATCATCTACTATGTTCATCACTTGATTAATAGAATGCATATGAAATTAGGTTAATGAAACTAATCTTGACATGCTTCCATAATTTGAAAACAAACTCCAACTCTCTTGAATCCAAACCATAACTCTCTTTTCAAAAGATTAATTTAGTTACTTGTTTGGAAATTCATGTTACTAGTAGATTAGGAAACAAACCCTTTGGTTACTTTCATCTTAAAATACACTTTTCTATTGAAAGACTACAATATACACCAATCCCTATGGAATCGATAATTAAAAATACTTGTTCGCGGATAAAACCTACAACAAAATGGCGCCGTTGCCGGGGATTGGCGTTTGATATTGCTAGTATAGCTATAGTTGTGTGTTTTAAGACATTTTTCTACTAATCTCTCTTTGTTTCTTTTGGTGGCTAGACTTTTTCAGGAATTAGTTTATGCGAGGAAGTATTTCGGCCGATCAACTCCTTTTCGATCCCGAAATTGAAAGGACGGCTAGAAGACTTAATAGTAGTGCTAAAAGAAGAAAAATACAAGCTAGGAAAAGGCAAGAAAGAGGAGAAAGAGGAGAAACATCTACTTCTTCTACACCACCCGTGTTAGGAGAAGTCATCACTATGGCGGAGAATCAACCACAACCACCACCACCACCACCACAGGGGCCGTGTGTCAATAACCCTCGTCACACCGCTCAATTTGCTCGACAAGCAAATGCAAGGGTCGCGGAGATTAAGACGGGCTTGCTTCAACTTCTTTATGCAAGTCCATTTCATGGCCATGACTATGAGGATCCTTACACCCACCTTACTAAGTTCTATGAGATCGCGGGAGCGGTCGGGGCTCCGGAAGACCAAGAAGAGCAATACTTTCAAAGGCTCTTCCCTCATTCTCTAGTGGGGAAGGCAAAAGATTGGTATCTAGACCAATTGCAAGAGACCATGACAAATTGGAATGTTTTGGAGGAAAAATTCCTTGAAAGATTTTTCCCTCAATCACGTTTCATGGAGGCAAAGACCGCAATCTCGGTATTTTCACAAGGAGTAAACGAGCCTTTAAATAGGGCTTGGGAGAGGTACAAGTCTATGCTTAGGAAGTGTCCTAGCCATGGTTTTGATGAGCTTACCCAAATTCATATTTTCCGAAATGGTCTCCAACCTCAACACAAATTGTTGTTGGATGCTACGGCGGGAGGTTCTTTGATGGCAAAAACACCATATGAAGCAATCCAAATAATTGAGAAGATGGGGAGGAATGATCACCAAACTCAACATGATCAAGTAGGTGTGCAAGTGAAAATGGGAGTTCTAGAAATTGGCTCGAGTCACGAAGCACTTGTAGCGCAAAACAAATTGTTTGCGAAACAAGTTGAAGAATTGACAAAACAAATGGCTAGGCTTCCTCAACAAATAATGGAGTTGCAAGGAACATCAAGCAAGCAAGCTCACCAAATAGCTTGTTGTGAATTGTGTAAAGGGGATCATAAAACCGGATTTTGTCCTCCGGAAATTGAAGAAGCAAACTATATGGCCAACCAAGGGCAAGGATACCAACAACGAGCTCCTTACCCTTATCAAAATCAAGGCCAAGGTTACCAACAAAGGGGTAACCAAGGTTATCAAGGCGGGTGGAGACAAGACAACAACAATTAAGGTAGGCAAAATCCATATCAAACTCAAAATCAAAATCAAGCTCAACCACAAAATCAACCTCAAAATCAAGTGAGATCTTCCAACATTCAAGACACTCTAGCTCAATTTATGCAAGCTTCTATGGCTAATCAAAAGAGCACGGAGGCATCTATCAAGAATTTGGAAACTCAAATGGGGCAACTAGCCAAGCAAATTTCCGAACAAAGTGCTTTGACATCATTTTCCCCAACTACTCAAGCAAATCCTAAGGAGCATTGCAAAGCTATTACAACTAGAAGTGGTAGAGTTTGTGATGAGAAAAGGAAAGTGGTTGAAAGGAAAAAGAAAGTTGTGGAGAAGGATGAAGAAGTAGTAGTGGAGGAAGAGGTAGTTGAAAAAGATGATGAGGTTGTAGTTGAAAAAAATGATGATGTTGATGTGGAGGATGATTTAGTTGAAATTGAGGTGTTAGTTGAAAATGAAAAGGAGAATGGTGTAGTTGAAAAGGAGAAAGTAGAGGAGAAGAAGAAGAAAATGAAAAAGGGAAAAGAGAAGGAAGTCACTTTTCCATTAAGAAGCTTACCATATCCTCACCTTCCTTCTAAAAAGGATGATGCAAAGCACTATGCTCGGTTTATGGATATTTTTAAGCAATTGCAAATTAATATTCCATTCACCGAGGCATTAGAGCAAATGCCCAAATATGCAAAATTCATGAAGGATATATTGACAAAAAAGAAGCGGTACACGGATCAAGAAACTATAATGGTTGATGCAAGTTGTAGTGCGATAATTCAACGCACTATTCCAAAAAAGGAAAGTGATCCAGGGTGTGTAACTTTGTCCGTGACCATTGGGGATGTCTATGTCGGCAAAGGATTAATTGATTTGGGATCAAGCATCAATTTGATTCCATTATCCATTGTAAAGAGGTTGGGGGAGATCGAATTAAAGTCTACAAAAATGACGTTGCAATTGGCGGACAAGTCTATTACTCGCCCGCATGGTGTAGCTCTAGACTTGTTGGTAAAAGTGGACAAATTCTTTTTCCCGGTTGACTTTGTTGTGATAGATATGGAGGAAGACGTGGATGCACCTCTAATTCTTGGAAGACCATTCATGAAGACGGCTAGAATGATGATTGACATTGATGATGGCTTAATGAAGGTGAGAGTTCAAGATGAAGAGATTTGCTTTAATCTTTTTGAAGCAATGAAGCATCCAATTGATAAGAAATATTGCTTCAAAATTGATGTTATTGAAGAAGCAACCCAAGAAGTGAATGATGAGGATGATAGTCGAGATCTTGAGGAGTGTTTGGAAGGAATGGAGATTTCCAAGGAAATGCACCCATGTGAGGAAGAATTGGAAATTTTGAAAAAGGATTCAAAAGATGAAGAGCTAAAACTTTAGTTGAAAGATCTACCATCTCATTTGAAGTATGTGTTTCTTGAGGAGGGAGGTAAAAAGCCCGTAATCATTAGTAATATATTGTCGGAGAAGGAAGAGGGAAGCTTAATTGAAGTTTTGAAATCTAACAAAAATGCAATTGGTTGGGTTTTAGCCGATTTGAAAGGCATAAGCCCGGCCTATTGTATGCATAACATCATGATGGAGGAAGAGTATAAGCCGGTAGCCCAACCTCAGAGGCGTTTGAATCCGGTGATGAAGGAAGTAGTTCGAAAAGAAGTAGTGAAGATGTTAGAAGCGGGAATGATTTATCCGATTTCGGATAGTACTTGGGTGAGCCCGGTGCATGTGGTTCCGAAGAAAGGAGGTTTGACGGTTGTGACGAATGAAAAGGATGAATTAGTGCCAACAAGAAAAGTGACGGGATGGAGAATGTGCATCGACTACCGAAGGCTTAACAAAGCAACGAGGAAGGATCACTTTCCTCTTCCGTTCATGGACCAAATGTTAGAAAGGCTCACGGGACAACAATACTATTGCTTTTTGGACGGTTATTCGGGGTACAATCAAATATCGGTGAATCTGGAAGATCACGAGAAAACGGCTTTCACATGTCCTTTTGGAATATTCGCGTATAGGCGTATGCCTTTCGGCTTATGCAATGCGCCGACAACATTTCAAAGATGCATGCAAGCCATATTTTTTGCCGATTTGATTGAGAAAACAATTGAAGTTTTTATGGATGACTTCTCCGTCTTTGGAGCGTCATTTGAATTATGCTTGGAAAACTTGAACACCGTCTTGAAGAGGTGTGTGGATATCAATTTGGTCTTAAATTGGGAAAAATGCAATTTTATGGTGACCGAGGGGATTGTCCTTGGCCACAAGATATCTTCAAGAGGAATCGAGGTCGACAAAGCAAAAATTGATGTGATCGAGACGCTTCCCCCCACCTACCAATGTCAAAGGCATTCGGAGCTTTCTAGGACATGCGGGATTCTATCGAAGATTCATTAAAGACTTCTCAAAGATAGCCAAGCCTTTGAGAAACTTGCTCAACAAAGATAAGTCCTTCTTGTTTGATAAAGATTGTTTATTGGCTTTTGAAAAATTGAAAGAAAATTTGATAAATGCACCCATAATCACTGCGCCTAATTGGAAACTTGATTTCGAACTAATGTGTGACGCAAGTGATTATGCGGTGGGAGCCGTGCTTGGCCAAAGGAAGAACAAAATTTTCCATGCCATTCATTATGCGAACAAAGTTTTGAACGATGCTCAAATTAATTACGCAACAACCGAAAAAGAGTTGCTCGCAATTGTATATGCATTGGAAAAGTTTCGTCCTTACCTTATTGGTTCAAAAGTTGTGGTTTTCACGGATCATTCCGCGATAAAATATCTGCTTACCAAACCGGACTCTAAACAAAGGTTAATCCGATGGATTCTTCTTTTGCAAGAATTTGATTTAGAGGTCCGAGATAAAAAGGGTTCGGAGAATTTGGTAGCAGATCATTTATCTCGCTTAGTGAATGTGAAAATTACGGATGAAGAAAAAGAAGTGAAGGAGGAGTTTCCGGATGAGAAGTTATTTGCAATCCAGGAGCGGCCGTGGTTTGCCGACATGGCAAATTACAAGGCCGCGGGATTAATGCCGGAGGATTTGACTTGGAATGAGAAGCGGAAATTCCTAGCCGATGCTAAGTATTATGTGTGGGACGAACCTTATATTTTTAGGTTGAGTAGCGATGGGTTGCTAAGAAGATGTGTGTGTGATGAGGAAGCCAAAAACATTCTTTGGCATTGTCACAATTCCCCTTGTGGGGGACACTATAATGGATTGCGAACAGCCACCAAAGTCCTACAATCGGGATTTTATTGGCCTTCTCTATTCAAAGATGCTTATGCTCACGCTAAGTCTTGTGATAAATGCCAAAGAAGTGACGGTATAGGAAAAAGAGATGAAATGCCTTTGAACAACATGTTGGAAGTAGAGGTATTTGATTGTTGGGGGATTGATTTTGTCGGTCCATTTCCATCGTCGTTTGCAAATGAATATATTCTTGTGGCTGTTGATTACGTGTCTAAGTGGGTGGAGGCCATTGCTTCACCTAAGGCCGACGCCAAAACCGTTATCAAATTTTTAAAGAAAAACATTTTTTTCTCGGTTTGGTGTGCCTAGGGTGCTCATTAGTGATGGCGGGTCGCACTTTTGCAATACATTGTTACAAAAACTTTTGAAACAATACGGTGTAAAGCATAAGGTGACAACTCCCTATCACCCGCAAGCGAATGGTCAAGCCGAAGTGTCAAACAGAGAAATCAAAAAGATTTTGGAAAAAACCGTTTCGGGTTCTTGAAAAGATTGGTCACAAAAATTGGATGAAGCTTTATGGGCGTATCGAACCGCCTATAAAGCTCCTATCGAACTAACCCCGTTTCAGGTTGTTTATGGCAAAACTTGTCACCTCCCGGTAGAGCTGGAGCACAAAGCATTATGGGCCCTCCGTTTCTTGAATTTCGATCCATTTTTGGCGGGTGAAAAGAGAAAAATACAACTCGTTCAATTGGATGAAATGCGAGAGGGAGCATACCATTCCAACCGGAGGTACAAGGCAAAAGTTAAAGTTTCTCATGATAAGAAGATAAAGCACAAGGAATTTTGACCGGGGCAAAGTGTTCTCTTGTTTAATTCCCGGATGAGACTTTTTCTGGGAAAACTCAAAACAAAGTGGTCCGGTCCGTTTCTAATCAAAGAAGTGAAAGAGTATGGTGCCATTGTCTTGCAAGATATAGAAGGGACGAAAGAGTGGACGGTGAATGGGCAGCGGTTGAAACGGTATGTTGGCGGAGAGGTGAGCCGCGACATAGCCGAATCCATCTTCTTGAATGATCCTTGATCATTCCGAACCGTCGAGCTCTACCGACGTTAAACAAAGCGCTTGTTGGGAGGCACCCCAACATTGTAAGTATTCTTCATTGCACTCATTTTAACTTGTACAAACTGTCAATTTGCTGTTTTTTCTAAAAATTCAGAATTATGCAGATCGCGCTTAGCGCGCATTTTGGCCCATCTGGCAGAAACTTTCGTGCTTAGCGCGGTTTGGGTCGCGCTTAGCGCGGTCTGGGAGAATATTTAAATTTTTTTCTTCCAAAACCGGATTTTTGAGGCCCATTAGGTGGCCTGATTCATTTTAAATAGGTTAGGGTTCATTTCAAACCCTTTTTCACTATTTCCTCTCCAATTTTCACTCTCTCAAAAACCCCAAAATCCGCAACCAAAAATCAACAACTTTGTGCAAATTTCTTTGTCTAATCGTCTCCCCAAGCATCTAAGTAAGTGTTTCTATGTTGTTCTTCTTTCAATTTCGTCAAATTTCGCTATTTAGGGTAGATTTTGAAAACCTAGTTTTAGGAATTTTTGATTTTTCTCTTAGGATTAGGTTGTTTAGATGATAGAGAAGGCTTAGAATAGGCATTTCGCTGCTAGTAGGCTTGTTTTTGTGGAGAAAATTCTGTTTTTACAGAAGAATTTTTCTGGAAATCGCAGAGCGCGCTCAACGCGGTCAGCGCGCTTAGCGCGGTCTGCAGAATTCTGAAAAATTCTTCTGTTGTGTTTTTATGTTTTCTAATTAGTAGTGATGCCTTGGTTGGTTGAGTTGCACTGCTGTTTACATGAATTTTCACTAATGGACACCTCGGTGGCACTTTTCCGTTGATTTTTGTGTTGATTTTCAGATGGCACCCAAAAGACAAAGAGTTTCTTCTATCGGGGCCGGGTCATCTCGGTCACTTCCTTTTGATGGAGATCGCTTCCGGGGGCCTGCTCAGGAAGCTAGATACAAAGAGCTCGAGGAGCGGAACATTTGGACTGAGCGCATTATCCGCCTCCGGGAGCAGGGCCACTATGCAACGCCCGATCCTATTCTTTCTAACTATGGTTTGGGTGTTCTCTGTGAGCCTCAAACCAAGGTGAATGTCGAGCTTGTGAGGGAGTTCTATGCAAATGCCATTCCAGCCGAAGGGCAGGACTTTCCTTTCACTTCTGTTGTGAGGGGGAAGTTGGTTTCTTTCTCTCACACCGCCATCAACAGCTACCTGGGCATAAACTGGACAGCCCCAGAGGATCAGTTAGACATCTACCACGACCACCTGGCTCGTGGGAATTGGGATCATGCTATGCTGCGGAGGAAACTTTGTTTGTCCGGGCACTCATATGAATTGAACCGGGCTGGGCAACCTTTAAAATTCAACAGGTCCAGTCTGAAGACTAGTGCCCGAGTACTGATGTGTGTGGCTCTATATAATCTGAGACCTCGAAGCCACACATCTTCGATTCCCATGGAGACGGCCAGCCTGATTGCTTATATGCTCGATGAGGAGCAAATTGATTTTGGTCGGCTTATTGCAAATGAGCTGAAGAGGGTCACAGTGAGTTATACCTCCAGGGGGGAGCGTATAAAGTGTGCCCTAACTTATCTTGGGTTGATTATGGGCCTTCTGAAAAGAGCGAAGATTGTCTTTCCTGCTGTGGGGCACCTTACTATTGATGGAGTTATTGATGATCACTACTGTGATCGATACTGAAGGGCCCTGGATGATAACTCTGCTGCCCAGGTTGTACCAGTTGCTGCGGCACTTCCTCAGGCCAGTCCATCTGAAGAATGGAACCGGCAGATGCATCTTGCTCATCAGAGAGCATTCATGTATATGCACGAGAGCATGGAGCACCTTGCTATGGAGATCAGAGAGCCGGGGGTGAACCACTTCACTCGCACGGCAGAGCAGCTTAGTGCTTATGCTGGTTGGCCCGGGGTCGGGCCAAATGTAGAGGAGGTGGTGGGCGATTGTGATGATCCGAGTGAGGATGATGGAGAGGGTAGTTCTGGTTCTGGTTCTGATTCTGGGTCTCCTGGAGATTCTATCCTCGAGGCTTCAGACTGATCTTTTATTTTCTTGTTTTTATTTTACTTTCAGCACCTTTTAGTTTTTAGTTTTTATTTTCGCATTTTAGTTTAAACTTCTGGATTTTGTTGGTTGCCATCCAATTTTGGGGATAGGCTTGTAATTCCAATTGATATTTTGTAGGCATGGAGCCTAAGTACTTTTTAGTTTTAAACACCATTTTGGGGTGTCTTTTATTTTATTTTAGTTTGTTTTAGTTGTATTATTTTATTTTATTTTGTTCTATTTTATTTTTATTTTTAGAGTATAGGTTATTTATTTTGAAATGTACTTCTTTTGGTTTGTCCGATTTTTCAACGGTTCTCCAAAGCAAGTAAGTGTGTTTCACCCAAGTGATGGTGATGATAAAATTCTCGACTCAATCCACAAATAAGGTACATATTTAACCGTTTGGTAGAATAATAACATGTCTATGAAATTTGTGCTTTATGCAAAATATCTTGGCATGTACAAAAAATTTTGTGTTCACATTCGAATCATTAGGACTTAAACCACATAGGTGAGAAGCTTCCACTTTTTACCAAATATAGAGTGTCTAATAGTTGTGTTAACTCGTGTGATTCATGCTTAATCTTTACTTGTTTGTGATAATTTGGAAACTTAGAGATGATCAAGGCAATTTTTTGTGCATTATGAGAAAAACCATCAATTCCAAAAGAGCTTCAACTAACCGTGAGTGAGTGAATCCTTGTGAACCCTTTTGAGCTTAAATAGTATTTGTAGGATGAATTTATCAAATCAACTAATTGTTAAGTAGGCCAGTTAATAGTTGTTGATAATCTGTGAAAATTCAATGATAATTCATTCTATAAATTTTTCTTGTTTGTGAATACCAACCCTTTTTGTTAATTAACCCTTGAAGAGCATGTTCTTGAATAAAAAAGGATTGATATAAATGAAGTTGGGGAGGTGGATCAAAAAGAACCTAAAATTGATGACACAATGATCCTAAAGAAAGAAAAAGAATAGAGAAAAGAAAAATACAAAAGAAGAAAATTTGTATATGAAAAGAAAACAAAAGAAAAGAACAAAGAGGATCATTGTGTGAAAAAAGAAAAGAGGTAGTGAATAATAAGAAGAAAGTGGGAATTAGTTGTGAATTGCGCTTCATATTCTTTAATCCAATTTGTTTCAATGGCTTGTACTTAAATATCCCTTGTTTCTAACCTAAGCCAAGTTACAACCTTGAACGTCCTTAGTGATCTTTGTTTCCATTTTATCATTTAACTTGTTTCGATGAATGCATGAATTATTCTGGATGTGCATGACTATTAGTGAGAGTGTTTAGTCCTTTGTAAATATGCATTTTGTTCTTCATGAATTTTGAAGAAATGATTAGGTGATTCAAGTGTGAACATATCTTTTATTTTGTTACATGTGTTGATATATTGTGTTTAGAACTTAATTCATAGCCATGTTGTGTTTCGAAGAAGCGATCGATGTGTGCTTTTGCCGGGTATGTCGAGTTTGAACCATCATTCTTGTGTGAGTTTGCATGCTTGCATTTTGTGTCTTCTTGCTTTGTGAGATTATTGACTTTTGTTTGAGGACAAACAAAGAAGTAAGTTGGGGAGAGTTGTTAAGGACCAGATTATAGCTATTTTGTACATGATTTTGTGGTCCTTAACAATCCCTTTTTAATTAATTAGTAGTATTTTTTCTAGTATTTTGGTTTAATTAGGTTTTTATTTAGTTTGTGTTCATAATATATTATATAACTTAGTTTACTTTTAATTGTAGGTTTTTATTGATTAATTCTCCCAAGCTTGGATTCAAGGACTCTTGAAGAGCTTTTGGGATGATTCTTTTTGAGGAAATTTTTGGATGAAGGAAGCATGCTACAGGTCGCGCTCAGTGCGGTTGCAGCATGAGCGCGCTCAGCGCGACTTAATCGGGCTTAGCGCGGTCTGCAAAAATTAGAAAAAGGACAGACCCATGCTTTCACCTTTTTGGGCCACCAGCTCCATCAATTCAGCTAACTTTTGGCTTGTCAAGAGGGTGGAACTTCACTTCATCATAATCACCTTTTCATCTTTGTAAAATTAGGGCAAGAATTGAAAAAGAAAATATAGTTTTTCTTCTTGATTTTCTCATGTTCATCATCTCTACCAACAATCTTGAGAGCAAAGCAACCATGGAAATGAGTGGCTAAGTTCTTTTTGTGTCAAGATTAGAGGTAGTTGATCTAACTAGTATGTATTTCTTTTAATCCATTTGTGTATGAACATGGTTGATGATTAATATAGTTGAATATCTTTGTTCTTCATCTTTATGCTTTGAGTCTTGCTTGGAAAAGAATACTTAAAAGTAGACATAGGATATTCATCCACTAATGAACAAATGCTAGGGATAGATTTGTGTGTTAGTGTTTACAAATATTGAACTTAATGCTTATCATGTCAATAGTTGTAGTGAGGGATCATGCAAAGATTAACATGATAACATTCACAATCTTGGTGGGAAATCTACAAGATTGAGAGGATATGTATTTATAGAAATCATCTACTATGTTCATCACTTGATTAATAGAATGCATATGAAATTAGGTTAATGAAACTAATCTTGACATGCTTCCATAATTTGAAAACAAACTCCAACTCTCTTGAATCTAAACCATAACTCTCTTTTCAAAAGATTAATTTAGTTACTTGTTTGGAAATTCATGTTACTAGTAGATTAGGAAACAAACCCTTTGGTTACTTTCATCTTAAAATACACTTTTCTATTGAAAGACTACAATATACACCAATCCCTATGGAATCGATAATTAAAAATACTTGTTCGCGGATAAAACCTACAACAAAATGGCGCCGTTGCCGGGGATTGGCGTTTGATATTGCTAGTATAGCTATAGTTGTGTGTTTTAAGACATTTTTCTACTAATCTCTCTTTGTTTCTTTTGGTGGCTAGACTTTTTCAGGAATTAGTTTATGCGAGGAAGTATTTCGGCCGATCAACTCCTTTTCGATCCCGAAATTGAAAGGACGGCTAGAAGACTTAATAGTAGTGCTAAAAGAAGAAAAATACAAGCTAGGAAAAGGCAAGAAAGAGGAGAAAGAGGAGAAACATCTACTTCTTCTACACCACCCGTGTTAGGAGAAGTCATCACTATGGCGGAGAATCAACCACAACCACCACCACCACCACCACAGGGGCCGTGTGTCAATAACCCTCGTCACACCGCTCAATTTGCTCGACAAGCAAATGCAAGGGTCGCGGAGATTAAGACGGGCTTGCTTCAACTTCTTTATGCAAGTCCATTTCATGGCCATGACTATGAGGATCCTTACACCCACCTTACTAAGTTCTATGAGATCGCGGGAGCGGTCGGGGCTCCGGAAGACCAAGAAGAGCAATACTTTCAAAGGCTCTTCCCTCATTCTCTAGTGGGGAAGGCAAAAGATTGGTATCTAGACCAATTGCAAGAGACCATGACAAATTGGAATGTTTTGGAGGAAAAATTCCTTGAAAGATTTTTCCCTCAATCACGTTTCATGGAGGCAAAGACCGCAATCTCGGTATTTTCACAAGGAGTAAACGAGCCTTTAAATAGGGCTTGGGAGAGGTACAAGTCTATGCTTAGGAAGTGTCCTAGCCATGGTTTTGATGAGCTTACCCAAATTCATATTTTCCGAAATGGTCTCCAACCTCAACACAAATTGTTGTTGGATGCTACGGCGGGAGGTTCTTTGATGGCAAAAACACCATATGAAGCAATCCAAATAATTGAGAAGATGGGGAGGAATGATCACCAAACTCAACATGATCAAGTAGGTGTGCAAGTGAAAATGGGAGTTCTAGAAATTGGCTCGAGTCACGAAGCACTTGTAGCGCAAAACAAATTGTTTGCGAAACAAGTTGAAGAATTGACAAAACAAATGGCTAGGCTTCCTCAACAAATAATGGAGTTGCAAGGAACATCAAGCAAGCAAGCTCACCAAATAGCTTGTTGTGAATTGTGTAAAGGGGATCATAAAACCGGATTTTGTCCTCCGGAAATTGAAGAAGCAAACTATATGGCCAACCAAGGGCAAGGATACCAACAACGAGCTCCTTACCCTTATCAAAATCAAGGCCAAGGTTACCAACAAAGGGGTAACCAAGGTTATCAAGGCGGGTGGAGACAAGACAACAACAATTAAGGTAGGCAAAATCCATATCAAACTCAAAATCAAAATCAAGCTCAACCACAAAATCAACCTCAAAATCAAGTGAGATCTTCCAACATTCAAGACACTCTAGCTCAATTTATGCAAGCTTCTATGGCTAATCAAAAGAGCACGGAGGCATCTATCAAGAATTTGGAAACTCAAATGGGGCAACTAGCCAAGCAAATTTCCGAACAAAGTGCTTTGACATCATTTTCCCCAACTACTCAAGCAAATCCTAAGGAGCATTGCAAAGCTATTACAACTAGAAGTGGTAGAGTTTGTGATGAGAAAAGGAAAGTGGTTGAAAGGAAAAAGAAAGTTGTGGAGAAGGATGAAGAAGTAGTAGTGGAGGAAGAGGTAGTTGAAAAAGATGATGAGGTTGTAGTTGAAAAAAATGATGATGTTGATGTGGAGGATGATTTAGTTGAAATTGAGGTGTTAGTTGAAAATGAAAAGGAGAATGGTGTAGTTGAAAAGGAGAAAGTAGAGGAGAAGAAGAAGAAAATGAAAAAGGGAAAAGAGAAGGAAGTCACTTTTCCATTAAGAAGCTTACCATATCCTCACCTTCCTTCTAAAAAGGATGATGCAAAGCACTATGCTCGGTTTATGGATATTTTTAAGCAATTGCAAATTAATATTCCATTCACCGAGGCATTAGAGCAAATGCCCAAATATGCAAAATTCATGAAGGATATATTGACAAAAAAGAAGCGGTACACGGATCAAGAAACTATAATGGTTGATGCAAGTTGTAGTGCGATAATTCAACGCACTATTCCAAAAAAGGAAAGTGATCCAGGGTGTGTAACTTTGTCCGTGACCATTGGGGATGTCTATGTCGGCAAAGGATTAATTGATTTGGGATCAAGCATCAATTTGATTCCATTATCCATTGTAAAGAGGTTGGGGGAGATCGAATTAAAGTCTACAAAAATGACGTTGCAATTGGCGGACAAGTCTATTACTCGCCCGCATGGTGTAGCTCTAGACTTGTTGGTAAAAGTGGACAAATTCTTTTTCCCGGTTGACTTTGTTGTGATAGATATGGAGGAAGACGTGGATGCACCTCTAATTCTTGGAAGACCATTCATGAAGACGGCTAGAATGATGATTGACATTGATGATGGCTTAATGAAGGTGAGAGTTCAAGATGAAGAGATTTGCTTTAATCTTTTTGAAGCAATGAAGCATCCAATTGATAAGAAATATTGCTTCAAAATTGATGTTATTGAAGAAGCAACCCAAGAAGTGAATGATGAGGATGATAGTCGAGATCTTGAGGAGTGTTTGGAAGGAATGGAGATTTCCAAGGAAATGCACCCATGTGAGGAAGAATTGGAAATTTTGAAAAAGGATTCAAAAGATGAAGAGCTAAAACTTTAGTTGAAAGATCTACCATCTCATTTGAAGTATGTGTTTCTTGAGGAGGGAGGTAAAAAGCCCGTAATCATTAGTAATATATTGTCGGAGAAGGAAGAGGGAAGCTTAATTGAAGTTTTGAAATCTAACAAAAATGCAATTGGTTGGGTTTTAGCCGATTTGAAAGGCATAAGCCCGGCCTATTGTATGCATAACATCATGATGGAGGAAGAGTATAAGCCGGTAGCCCAACCTCAGAGGCGTTTGAATCCGGTGATGAAGGAAGTAGTTCGAAAAGAAGTAGTGAAGATGTTAGAAGCGGGAATGATTTATCCGATTTCGGATAGTACTTGGGTGAGCCCGGTGCATGTGGTTCCGAAGAAAGGAGGTTTGACGGTTGTGACGAATGAAAAGGATGAATTAGTGCCAACAAGAAAAGTGACGGGATGGAGAATGTGCATCGACTACCGAAGGCTTAACAAAGCAACGAGGAAGGATCACTTTCCTCTTCCGTTCATGGACCAAATGTTAGAAAGGCTCACGGGACAACAATACTATTGCTTTTTGGACGGTTATTCGGGGTACAATCAAATATCGGTGAATCTGGAAGATCACGAGAAAACGGCTTTCACATGTCCTTTTGGAATATTCGCGTATAGGCGTATGCCTTTCGGCTTATGCAATGCGCCGACAACATTTCAAAGATGCATGCAAGCCATATTTTTTGCCGATTTGATTGAGAAAACAATTGAAGTTTTTATGGATGACTTCTCCGTCTTTGGAGCGTCATTTGAATTATGCTTGGAAAACTTGAACACCGTCTTGAAGAGGTGTGTGGATATCAATTTGGTCTTAAATTGGGAAAAATGCAATTTTATGGTGACCGAGGGGATTGTCCTTGGCCACAAGATATCTTCAAGAGGAATCGAGGTCGACAAAGCAAAAATTGATGTGATCGAGACGCTTCCCCCACCTACCAATGTCAAAGGCATTCGGAGCTTTCTAGGACATGCGGGATTCTATCGAAGATTCATTAAAGACTTCTCAAAGATAGCCAAGCCTTTGAGAAACTTGCTCAACAAAGATAAGTCCTTCTTGTTTGATAAAGATTGTTTATTGGCTTTTGAAAAATTGAAAGAAAATTTGATAAATGCACCCATAATCACTGCGCCTAATTGGAAACTTGATTTCGAACTAATGTGTGACGCAAGTGATTATGCGGTGGGAGCCGTGCTTGGCCAAAGGAAGAACAAAATTTTCCATGCCATTCATTATGCGAACAAAGTTTTGAACGATGCTCAAATTAATTACGCAACAACCGAAAAAGAGTTGCTCGCAATTGTATATGCATTGGAAAAGTTTCGTCCTTACCTTATTGGTTCAAAAGTTGTGGTTTTCACGGATCATTCCGCGATAAAATATCTGCTTACCAAACCGGACTCTAAACAAAGGTTAATCCGATGGATTCTTCTTTTGCAAGAATTTGATTTAGAGGTCCGAGATAAAAAGGGTTCGGAGAATTTGGTAGCAGATCATTTATCTCGCTTAGTGAATGTGAAAATTACGGATGAAGAAAAAGAAGTGAAGGAGGAGTTTCCGGATGAGAAGTTATTTGCAATCCAGGAGCGGCCGTGGTTTGCCGACATGGCAAATTACAAGGCCGCGGGATTAATGCCGGAGGATTTGACTTGGAATGAGAAGCGGAAATTCCTAGCCGATGCTAAGTATTATGTGTGGGACGAACCTTATATTTTTAGGTTGAGTAGCGATGGGTTGCTAAGAAGATGTGTGTGTGATGAGGAAGCCAAAAACATTCTTTGGCATTGTCACAATTCCCCTTGTGGGGGACACTATAATGGATTGCGAACAGCCACCAAAGTCCTACAATCGGGATTTTATTGGCCTTTCTCTATTCAAAGATGCTTATGCTCACGCTAAGTCTTGTGATAAATGCCAAAGAAGTGACGGTATAGGAAAAAGAGATGAAATGCCTTTGAACAACATGTTGGAAGTAGAGGTATTTGATTGTTGGGGGATTGATTTTGTCGGTCCATTTCCATCGTCGTTTGCAAATGAATATATTCTTGTGGCTGTTGATTACGTGTCTAAGTGGGTGGAGGCCATTGCTTCACCTAAGGCCGACGCCAAAACCGTTATCAAATTTTTAAAGAAAAACATTTTTTTCTCGGTTTGGTGTGCCTAGGGTGCTCATTAGTGATGGCGGGTCGCACTTTTGCAATACATTGTTACAAAAACTTTTGAAACAATACGGTGTAAAGCATAAGGTGACAACTCCCTATCACCCGCAAGCGAATGGTCAAGCCGAAGTGTCAAACAGAGAAATCAAAAAGATTTTGGAAAAAACCGTTTCGGGTTCTTGAAAAGATTGGTCACAAAAATTGGATGAAGCTTTATGGGCGTATCGAACCGCCTATAAAGCTCCTATCGAACTAACCCCGTTTCAGGTTGTTTATGGCAAAACTTGTCACCTCCCGGTAGAGCTGGAGCACAAAGCATTATGGGCCCTCCGTTTCTTGAATTTCGATCCATTTTTGGCGGGTGAAAAGAGAAAAATACAACTCGTTCAATTGGATGAAATGCGAGAGGGAGCATACCATTCCAACCGGAGGTACAAGGCAAAAGTTAAAGTTTCTCATGATAAGAAGATAAAGCACAAGGAATTTTGACCGGGGCAAAGTGTTCTCTTGTTTAATTCCCGGATGAGACTTTTTCTGGGAAAACTCAAAACAAAGTGGTCCGGTCCGTTTCTAATCAAAGAAGTGAAAGAGTATGGTGCCATTGTCTTGCAAGATATAGAAGGGACGAAAGAGTGGACGGTGAATGGGCAGCGGTTGAAACGGTATGTTGGCGGAGAGGTGAGCCGCGACATAGCCGAATCCATCTTCTTGAATGATCCTTGATCATTCCGAACCGTCGAGCTCTACCGACGTTAAACAAAGCGCTTGTTGGGAGGCACCCCAACATTGTAAGTATTCTTCATTGCACTCATTTTAACTTGTACAAACTGTCAATTTGCTGTTTTTTCTAAAAATTCAGAATTCTACAGATCGCGCTTAGCGCGCATTTTGGCCCATCTGGCAGAAACTTTCGCGCTTAGCGCGGTTTGGGTCGCGCTTAGCGCAGTCTGGGAGAATTTTAAAATTTTGTTTTTTCCAAAACCGGATTTTTGAGGCCCATTGGGTGGCCTGATTCGTTTTAAATAGGTTAGGGTTCATTTCAAACCCTTTTTCACTATTTCCTCTCCATTTTTCACTCTCTCAAAAACCCCAAAATCCCCAACCACAAATTGAACAAGTTCGTGCAAATTTCTTTGTCTAATCGTCCTCCCAAGCATCTAAGTAAGTGTCTCTATGTTGTTCTTCTTTCAATTTCGTTTAAATTCGTTATTTAGGGTAGATTTTGAAAACCTAGGTTTAGGAATTTTTGATTTTTCTCTTAGGATTAGGTTGTTTAGATGATAGAGAAGGCTTAGAATAGGCATTTCGCTGCTAGTAGGCTTGTTTTTGTGGAGAAAATTCTGTTTTTACAGAAGAATTTTTCTGGAAATCGCAGAGCGCGCTCAACGCGGTCAGCGCGCTTAGCGCGGTCTGCAGAATTCTGAAAAATTCTTCTGTTGTGTTTTTATGTTTTCTAATTAGTAGTGATGCCTTGGTTGGTTGAGTTGCACTGCTGTTTACATGAATTTTCACTAATGGACACCTCGGTGGCACTTTTCCGTTGATTTTTGTGTTGATTTTCAGATGGCACCCAAAAGACAAAGAGTTTCTTCTATCGGGGCCGGGTCATCTCGGTCACTTCCTTTTGATGGAGATCGCTTCCGGGGGCCTGCTCAGGAAGCTAGATACAAAGAGCTCGAGGAGCGGAACATTTGGACTGAGCGCATTATCCGCCTCCGGGAGCAGGGCCACTATGCAACGCCCGATCCTATTCTTTCTAACTATGGTTTGGGTGTTCTCTGTGAGCCTCAAACCAAGGTGAATGTCGAGCTTGTGAGGGAGTTCTATGCAAATGCCATTCCAGCCGAAGGGCAGGACTTTCCTTTCACTTCTGTTGTGAGGGGGAAGTTGGTTTCTTTCTCTCACACCGCCATCAACAGCTACCTGGGCATAAACTGGACAGCCCCAGAGGATCAGTTAGACATCTACCACGACCACCTGGCTCGTGGGAATTGGGATCATGCTATGCTGCGGAGGAAACTTTGTTTGTCCGGGCACTCATATGAATTGAACCGGGCTGGGCAACCTTTAAAATTCAACAGGTCCAGTCTGAAGACTAGTGCCCGAGTACTGATGTGTGTGGCTCTATATAATCTGAGACCTCGAAGCCACACATCTTCGATTCCCATGGAGACGGCCAGCCTGATTGCTTATATGCTCGATGAGGAGCAAATTGATTTTGGTCGGCTTATTGCAAATGAGCTGAAGAGGGTCACAGTGAGTTATACCTCCAGGGGGGAGCGTATAAAGTGTGCCCTAACTTATCTTGGGTTGATTATGGGCCTTCTGAAAAGAGCGAAGATTGTCTTTCCTGCTGTGGGGCACCTTACTATTGATGGAGTTATTGATGATCACTACTGTGATCGATACTGAAGGGCCCTGGATGATAACTCTGCTGCCCAGGTTGTACCAGTTGCTGCGGCACTTCCTCAGGCCAGTCCATCTGAAGAATGGAACCGGCAGATGCATCTTGCTCATCAGAGAGCATTCATGTATATGCACGAGAGCATGGAGCACCTTGCTATGGAGATCAGAGAGCCGGGGGTGAACCACTTCACTCGCACGGCAGAGCAGCTTAGTGCTTATGCTGGTTGGCCCGGGGTCGGGCCAAATGTAGAGGAGGTGGTGGGCGATTGTGATGATCCGAGTGAGGATGATGGAGAGGGTAGTTCTGGTTCTGGTTCTGATTCTGGGTCTCCTGGAGATTCTATCCTCGAGGCTTCAGACTGATCTTTTATTTTCTTGTTTTTATTTTACTTTCAGCACCTTTTAGTTTTTAGTTTTTATTTTCGCATTTTAGTTTAAACTTCTGGATTTTGTTGGTTGCCATCCAATTTTGGGGATAGGCTTGTAATTCCAATTGATATTTTGTAGGCATGGAGCCTAAGTACTTTTTAGTTTTAAACACCATTTTGGGGTGTCTTTTATTTTATTTTAGTTTGTTTTAGTTGTATTATTTTATTTTATTTTGTTCTATTTTATTTTTATTTTTAGAGTATAGGTTATTTATTTTGAAATGTACTTCTTTTGGTTTGTCCGATTTTTCAACGGTTCTCCAAAGCAAGTAAGTGTGTTTCACCCAAGTGATGGTGATGATAAAATTCTCGACTCAATCCACAAATAAGGTACATATTTAACCGTTTGGTAGAATAATAACATGTCTATGAAATTTGTGCTTTATGCAAAATATCTTGGCATGTACAAAAAATTTTGTGTTCACATTCGAATCATTAGGACTTAAACCACATAGGTGAGAAGCTTCCACTTTTTACCAAATATAGAGTGTCTAATAGTTGTGTTAACTCGTGTGATTCATGCTTAATCTTTACTTGTTTGTGATAATTTGGAAACTTAGAGATGATCAAGGCAATTTTTTGTGCATTATGAGAAAAACCATCAATTCCAAAAGAGCTTCAACTAACCGTGAGTGAGTGAATCCTTGTGAACCCTTTTGAGCTTAAATAGTATTTGTAGGATGAATTTATCAAATCAACTAATTGTTAAGTAGGCCAGTTAATAGTTGTTGATAATCTGTGAAAATTCAATGATAATTCATTCTATAAATTTTTCTTGTTTGTGAATACCAACCCTTTTTGTTAATTAACCCTTGAAGAGCATGTTCTTGAATAAAAAAGGATTGATATAAATGAAGTTGGGGAGGTGGATCAAAAAGAACCTAAAATTGATGACACAATGATCCTAAAGAAAGAAAAAGAATAGAGAAAAGAAAAATACAAAAGAAGAAAATTTGTATATGAAAAGAAAACAAAAGAAAAGAACAAAGAGGATCATTGTGTGAAAAAAGAAAAGAGGTAGTGAATAATAAGAAGAAAGTGGGAATTAGTTGTGAATTGCGCTTCATATTCTTTAATCCAATTTGTTTCAATGGCTTGTACTTAAATATCCCTTGTTTCTAACCTAAGCCAAGTTACAACCTTGAACGTCCTTAGTGATCTTTGTTTCCATTTTATCATTTAACTTGTTTCGATGAATGCATGAATTATTCTGGATGTGCATGACTATTAGTGAGAGTGTTTAGTCCTTTGTAAATATGCATTTTGTTCTTCATGAATTTTGAAGAAATGATTAGGTGATTCAAGTGTGAACATATCTTTTATTTTGTTACATGTGTTGATATATTGTGTTTAGAACTTAATTCATAGCCATGTTGTGTTTCGAAGAAGCGATCGATGTGTGCTTTTGCCGGGTATGTCGAGTTTGAACCATCATTCTTGTGTGAGTTTGCATGCTTGCATTTTGTGTCTTCTTGCTTTGTGAGATTATTGACTTTTGTTTGAGGACAAACAAAGAAGTAAGTTGGGGAGAGTTGTTAAGGACCAGATTATAGCTATTTTGTACATGATTTTGTGGTCCTTAACAATCCCTTTTTAATTAATTAGTAGTACTTTTTCTAGTATTTTGGTTTAATTAGGTTTTTATTTAGTTTGTGTTCATAATATATTATTTAACTTAGTTTACTTTTAATTGTAGGTTTTTATTGATTAATTCTCCCAAGCTTGGATTCAAGGACTCTTGAAGAGCTTTTGGGATGATTCTTTTTGAGGAAATTTTTGGATGAAGGAAGCATGCTACAGGTCGCGCTCAGTGCGGTTGCAGCATGAGCGCGCTCAGCGCGACTTAATCGGGCTTAGCGCGGTCTGCAAAAATTAGAAAAAGGACAGACCCATGCTTTCACCTTTTTGGGCCACCAGCTCCATCAATTCAGCTAACTTTTGGCTTGTCAAGAGGGTGGAACTTCACTTCATCATAATCACCTTTTCATCTTTGTAAAATTAGGGCAAGAATTGAAAAAGAAAATATAGTTTTTCTTCTTGATTTTCTCATGTTCATCATCTCTACCAACAATCTTGAGAGCAAAGCAACCATGGAAATGAGTGGCTAAGTTCTTTTTGTGTCAAGATTAGAGGTAGTTGATCTAACTAGTATGTATTTCTTTTAATCCATTTGTGTATGAACATGGTTGATGATTAATATAGTTGAATATCTTTGTTCTTCATCTTTATGCTTTGAGTCTTGCTTGGAAAAGAATACTTAAAAGTAGACATAGGATATTCATCCACTAATGAACAAATGCTAGGGATAGATTTGTGTGTTAGTGTTTACAAATATTGAACTTAATGCTTATCATGTCAATAGTTGTAGTAAGGGATCATGCAAAGATTAACATGATAACATTCACAATCTTGGTGGGAAATCTACAAGATTGAGAGGATATGTATTTATAGAAATCATCTACTATGTTCATCACTTGATTAATAGAATGCATATGAAATTAGGTTAATGAAACTAATCTTGACATGCTTCCATAATTTGAAAACAAACTCCAACTCTCTTGAATCTAAACCATAACTCTCTTTTCAAAAGATTAATTTAGTTACTTGTTTGGAAATTCATGTTACTAGTAGATTAGGAAACAAACCCTTTGGTTACTTTCATCTTAAAATACACTTTTCTATTGAAAGACTACAATATACACCAATCCCTATGGAATCGATAATTAAAAATACTTGTTCGCGGATAAAACCTACAACAAAATGGCGCCGTTGCCGGGGATTGGCGTTTGATATTGCTAGTATAGCTATAGTTGTGTGTTTTAAGACATTTTTCTACTAATCTCTCTTTGTTTCTTTTGGTGGCTAGACTTTTTCAGGAATTAGTTTATGCGAGGAAGTATTTCGGCCGATCAACTCCTTTTCGATCCCGAAATTGAAAGGACGGCTAGAAGACTTAATAGTAGTGCTAAAAGAAGAAAAATACAAGCTAGGAAAAGGCAAGAAAGAGGAGAAAGAGGAGAAACATCTACTTCTTCTACACCACCCGTGTTAGGAGAAGTCATCACTATGGCGGAGAATCAACCACAACCACCACCACCACCACCACAGGGGCCGTGTGTCAATAACCCTCGTCACACCGCTCAATTTGCTCGACAAGCAAATGCAAGGGTCGCGGAGATTAAGACGGGCTTGCTTCAACTTCTTTATGCAAGTCCATTTCATGGCCATGACTATGAGGATCCTTACACCCACCTTACTAAGTTCTATGAGATCGCGGGAGCGGTCGGGGCTCCGGAAGACCAAGAAGAGCAATACTTTCAAAGGCTCTTCCCTCATTCTCTAGTGGGGAAGGCAAAAGATTGGTATCTAGACCAATTGCAAGAGACCATGACAAATTGGAATGTTTTGGAGGAAAAATTCCTTGAAAGATTTTTCCCTCAATCACGTTTCATGGAGGCAAAGACCGCAATCTCGGTATTTTCACAAGGAGTAAACGAGCCTTTAAATAGGGCTTGGGAGAGGTACAAGTCTATGCTTAGGAAGTGTCCTAGCCATGGTTTTGACGAGCTTACCCAAATTCATATTTTTCGAAATGGTCTCCAACCTCAACACAAATTGTTGTTGGATGCTACGGCGGGAGGTTCTTTGATGGCAAAAACACCATATGAAGCAATCCAAATAATTGAGAAGATGGGGAGGAATGATCACCAAACTCAACATGATCAAGTAGGTGTGCAAGTGAAAATGGGAGTTCTAGAAATTGGCTCGAGTCACGAAGCACTTGTAGCGCAAAACAAATTGTTTGCGAAACAAGTTGAAGAATTGACAAAACAAATGGCTAGGCTTCCTCAACAAATAATGGAGTTGCAAGGAACATCAAGCAAGCAAGCTCACCAAATAGCTTGTTGTGAATTGTGTAAAGGGGATCATAAAACCGGATTTTGTCCTCCGGAAATTGAAGAAGCAAACTATATGGCCAACCAAGGGCAAGGATACCAACAACGAGCTCCTTACCCTTATCAAAATCAAGGCCAAGGTTACCAACAAAGGGGTAACCAAGGTTATCAAGGCGGGTGGAGACAAGACAACAACAATTAAGGTAGGCAAAATCCATATCAAACTCAAAATCAAAATCAAGCTCAACCACAAAATCAACCTCAAAATCAAGTGAGATCTTCCAACATTCAAGACACTCTAGCTCAATTTATGCAAGCTTCTATGGCTAATCAAAAGAGCACGGAGGCATCTATCAAGAATTTGGAAACTCAAATGGGGCAACTAGCCAAGCAAATTTCCGAACAAAGTGCTTTGACATCATTTTCCCCAACTACTCAAGCAAATCCTAAGGAGCATTGCAAAGCTATTACAACTAGAAGTGGTAGAGTTTGTGATGAGAAAAGGAAAGTGGTTGAAAGGAAAAAGAAAGTTGTGGAGAAGGATGAAGAAGTAGTAGTGGAGGAAGAGGTAGTTGAAAAAGATGATGAGGTTGTAGTTGAAAAAAATGATGATGTTGATGTGGAGGATGATTTAGTTGAAATTGAGGTGTTAGTTGAAAATGAAAAGGAGAATGGTGTAGTTGAAAAGGAGAAAGTAGAGGAGAAGAAGAAGAAAATGAAAAAGGGAAAAGAGAAGGAAGTCACTTTTCCATTAAGAAGCTTACCATATCCTCACCTTCCTTCTAAAAAGGATGATGCAAAGCACTATGCTCGGTTTATGGATATTTTTAAGCAATTGCAAATTAATATTCCATTCACCGAGGCATTAGAGCAAATGCCCAAATATGCAAAATTCATGAAGGATATATTGACAAAAAAGAAGCGGTACACGGATCAAGAAACTATAATGGTTGATGCAAGTTGTAGTGCGATAATTCAACGCACTATTCCAAAAAAGGAAAGTGATCCAGGGTGTGTAACTTTGTCCGTGACCATTGGGGATGTCTATGTCGGCAAAGGATTAATTGATTTGGGATCAAGCATCAATTTGATTCCATTATCCATTGTAAAGAGGTTGGGGGAGATCGAATTAAAGTCTACAAAAATGACGTTGCAATTGGCGGACAAGTCTATTACTCGCCCGCATGGTGTAGCTCTAGACTTGTTGGTAAAAGTGGACAAATTCTTTTTCCCGGTTGACTTTGTTGTGATAGATATGGAGGAAGACGTGGATGCACCTCTAATTCTTGGAAGACCATTCATGAAGACGGCTAGAATGATGATTGACATTGATGATGGCTTAATGAAGGTGAGAGTTCAAGATGAAGAGATTTGCTTTAATCTTTTTGAAGCAATGAAGCATCCAATTGATAAGAAATATTGCTTCAAAATTGATGTTATTGAAGAAGCAACCCAAGAAGTGAATGATGAGGATGATAGTCGAGATCTTGAGGAGTGTTTGGAAGGAATGGAGATTTCCAAGGAAATGCACCCATGTGAGGAAGAATTGGAAATTTTGAAAAAGGATTCAAAAGATGAAGAGCTAAAACTTTAGTTGAAAGATCTACCATCTCATTTGAAGTATGTGTTTCTTGAGGAGGGAGGTAAAAAGCCCGTAATCATTAGTAATATATTGTCGGAGAAGGAAGAGGGAAGCTTAATTGAAGTTTTGAAATCTAACAAAAATGCAATTGGTTGGGTTTTAGCCGATTTGAAAGGCATAAGCCCGGCCTATTGTATGCATAACATCATGATGGAGGAAGAGTATAAGCCGGTAGCCCAACCTCAGAGGCGTTTGAATCCGGTGATGAAGGAAGTAGTTCGAAAAGAAGTAGTGAAGATGTTAGAAGCGGGAATGATTTATCCGATTTCGGATAGTACTTGGGTGAGCCCGGTGCATGTGGTTCCGAAGAAAGGAGGTTTGACGGTTGTGACGAATGAAAAGGATGAATTAGTGCCAACAAGAAAAGTGACGGGATGGAGAATGTGCATCGACTACCGAAGGCTTAACAAAGCAACGAGGAAGGATCACTTTCCTCTTCCGTTCATGGACCAAATGTTAGAAAGGCTCACGGGACAACAATACTATTGCTTTTTGGACGGTTATTCGGGGTACAATCAAATATCGGTGAATCTGGAAGATCACGAGAAAACGGCTTTCACATGTCCTTTTGGAATATTCGCGTATAGGCGTATGCCTTTCGGCTTATGCAATGCGCCGACAACATTTCAAAGATGCATGCAAGCCATATTTTTTGCCGATTTGATTGAGAAAACAATTGAAGTTTTTATGGATGACTTCTCCGTCTTTGGAGCGTCATTTGAATTATGCTTGGAAAACTTGAACACCGTCTTGAAGAGGTGTGTGGATATCAATTTGGTCTTAAATTGGGAAAAATGCAATTTTATGGTGACCGAGGGGATTGTCCTTGGCCACAAGATATCTTCAAGAGGAATCGAGGTCGACAAAGCAAAAATTGATGTGATCGAGACGCTTCCCCCACCTACCAATGTCAAAGGCATTCGGAGCTTTCTAGGACATGCGGGATTCTATCGAAGATTCATTAAAGACTTCTCAAAGATAGCCAAGCCTTTGAGAAACTTGCTCAACAAAGATAAGTCCTTCTTGTTTGATAAAGATTGTTTATTGGCTTTTGAAAAATTGAAAGAAAATTTGATAAATGCACCCATAATCACTGCGCCTAATTGGAAACTTGATTTCGAACTAATGTGTGACGCAAGTGATTATGCGGTGGGAGCCGTGCTTGGCCAAAGGAAGAACAAAATTTTCCATGCCATTCATTATGCGAACAAAGTTTTGAACGATGCTCAAATTAATTACGCAACAACCGAAAAAGAGTTGCTCGCAATTGTATATGCATTGGAAAAGTTTCGTCCTTACCTTATTGGTTCAAAAGTTGTGGTTTTCACGGATCATTCCGCGATAAAATATCTGCTTACCAAACCGGACTCTAAACAAAGGTTAATCCGATGGATTCTTCTTTTGCAAGAATTTGATTTAGAGGTCCGAGATAAAAAGGGTTCGGAGAATTTGGTAGCAGATCATTTATCTCGCTTAGTGAATGTGAAAATTACGGATGAAGAAAAAGAAGTGAAGGAGGAGTTTCCGGATGAGAAGTTATTTGCAATCCAGGAGCGGCCGTGGTTTGCCGACATGGCAAATTACAAGGCCGCGGGATTAATGCCGGAGGATTTGACATGGAATGAGAAGCGAAAATTCTTAGCCGATGCTAAGTATTACGTGTGGGACGAACCTTACATTTTTAGGTTGAGTAGCGATGGGTTGCTAAGAAGGTGCATGTGTGATGAGGAAGCCAAAAACATTCTTTGGCATTGTCACAATTCCCCTTGTGGGGGACACTATAATGGATTGCGAACAGCCACCAAAGTCCTACAATCGGGATTTTATTGGCCTTCTCTATTCAAAGATGCTTATGCTCACGCTAAGTCTTGTGATAAATGCCAAAGAAGTGACGGTATAGGAAAAAGAGATGAAATGCCTTTGAACAACATGTTGGAAGTAGAGGTATTTGATTGTTGGGGGATTGATTTTGTCGGTCCATTTCCATCGTCGTTTGCAAATGAATATATTCTTGTGGCTGTTGATTACGTGTCTAAGTGGGTGGAGGCCATTGCTTCACCTAAGGCCGACGCCAAAACCGTTATCAAATTTTTAAAGAAAAACATTTTTTTCTCGGTTTGGTGTGCCTAGGGTGCTCATTAGTGATGGCGGGTCGCACTTTTGCAATACATTGTTACAAAAACTTTTGAAACAATACGGTGTAAAGCATAAGGTGACAACTCCCTATCACCCGCAAGCGAATGGTCAAGCCGAAGTGTCAAACAGAGAAATCAAAAAGATTTTGGAAAAAACCGTTTCGGGTTCTTGAAAAGATTGGTCACAAAAATTGGATGAAGCTTTATGGGCGTATCGAACCGCCTATAAAGCTCCTATCGAACTAACCCCGTTTCAGGTTGTTTATGGCAAAACTTGTCACCTCCCGGTAGAGCTGGAGCACAAAGCATTATGGGCCCTCCGTTTCTTGAATTTCGATCCATTTTTGGCGGGTGAAAAGAGAAAAATACAACTCGTTCAATTGGATGAAATGCGAGAGGGGAGCATACCATTCCAACCGGAGGTACAAGGCAAAAGTTAAAGTTTCTCATGATAAGAAGATAAAGCACAAGGAATTTTGACCGGGGCAAAGTGTTCTCTTGTTTAATTCCCGGATGAGACTTTTTCTGGGAAAACTCAAAACAAAGTGGTCCGGTCCGTTTCTAATCAAAGAAGTGAAAGAGTATGGTGCCATTGTCTTGCAAGATATAGAAGGGACGAAAGAGTGGACGGTGAATGGGCAGCGGTTGAAACGGTATGTTGGCGGAGAGGTGAGCCGCGACATAGCCCGAATCCATCTTCTTGAATGATCCTTGATCATTCCGAACCGTCGAGCTCTACCGACGTTAAACAAAGCGCTTGTTGGGAGGCACCCCAACATTGTAAGTATTCTTCATTGCACTCATTTTAACTTGTACAAACTGTCAATTTGCTGTTTTTTCTAAAAATTCAGAATTCTACAGATCGCGCTTAGCGCGCATTTTGGCCCATCTGGCAGAAACTTTCGCGCTTAGCGCGGTTTGGGTCGCGCTTAGCGCAGTCTGGGAGAATTTTAAAATTTTGTTTTTTCCAAAACCGGATTTTTGAGGCCCATTGGGTGGCCTGATTCGTTTTAAATAGGTTAGGGTTCATTTCAAACCCTTTTTCACTATTTCCTCTCCATTTTTCACTCTCTCAAAAACCCCAAAATCCCCAACCACAAATTGAACAAGTTCGTGCAAATTTCTTTGTCTAATCGTCCTCCCAAGCATCTAAGTAAGTGTCTCTATGTTGTTCTTCTTTCAATTTCGTTTAAATTCGTTATTTAGGGTAGATTTTGAAAACCTAGGTTTAGGAATTTTTGATTTTTCTCTTAGGATTAGGTTGTTTAGATGATAGAGAAGGCTTAGAATAGGCATTTCGCTGCTAGTAGGCTTGTTTTTGTGGAGAAAATTCTGTTTTTACAGAAGAATTTTTCTGGAAATCGCAGAGCGCGCTCAACGCGGTCAGCGCGCTTAGCGCGGTCTGCAGAATTCTGAAAAATTCTTCTGTTGTGTTTTTATGTTTTCTAATTAGTAGTGATGCCTTGGTTGGTTGAGTTGCACTGCTGTTTACATGAATTTTCACTAATGGACACCTCGGTGGCACTTTTCCGTTGATTTTTGTGTTGATTTTCAGATGGCACCCAAAAGACAAAGAGTTTCTTCTATCGGGGCCGGGTCATCTCGGTCACTTCCTTTTGATGGAGATCGCTTCCGGGGGCCTGCTCAGGAAGCTAGATACAAAGAGCTCGAGGAGCGGAACATTTGGACTGAGCGCATTATCCGCCTCCGGGAGCAGGGCCACTATGCAACGCCCGATCCTATTCTTTCTAACTATGGTTTGGGTGTTCTCTGTGAGCCTCAAACCAAGGTGAATGTCGAGCTTGTGAGGGAGTTCTATGCAAATGCCATTCCAGCCGAAGGGCAGGACTTTCCTTTCACTTCTGTTGTGAGGGGGAAGTTGGTTTCTTTCTCTCACACCGCCATCAACAGCTACCTGGGCATAAACTGGACAGCCCCAGAGGATCAGTTAGACATCTACCACGACCACCTGGCTCGTGGGAATTGGGATCATGCTATGCTGCGGAGGAAACTTTGTTTGTCCGGGCACTCATATGAATTGAACCGGGCTGGGCAACCTTTAAAATTCAACAGGTCCAGTCTGAAGACTAGTGCCCGAGTACTGATGTGTGTGGCTCTATATAATCTGAGACCTCGAAGCCACACATCTTCGATTCCCATGGAGACGGCCAGCCTGATTGCTTATATGCTCGATGAGGAGCAAATTGATTTTGGTCGGCTTATTGCAAATGAGCTGAAGAGGGTCACAGTGAGTTATACCTCCAGGGGGGAGCGTATAAAGTGTGCCCTAACTTATCTTGGGTTGATTATGGGCCTTCTGAAAAGAGCGAAGATTGTCTTTCCTGCTGTGGGGCACCTTACTATTGATGGAGTTATTGATGATCACTACTGTGATCGATACTGAAGGGCCCTGGATGATAACTCTGCTGCCCAGGTTGTACCAGTTGCTGCGGCACTTCCTCAGGCCAGTCCATCTGAAGAATGGAACCGGCAGATGCATCTTGCTCATCAGAGAGCATTCATGTATATGCACGAGAGCATGGAGCACCTTGCTATGGAGATCAGAGAGCCGGGGGTGAACCACTTCACTCGCACGGCAGAGCAGCTTAGTGCTTATGCTGGTTGGCCCGGGGTCGGGCCAAATGTAGAGGAGGTGGTGGGCGATTGTGATGATCCGAGTGAGGATGATGGAGAGGGTAGTTCTGGTTCTGGTTCTGATTCTGGGTCTCCTGGAGATTCTATCCTCGAGGCTTCAGACTGATCTTTTATTTTCTTGTTTTTATTTTACTTTCAGCACCTTTTAGTTTTTAGTTTTTATTTTCGCATTTTAGTTTAAACTTCTGGATTTTGTTGGTTGCCATCCAATTTTGGGGATAGGCTTGTAATTCCAATTGATATTTTGTAGGCATGGAGCCTAAGTACTTTTTAGTTTTAAACACCATTTTGGGGTGTCTTTTATTTTATTTTAGTTTGTTTTAGTTGTATTATTTTATTTTATTTTGTTCTATTTTATTTTTATTTTTAGAGTATAGGTTATTTATTTTGAAATGTACTTCTTTTGGTTTGTCCGATTTTTCAACGGTTCTCCAAAGCAAGTAAGTGTGTTTCACCCAAGTGATGGTGATGATAAAATTCTCGACTCAATCCACAAATAAGGTACATATTTAACCGTTTGGTAGAATAATAACATGTCTATGAAATTTGTGCTTTATGCAAAATATCTTGGCATGTACAAAAAATTTTGTGTTCACATTCGAATCATTAGGACTTAAACCACATAGGTGAGAAGCTTCCACTTTTTACCAAATATAGAGTGTCTAATAGTTGTGTTAACTCGTGTGATTCATGCTTAATCTTTACTTGTTTGTGATAATTTGGAAACTTAGAGATGATCAAGGCAATTTTTTGTGCATTATGAGAAAAACCATCAATTCCAAAAGAGCTTCAACTAACCGTGAGTGAGTGAATCCTTGTGAACCCTTTTGAGCTTAAATAGTATTTGTAGGATGAATTTATCAAATCAACTAATTGTTAAGTAGGCCAGTTAATAGTTGTTGATAATCTGTGAAAATTCAATGATAATTCATTCTATAAATTTTTCTTGTTTGTGAATACCAACCCTTTTTGTTAATTAACCCTTGAAGAGCATGTTCTTGAATAAAAAAGGATTGATATAAATGAAGTTGGGGAGGTGGATCAAAAAGAACCTAAAATTGATGACACAATGATCCTAAAGAAAGAAAAAGAATAGAGAAAAGAAAAATACAAAAGAAGAAAATTTGTATATGAAAAGAAAACAAAAGAAAAGAACAAAGAGGATCATTGTGTGAAAAAAGAAAAGAGGTAGTGAATAATAAGAAGAAAGTGGGAATTAGTTGTGAATTGCGCTTCATATTCTTTAATCCAATTTGTTTCAATGGCTTGTACTTAAATATCCCTTGTTTCTAACCTAAGCCAAGTTACAACCTTGAACGTCCTTAGTGATCTTTGTTTCCATTTTATCATTTAACTTGTTTCGATGAATGCATGAATTATTCTGGATGTGCATGACTATTAGTGAGAGTGTTTAGTCCTTTGTAAATATGCATTTTGTTCTTCATGAATTTTGAAGAAATGATTAGGTGATTCAAGTGTGAACATATCTTTTATTTTGTTACATGTGTTGATATATTGTGTTTAGAACTTAATTCATAGCCATGTTGTGTTTCGAAGAAGCGATCGATGTGTGCTTTTGCCGGGTATGTCGAGTTTGAACCATCATTCTTGTGTGAGTTTGCATGCTTGCATTTTGTGTCTTCTTGCTTTGTGAGATTATTGACTTTTGTTTGAGGACAAACAAAGAAGTAAGTTGGGGAGAGTTGTTAAGGACCAGATTATAGCTATTTTGTACATGATTTTGTGGTCCTTAACAATCCCTTTTTAATTAATTAGTAGTACTTTTTCTAGTATTTTGGTTTAATTAGGTTTTTATTTAGTTTGTGTTCATAATATATTATTTAACTTAGTTTACTTTTAATTGTAGGTTTTTATTGATTAATTCTCCCAAGCTTGGATTCAAGGACTCTTGAAGAGCTTTTGGGATGATTCTTTTTGAGGAAATTTTTGGATGAAGGAAGCATGCTACAGGTCGCGCTCAGTGCGGTTGCAGCATGAGCGCGCTCAGCGCGACTTAATCGGGCTTAGCGCGGTCTGCAAAAATTAGAAAAAGGACAGACCCATGCTTTCACCTTTTTGGGCCACCAGCTCCATCAATTCAGCTAACTTTTGGCTTGTCAAGAGGGTGGAACTTCACTTCATCATAATCACCTTTTCATCTTTGTAAAATTAGGGCAAGAATTGAAAAAGAAAATATAGTTTTTCTTCTTGATTTTCTCATGTTCATCATCTCTACCAACAATCTTGAGAGCAAAGCAACCATGGAAATGAGTGGCTAAGTTCTTTTTGTGTCAAGATTAGAGGTAGTTGATCTAACTAGTATGTATTTCTTTTAATCCATTTGTGTATGAACATGGTTGATGATTAAGATAGTTGAATATCTTTGTTCTTCATCTTTATGCTTTGAGTCTTGCTTGGAAAAGAATACTTAAAAGTAGACATAGGATATTCATCCACTAATGAACAAATGCTAGGGATAGATTTGTGTGTTAGTGTTTACAAATATTGAACTTAATGCTTATCATGTCAATAGTTGTAGTGAGGGATCATGCAAAGATTAACATGATAACATTCACAATCTTGGTGGGAAATCTACAAGATTGAGAGGATATGTATTTATAGAAATCATCTACTATGTTCATCACTTGATTAATAGAATGCATATGAAATTAGGTTAATGAAACTAATCTTGACATGCTTCCATAATTTGAAAACAAACTCCAACTCTCTTGAATCCAAACCATAACTCTCTTTTCAAAAGATTAATTTAGTTACTTGTTTGGAAATTCATGTTACTAGTAGATTAGGAAACAAACCCTTTGGTTACTTTCATCTTAAAATACACTTTTCTATTGAAAGACTACAATATACACCAATCCCTATGGAATCGATAATTAAAAATACTTGTTCGCGGATAAAACCTACAACAAAATGGCGCCGTTGCCGGGGATTGGCGTTTGATATTGCTAGTATAGCTATAGTTGTGTGTTTTAAGACATTTTTCTACTAATCTCTCTTTGTTTCTTTTGGTGGCTAGACTTTTTCAGGAATTAGTTTATGCGAGGAAGTATTTCGGCCGATCAACTCCTTTTCGATCCCGAAATTGAAAGGACGGCTAGAAGACTTAATAGTAGTGCTAAAAGAAGAAAAATACAAGCTAGGAAAAGGCAAGAAAGAGGAGAAAGAGGAGAAACATCTACTTCTTCTACACCACCCGTGTTAGGAGAAGTCATCACTATGGCGGAGAATCAACCACAACCACCACCACCACCACCACAGGGGCCGTGTGTCAATAACCCTCGTCACACCGCTCAATTTGCTCGACAAGCAAATGCAAGGGTCGCGGAGATTAAGACGGGCTTGCTTCAACTTCTTTATGCAAGTCCATTTCATGGCCATGACTATGAGGATCCTTACACCCACCTTACTAAGTTCTATGAGATCGCGGGAGCGGTCGGGGCTCCGGAAGACCAAGAAGAGCAATACTTTCAAAGGCTCTTCCCTCATTCTCTAGTGGGGAAGGCAAAAGATTGGTATCTAGACCAATTGCAAGAGACCATGACAAATTGGAATGTTTTGGAGGAAAAATTCCTTGAAAGATTTTTCCCTCAATCACGTTTCATGGAGGCAAAGACCGCAATCTCGGTATTTTCACAAGGAGTAAACGAGCCTTTAAATAGGGCTTGGGAGAGGTACAAGTCTATGCTTAGGAAGTGTCCTAGCCATGGTTTTGACGAGCTTACCCAAATTCATATTTTTCGAAATGGTCTCCAACCTCAACACAAATTGTTGTTGGATGCTACGGCGGGAGGTTCTTTGATGGCAAAAACACCATATGAAGCAATCCAAATAATTGAGAAGATGGGGAGGAATGATCACCAAACTCAACATGATCAAGTAGGTGTGCAAGTGAAAATGGGAGTTCTAGAAATTGGCTCGAGTCACGAAGCACTTGTAGCGCAAAACAAATTGTTTGCGAAACAAGTTGAAGAATTGACAAAACAAATGGCTAGGCTTCCTCAACAAATAATGGAGTTGCAAGGAACATCAAGCAAGCAAGCTCACCAAATAGCTTGTTGTGAATTGTGTAAAGGGGATCATAAAACCGGATTTTGTCCTCCGGAAATTGAAGAAGCAAACTATATGGCCAACCAAGGGCAAGGATACCAACAACGAGCTCCTTACCCTTATCAAAATCAAGGCCAAGGTTACCAACAAAGGGGTAACCAAGGTTATCAAGGCGGGTGGAGACAAGACAACAACAATTAAGGTAGGCAAAATCCATATCAAACTCAAAATCAAAATCAAGCTCAACCACAAAATCAACCTCAAAATCAAGTGAGATCTTCCAACATTCAAGACACTCTAGCTCAATTTATGCAAGCTTCTATGGCTAATCAAAAGAGCACGGAGGCATCTATCAAGAATTTGGAAACTCAAATGGGGCAACTAGCCAAGCAAATTTCCGAACAAAGTGCTTTGACATCATTTTCCCCAACTACTCAAGCAAATCCTAAGGAGCATTGCAAAGCTATTACAACTAGAAGTGGTAGAGTTTGTGATGAGAAAAGGAAAGTGGTTGAAAGGAAAAAGAAAGTTGTGGAGAAGGATGAAGAAGTAGTAGTGGAGGAAGAGGTAGTTGAAAAAGATGATGAGGTTGTAGTTGAAAAAAATGATGATGTTGATGTGGAGGATGATTTAGTTGAAATTGAGGTGTTAGTTGAAAATGAAAAGGAGAATGGTGTAGTTGAAAAGGAGAAAGTAGAGGAGAAGAAGAAGAAAATGAAAAAGGGAAAAGAGAAGGAAGTCACTTTTCCATTAAGAAGCTTACCATATCCTCACCTTCCTTCTAAAAAGGATGATGCAAAGCACTATGCTCGGTTTATGGATATTTTTAAGCAATTGCAAATTAATATTCCATTCACCGAGGCATTAGAGCAAATGCCCAAATATGCAAAATTCATGAAGGATATATTGACAAAAAAGAAGCGGTACACGGATCAAGAAACTATAATGGTTGATGCAAGTTGTAGTGCGATAATTCAACGCACTATTCCAAAAAAGGAAAGTGATCCAGGGTGTGTAACTTTGTCCGTGACCATTGGGGATGTCTATGTCGGCAAAGGATTAATTGATTTGGGATCAAGCATCAATTTGATTCCATTATCCATTGTAAAGAGGTTGGGGGAGATCGAATTAAAGTCTACAAAAATGACGTTGCAATTGGCGGACAAGTCTATTACTCGCCCGCATGGTGTAGCTCTAGACTTGTTGGTAAAAGTGGACAAATTCTTTTTCCCGGTTGACTTTGTTGTGATAGATATGGAGGAAGACGTGGATGCACCTCTAATTCTTGGAAGACCATTCATGAAGACGGCTAGAATGATGATTGACATTGATGATGGCTTAATGAAGGTGAGAGTTCAAGATGAAGAGATTTGCTTTAATCTTTTTGAAGCAATGAAGCATCCAATTGATAAGAAATATTGCTTCAAAATTGATGTTATTGAAGAAGCAACCCAAGAAGTGAATGATGAGGATGATAGTCGAGATCTTGAGGAGTGTTTGGAAGGAATGGAGATTTCCAAGGAAATGCACCCATGTGAGGAAGAATTGGAAATTTTGAAAAAGGATTCAAAAGATGAAGAGCTAAAACTTTAGTTGAAAGATCTACCATCTCATTTGAAGTATGTGTTTCTTGAGGAGGGAGGTAAAAAGCCCGTAATCATTAGTAATATATTGTCGGAGAAGGAAGAGGGAAGCTTAATTGAAGTTTTGAAATCTAACAAAAATGCAATTGGTTGGGTTTTAGCCGATTTGAAAGGCATAAGCCCGGCCTATTGTATGCATAACATCATGATGGAGGAAGAGTATAAGCCGGTAGCCCAACCTCAGAGGCGTTTGAATCCGGTGATGAAGGAAGTAGTTCGAAAAGAAGTAGTGAAGATGTTAGAAGCGGGAATGATTTATCCGATTTCGGATAGTACTTGGGTGAGCCCGGTGCATGTGGTTCCGAAGAAAGGAGGTTTGACGGTTGTGACGAATGAAAAGGATGAATTAGTGCCAACAAGAAAAGTGACGGGATGGAGAATGTGCATCGACTACCGAAGGCTTAACAAAGCAACGAGGAAGGATCACTTTCCTCTTCCGTTCATGGACCAAATGTTAGAAAGGCTCACGGGACAACAATACTATTGCTTTTTGGACGGTTATTCGGGGTACAATCAAATATCGGTGAATCTGGAAGATCACGAGAAAACGGCTTTCACATGTCCTTTTGGAATATTCGCGTATAGGCGTATGCCTTTCGGCTTATGCAATGCGCCGACAACATTTCAAAGATGCATGCAAGCCATATTTTTTGCCGATTTGATTGAGAAAACAATTGAAGTTTTTATGGATGACTTCTCCGTCTTTGGAGCGTCATTTGAATTATGCTTGGAAAACTTGAACACCGTCTTGAAGAGGTGTGTGGATATCAATTTGGTCTTAAATTGGGAAAAATGCAATTTTATGGTGACCGAGGGGATTGTCCTTGGCCACAAGATATCTTCAAGAGGAATCGAGGTCGACAAAGCAAAAATTGATGTGATCGAGACGCTTCCCCCACCTACCAATGTCAAAGGCATTCGGAGCTTTCTAGGACATGCGGGATTCTATCGAAGATTCATTAAAGACTTCTCAAAGATAGCCAAGCCTTTGAGAAACTTGCTCAACAAAGATAAGTCCTTCTTGTTTGATAAAGATTGTTTATTGGCTTTTGAAAAATTGAAAGAAAATTTGATAAATGCACCCATAATCACTGCGCCTAATTGGAAACTTGATTTCGAACTAATGTGTGACGCAAGTGATTATGCGGTGGGAGCCGTGCTTGGCCAAAGGAAGAACAAAATTTTCCATGCCATTCATTATGCGAACAAAGTTTTGAACGATGCTCAAATTAATTACGCAACAACCGAAAAAGAGTTGCTCGCAATTGTATATGCATTGGAAAAGTTTCGTCCTTACCTTATTGGTTCAAAAGTTGTGGTTTTCACGGATCATTCCGCGATAAAATATCTGCTTACCAAACCGGACTCTAAACAAAGGTTAATCCGATGGATTCTTCTTTTGCAAGAATTTGATTTAGAGGTCCGAGATAAAAAGGGTTCGGAGAATTTGGTAGCAGATCATTTATCTCGCTTAGTGAATGTGAAAATTACGGATGAAGAAAAAGAAGTGAAGGAGGAGTTTCCGGATGAGAAGTTATTTGCAATCCAGGAGCGGCCGTGGTTTGCCGACATGGCAAATTACAAGGCCGCGGGATTAATGCCGGAGGATTTGACATGGAATGAGAAGCGAAAATTCTTAGCCGATGCTAAGTATTACGTGTGGGACGAACCTTACATTTTTAGGTTGAGTAGCGATGGGTTGCTAAGAAGGTGCATGTGTGATGAGGAAGCCAAAAACATTCTTTGGCATTGTCACAATTCCCCTTGTGGGGGACACTATAATGGATTGCGAACAGCCACCAAAGTCCTACAATCGGGATTTTATTGGCCTTCTCTATTCAAAGATGCTTATGCTCACGCTAAGTCTTGTGATAAATGCCAAAGAAGTGACGGTATAGGAAAAAGAGATGAAATGCCTTTGAACAACATGTTGGAAGTAGAGGTATTTGATTGTTGGGGGATTGATTTTGTCGGTCCATTTCCATCGTCGTTTGCAAATGAATATATTCTTGTGGCTGTTGATTACGTGTCTAAGTGGGTGGAGGCCATTGCTTCACCTAAGGCCGACGCCAAAACCGTTATCAAATTTTTAAAGAAAAACATTTTTTTCTCGGTTTGGTGTGCCTAGGGTGCTCATTAGTGATGGCGGGTCGCACTTTTGCAATACATTGTTACAAAAACTTTTGAAACAATACGGTGTAAAGCATAAGGTGACAACTCCCTATCACCCGCAAGCGAATGGTCAAGCCGAAGTGTCAAACAGAGAAATCAAAAAGATTTTGGAAAAAACCGTTTCGGGTTCTTGAAAAGATTGGTCACAAAAATTGGATGAAGCTTTATGGGCGTATCGAACCGCCTATAAAGCTCCTATCGAACTAACCCCGTTTCAGGTTGTTTATGGCAAAACTTGTCACCTCCCGGTAGAGCTGGAGCACAAAGCATTATGGGCCCTCCGTTTCTTGAATTTCGATCCATTTTTGGCGGGTGAAAAGAGAAAAATACAACTCGTTCAATTGGATGAAATGCGAGAGGGAGCATACCATTCCAACCGGAGGTACAAGGCAAAAGTTAAAGTTTCTCATGATAAGAAGATAAAGCACAAGGAATTTTGACCGGGGCAAAGTGTTCTCTTGTTTAATTCCCGGATGAGACTTTTTCTGGGAAAACTCAAAACAAAGTGGTCCGGTCCGTTTCTAATCAAAGAAGTGAAAGAGTATGGTGCCATTGTCTTGCAAGATATAGAAGGGACGAAAGAGTGGACGGTGAATGGGCAGCGGTTGAAACGGTATGTTGGCGGAGAGGTGAGCCGCGACATAGCCGAATCCATCTTCTTGAATGATCCTTGATCATTCCGAACCGTCGAGCTCTACCGACGTTAAACAAAGCGCTTGTTGGGAGGCACCCCAACATTGTAAGTATTCTTCATTGCACTCATTTTAACTTGTACAAACTGTCAATTTGCTGTTTTTTCTAAAAATTCAGAATTCTACAGATCGCGCTTAGCGCGCATTTTGGCCCATCTGGCAGAAACTTTCGCGCTTAGCGCGGTTTGGGTCGCGCTTAGCGCAGTCTGGGAGAATTTTAAAATTTTGTTTTTTCCAAAACCGGATTTTTGAGGCCCATTGGGTGGCCTGATTCGTTTTAAATAGGTTAGGGTTCATTTCAAACCCTTTTTCACTATTTCCTCTCCATTTTTCACTCTCTCAAAAAACCCCAAAATCCCCAACCACAAATTGAACAAGTTCGTGCAAATTTCTTTGTCTAATCGTCCTCCCAAGCATCTAAGTAAGTGTCTCTATGTTGTTCTTCTTTCAATTTCGTTTAAATTCCGTTATTTAGGGTAGATTTTGAAAACCTAGGTTTAGGAATTTTTGATTTTTCTCTTAGGATTAGGTTGTTTAGATGATAGAGAAGGCTTAGAATAGGCATTTCGCTGCTAGTAGGCTTGTTTTTGTGGAGAAAATTCTGTTTTTACAGAAGAATTTTTCTGGAAATCGCAGAGCGCGCTCAACGCGGTCAGCGCGCTTAGCGCGGTCTGCAGAATTCTGAAAAATTCTTCTGTTGTGTTTTTATGTTTTCTAATTAGTAGTGATGCCTTGGTTGGTTGAGTTGCACTGCTGTTTACATGAATTTTCACTAATGGACACCTCGGTGGCACTTTTCCGTTGATTTTTGTGTTGATTTTCAGATGGCACCCAAAAGACAAAGAGTTTCTTCTATCGGGGCCGGGTCATCTCGGTCACTTCCTTTTGATGGAGATCGCTTCCGGGGGCCTGCTCAGGAAGCTAGATACAAAGAGCTCGAGGAGCGGAACATTTGGACTGAGCGCATTATCCGCCTCCGGGAGCAGGGCCACTATGCAACGCCCGATCCTATTCTTTCTAACTATGGTTTGGGTGTTCTCTGTGAGCCTCAAACCAAGGTGAATGTCGAGCTTGTGAGGGAGTTCTATGCAAATGCCATTCCAGCCGAAGGGCAGGACTTTCCTTTCACTTCTGTTGTGAGGGGGAAGTTGGTTTCTTTCTCTCACACCGCCATCAACAGCTACCTGGGCATAAACTGGACAGCCCCAGAGGATCAGTTAGACATCTACCACGACCACCTGGCTCGTGGGAATTGGGATCATGCTATGCTGCGGAGGAAACTTTGTTTGTCCGGGCACTCATATGAATTGAACCGGGCTGGGCAACCTTTAAAATTCAACAGGTCCAGTCTGAAGACTAGTGCCCGAGTACTGATGTGTGTGGCTCTATATAATCTGAGACCTCGAAGCCACACATCTTCGATTCCCATGGAGACGGCCAGCCTGATTGCTTATATGCTCGATGAGGAGCAAATTGATTTTGGTCGGCTTATTGCAAATGAGCTGAAGAGGGTCACAGTGAGTTATACCTCCAGGGGGGAGCGTATAAAGTGTGCCCTAACTTATCTTGGGTTGATTATGGGCCTTCTGAAAAGAGCGAAGATTGTCTTTCCTGCTGTGGGGCACCTTACTATTGATGGAGTTATTGATGATCACTACTGTGATCGATACTGAAGGGCCCTGGATGATAACTCTGCTGCCCAGGTTGTACCAGTTGCTGCGGCACTTCCTCAGGCCAGTCCATCTGAAGAATGGAACCGGCAGATGCATCTTGCTCATCAGAGAGCATTCATGTATATGCACGAGAGCATGGAGCACCTTGCTATGGAGATCAGAGAGCCGGGGGTGAACCACTTCACTCGCACGGCAGAGCAGCTTAGTGCTTATGCTGGTTGGCCCGGGGTCGGGCCAAATGTAGAGGAGGTGGTGGGCGATTGTGATGATCCGAGTGAGGATGATGGAGAGGGTAGTTCTGGTTCTGGTTCTGATTCTGGGTCTCCTGGAGATTCTATCCTCGAGGCTTCAGACTGATCTTTTATTTTCTTGTTTTTATTTTACTTTCAGCACCTTTTAGTTTTTAGTTTTTATTTTCGCATTTTAGTTTAAACTTCTGGATTTTGTTGGTTGCCATCCAATTTTGGGGATAGGCTTGTAATTCCAATTGATATTTTGTAGGCATGGAGCCTAAGTACTTTTTAGTTTTAAACACCATTTTGGGGTGTCTTTTATTTTATTTTAGTTTGTTTTAGTTGTATTATTTTATTTTATTTTGTTCTATTTTATTTTTATTTTTAGAGTATAGGTTATTTATTTTGAAATGTACTTCTTTTGGTTTGTCCGATTTTTCAACGGTTCTCCAAAGCAAGTAAGTGTGTTTCACCCAAGTGATGGTGATGATAAAATTCTCGACTCAATCCACAAATAAGGTACATATTTAACCGTTTGGTAGAATAATAACATGTCTATGAAATTTGTGCTTTATGCAAAATATCTTGGCATGTACAAAAAATTTTGTGTTCACATTCGAATCATTAGGACTTAAACCACATAGGTGAGAAGCTTCCACTTTTTACCAAATATAGAGTGTCTAATAGTTGTGTTAACTCGTGTGATTCATGCTTAATCTTTACTTGTTTGTGATAATTTGGAAACTTAGAGATGATCAAGGCAATTTTTTGTGCATTATGAGAAAAACCATCAATTCCAAAAGAGCTTCAACTAACCGTGAGTGAGTGAATCCTTGTGAACCCTTTTGAGCTTAAATAGTATTTGTAGGATGAATTTATCAAATCAACTAATTGTTAAGTAGGCCAGTTAATAGTTGTTGATAATCTGTGAAAATTCAATGATAATTCATTCTATAAATTTTTCTTGTTTGTGAATACCAACCCTTTTTGTTAATTAACCCTTGAAGAGCATGTTCTTGAATAAAAAAGGATTGATATAAATGAAGTTGGGGAGGTGGATCAAAAAGAACCTAAAATTGATGACACAATGATCCTAAAGAAAGAAAAAGAATAGAGAAAAGAAAAATACAAAAGAAGAAAATTTGTATATGAAAAGAAAACAAAAGAAAAGAACAAAGAGGATCATTGTGTGAAAAAAGAAAAGAGGTAGTGAATAATAAGAAGAAAGTGGGAATTAGTTGTGAATTGCGCTTCATATTCTTTAATCCAATTTGTTTCAATGGCTTGTACTTAAATATCCCTTGTTTCTAACCTAAGCCAAGTTACAACCTTGAACGTCCTTAGTGATCTTTGTTTCCATTTTATCATTTAACTTGTTTCGATGAATGCATGAATTATTCTGGATGTGCATGACTATTAGTGAGAGTGTTTAGTCCTTTGTAAATATGCATTTTGTTCTTCATGAATTTTGAAGAAATGATTAGGTGATTCAAGTGTGAACATATCTTTTATTTTGTTACATGTGTTGATATATTGTGTTTAGAACTTAATTCATAGCCATGTTGTGTTTCGAAGAAGCGATCGATGTGTGCTTTTGCCGGGTATGTCGAGTTTGAACCATCATTCTTGTGTGAGTTTGCATGCTTGCATTTTGTGTCTTCTTGCTTTGTGAGATTATTGACTTTTGTTTGAGGACAAACAAAGAAGTAAGTTGGGGAGAGTTGTTAAGGACCAGATTATAGCTATTTTGTACATGATTTTGTGGTCCTTAACAATCCCTTTTTAATTAATTAGTAGTATTTTTTCTAGTATTTTGGTTTAATTAGGTTTTTATTTAGTTTGTGTTCATAATATATTATTTAACTTAGTTTACTTTTAATTGTAGGTTTTTATTGATTAATTCTCCCAAGCTTGGATTCAAGGACTCTTGAAGAGCTTTTGGGATGATTCTTTTTGAGGAAATTTTTGGATGAAGGAAGCATGCTACAGGTCGCGCTCAGTGCGGTTGCAGCATGAGCGCGCTCAGCGCGACTTAATCGGGCTTAGCGCGGTCTGCAAAAATTAGAAAAAGGACAGACCCATGCTTTCACCTTTTTGGGCCACCAGCTCCATCAATTCAGCTAACTTTTGGCTTGTCAAGAGGGTGGAACTTCACTTCATCATAATCACCTTTTCATCTTTGTAAAATTAGGGCAAGAATTGAAAAAGAAAATATAGTTTTTCTTCTTGATTTTCTCATGTTCATCATCTCTACCAACAATCTTGAGAGCAAAGCAACCATGGAAATGAGTGGCTAAGTTCTTTTTGTGTCAAGATTAGAGGTAGTTGATCTAACTAGTATGTATTTCTTTTAATCCATTTGTGTATGAACATGGTTGATGATTAATATAGTTGAATATCTTTGTTCTTCATCTTTATGCTTTGAGTCTTGCTTGGAAAAGAATACTTAAAAGTAGACATAGGATATTCATCCACTAATGAACAAATGCTAGGGATGGATTTATGTGTTAGTGTTTACAAATATTGAACTTAATGCTTATCATGTCAATAGTTGTAGTAAGGGATCATGCAAAGATTAACATGATAACATTCACAATCTTGGTGGGAAATCTACAAGATTGAGAGGATATGTATTTATAGAAATCATCTACTATGTTCATCACTTGATTAATAGAATGCATATGAAATTAGGTTAATGAAACTAATCTTGACATGCTTCCATAATTTGAAAACAAACTCCAACTCTCTTGAATCTAAACCATAACTCTCTTTTCAAAAGATTAATTTAGTTACTTGTTTGGAAATTCATGTTACTAGTAGATTAGGAAACAAACCCTTTGGTTACTTTCATCTTAAAATACACTTTTCTATTGAAAGACTACAATATACACCAATCCCTATGGAATCGATAATTAAAAATACTTGTTCGCGGATAAAACCTACAACAAAATGGCGCCGTTGCCGGGGATTGGCGTTTGATATTGCTAGTATAGCTATAGTTGTGTGTTTTAAGACATTTTTCTACTAATCTCTCTTTGTTTCTTTTGGTGGCTAGACTTTTTCAGGAATTAGTTTATGCGAGGAAGTATTTCGGCCGATCAACTCCTTTTCGATCCCGAAATTGAAAGGACGGCTAGAAGACTTAATAGTAGTGCTAAAAGAAGAAAAATACAAGCTAGGAAAAGGCAAGAAAGAGGAGAAAGAGGAGAAACATCTACTTCTTCTACACCACCCGTGTTAGGAGAAGTCATCACTATGGCGGAGAATCAACCACAACCACCACCACCACCACCACAGGGGCCGTGTGTCAATAACCCTCGTCACACCGCTCAATTTGCTCGACAAGCAAATGCAAGGGTCGCGGAGATTAAGACGGGCTTGCTTCAACTTCTTTATGCAAGTCCATTTCATGGCCATGACTATGAGGATCCTTACACCCACCTTACTAAGTTCTATGAGATCGCGGGAGCGGTCGGGGCTCCGGAAGACCAAGAAGAGCAATACTTTCAAAGGCTCTTCCCTCATTCTCTAGTGGGGAAGGCAAAAGATTGGTATCTAGACCAATTGCAAGAGACCATGACAAATTGGAATGTTTTGGAGGAAAAATTCCTTGAAAGATTTTTCCCTCAATCACGTTTCATGGAGGCAAAGACCGCAATCTCGGTATTTTCACAAGGAGTAAACGAGCCTTTAAATAGGGCTTGGGAGAGGTACAAGTCTATGCTTAGGAAGTGTCCTAGCCATGGTTTTGACGAGCTTACCCAAATTCATATTTTTCGAAATGGTCTCCAACCTCAACACAAATTGTTGTTGGATGCTACGGCGGGAGGTTCTTTGATGGCAAAAACACCATATGAAGCAATCCAAATAATTGAGAAGATGGGGAGGAATGATCACCAAACTCAACATGATCAAGTAGGTGTGCAAGTGAAAATGGGAGTTCTAGAAATTGGCTCGAGTCACGAAGCACTTGTAGCGCAAAACAAATTGTTTGCGAAACAAGTTGAAGAATTGACAAAACAAATGGCTAGGCTTCCTCAACAAATAATGGAGTTGCAAGGAACATCAAGCAAGCAAGCTCACCAAATAGCTTGTTGTGAATTGTGTAAAGGGGATCATAAAACCGGATTTTGTCCTCCGGAAATTGAAGAAGCAAACTATATGGCCAACCAAGGGCAAGGATACCAACAACGAGCTCCTTACCCTTATCAAAATCAAGGCCAAGGTTACCAACAAAGGGGTAACCAAGGTTATCAAGGCGGGTGGAGACAAGACAACAACAATTAAGGTAGGCAAAATCCATATCAAACTCAAAATCAAAATCAAGCTCAACCACAAAATCAACCTCAAAATCAAGTGAGATCTTCCAACATTCAAGACACTCTAGCTCAATTTATGCAAGCTTCTATGGCTAATCAAAAGAGCACGGAGGCATCTATCAAGAATTTGGAAACTCAAATGGGGCAACTAGCCAAGCAAATTTCCGAACAAAGTGCTTTGACATCATTTTCCCCAACTACTCAAGCAAATCCTAAGGAGCATTGCAAAGCTATTACAACTAGAAGTGGTAGAGTTTGTGATGAGAAAAGGAAAGTGGTTGAAAGGAAAAAGAAAGTTGTGGAGAAGGATGAAGAAGTAGTAGTGGAGGAAGAGGTAGTTGAAAAAGATGATGAGGTTGTAGTTGAAAAAAATGATGATGTTGATGTGGAGGATGATTTAGTTGAAATTGAGGTGTTAGTTGAAAATGAAAAGGAGAATGGTGTAGTTGAAAAGGAGAAAGTAGAGGAGAAGAAGAAGAAAATGAAAAAGGGAAAAGAGAAGGAAGTCACTTTTCCATTAAGAAGCTTACCATATCCTCACCTTCCTTCTAAAAAGGATGATGCAAAGCACTATGCTCGGTTTATGGATATTTTTAAGCAATTGCAAATTAATATTCCATTCACCGAGGCATTAGAGCAAATGCCCAAATATGCAAAATTCATGAAGGATATATTGACAAAAAAGAAGCGGTACACGGATCAAGAAACTATAATGGTTGATGCAAGTTGTAGTGCGATAATTCAACGCACTATTCCAAAAAAGGAAAGTGATCCAGGGTGTGTAACTTTGTCCGTGACCATTGGGGATGTCTATGTCGGCAAAGGATTAATTGATTTGGGATCAAGCATCAATTTGATTCCATTATCCATTGTAAAGAGGTTGGGGGAGATCGAATTAAAGTCTACAAAAATGACGTTGCAATTGGCGGACAAGTCTATTACTCGCCCGCATGGTGTAGCTCTAGACTTGTTGGTAAAAGTGGACAAATTCTTTTTCCCGGTTGACTTTGTTGTGATAGATATGGAGGAAGACGTGGATGCACCTCTAATTCTTGGAAGACCATTCATGAAGACGGCTAGAATGATGATTGACATTGATGATGGCTTAATGAAGGTGAGAGTTCAAGATGAAGAGATTTGCTTTAATCTTTTTGAAGCAATGAAGCATCCAATTGATAAGAAATATTGCTTCAAAATTGATGTTATTGAAGAAGCAACCCAAGAAGTGAATGATGAGGATGATAGTCGAGATCTTGAGGAGTGTTTGGAAGGAATGGAGATTTCCAAGGAAATGCACCCATGTGAGGAAGAATTGGAAATTTTGAAAAAGGATTCAAAAGATGAAGAGCTAAAACTTTAGTTGAAAGATCTACCATCTCATTTGAAGTATGTGTTTCTTGAGGAGGGAGGTAAAAAGCCCGTAATCATTAGTAATATATTGTCGGAGAAGGAAGAGGGAAGCTTAATTGAAGTTTTGAAATCTAACAAAAATGCAATTGGTTGGGTTTTAGCCGATTTGAAAGGCATAAGCCCGGCCTATTGTATGCATAACATCATGATGGAGGAAGAGTATAAGCCGGTAGCCCAACCTCAGAGGCGTTTGAATCCGGTGATGAAGGAAGTAGTTCGAAAAGAAGTAGTGAAGATGTTAGAAGCGGGAATGATTTATCCGATTTCGGATAGTACTTGGGTGAGCCCGGTGCATGTGGTTCCGAAGAAAGGAGGTTTGACGGTTGTGACGAATGAAAAGGATGAATTAGTGCCAACAAGAAAAGTGACGGGATGGAGAATGTGCATCGACTACCGAAGGCTTAACAAAGCAACGAGGAAGGATCACTTTCCTCTTCCGTTCATGGACCAAATGTTAGAAAGGCTCACGGGACAACAATACTATTGCTTTTTGGACGGTTATTCGGGGTACAATCAAATATCGGTGAATCTGGAAGATCACGAGAAAACGGCTTTCACATGTCCTTTTGGAATATTCGCGTATAGGCGTATGCCTTTCGGCTTATGCAATGCGCCGACAACATTTCAAAGATGCATGCAAGCCATATTTTTTGCCGATTTGATTGAGAAAACAATTGAAGTTTTTATGGATGACTTCTCCGTCTTTGGAGCGTCATTTGAATTATGCTTGGAAAACTTGAACACCGTCTTGAAGAGGTGTGTGGATATCAATTTGGTCTTAAATTGGGAAAAATGCAATTTTATGGTGACCGAGGGGATTGTCCTTGGCCACAAGATATCTTCAAGAGGAATCGAGGTCGACAAAGCAAAAATTGATGTGATCGAGACGCTTCCCCCACCTACCAATGTCAAAGGCATTCGGAGCTTTCTAGGACATGCGGGATTCTATCGAAGATTCATTAAAGACTTCTCAAAGATAGCCAAGCCTTTGAGAAACTTGCTCAACAAAGATAAGTCCTTCTTGTTTGATAAAGATTGTTTATTGGCTTTTGAAAAATTGAAAGAAAATTTGATAAATGCACCCATAATCACTGCGCCTAATTGGAAACTTGATTTCGAACTAATGTGTGACGCAAGTGATTATGCGGTGGGAGCCGTGCTTGGCCAAAGGAAGAACAAAATTTTCCATGCCATTCATTATGCGAACAAAGTTTTGAACGATGCTCAAATTAATTACGCAACAACCGAAAAAGAGTTGCTCGCAATTGTATATGCATTGGAAAAGTTTCGTCCTTACCTTATTGGTTCAAAAGTTGTGGTTTTCACGGATCATTCCGCGATAAAATATCTGCTTACCAAACCGGACTCTAAACAAAGGTTAATCCGATGGATTCTTCTTTTGCAAGAATTTGATTTAGAGGTCCGAGATAAAAAGGGTTCGGAGAATTTGGTAGCAGATCATTTATCTCGCTTAGTGAATGTGAAAATTACGGATGAAGAAAAAGAAGTGAAGGAGGAGTTTCCGGATGAGAAGTTATTTGCAATCCAGGAGCGGCCGTGGTTTGCCGACATGGCAAATTACAAGGCCGCGGGATTAATGCCGGAGGATTTGACATGGAATGAGAAGCGAAAATTCTTAGCCGATGCTAAGTATTACGTGTGGGACGAACCTTACATTTTTAGGTTGAGTAGCGATGGGTTGCTAAGAAGGTGCATGTGTGATGAGGAAGCCAAAAACATTCTTTGGCATTGTCACAATTCCCCTTGTGGGGGACACTATAATGGATTGCGAACAGCCACCAAAGTCCTACAATCGGGATTTTATTGGCCTTCTCTATTCAAAGATGCTTATGCTCACGCTAAGTCTTGTGATAAATGCCAAAGAAGTGACGGTATAGGAAAAAGAGATGAAATGCCTTTGAACAACATGTTGGAAGTAGAGGTATTTGATTGTTGGGGGATTGATTTTGTCGGTCCATTTCCATCGTCGTTTGCAAATGAATATATTCTTGTGGCTGTTGATTACGTGTCTAAGTGGGTGGAGGCCATTGCTTCACCTAAGGCCGACGCCAAAACCGTTATCAAATTTTTAAAGAAAAACATTTTTTTCTCGGTTTGGTGTGCCTAGGGTGCTCATTAGTGATGGCGGGTCGCACTTTTGCAATACATTGTTACAAAAACTTTTGAAACAATACGGTGTAAAGCATAAGGTGACAACTCCCTATCACCCGCAAGCGAATGGTCAAGCCGAAGTGTCAAACAGAGAAATCAAAAAGATTTTGGAAAAAACCGTTTCGGGTTCTTGAAAAGATTGGTCACAAAAATTGGATGAAGCTTTATGGGCGTATCGAACCGCCTATAAAGCTCCTATCGAACTAACCCCGTTTCAGGTTGTTTATGGCAAAACTTGTCACCTCCCGGTAGAGCTGGAGCACAAAGCATTATGGGCCCTCCGTTTCTTGAATTTCGATCCATTTTTGGCGGGTGAAAAGAGAAAAATACAACTCGTTCAATTGGATGAAATGCGAGAGGGAGCATACCATTCCAACCGGAGGTACAAGGCAAAAGTTAAAGTTTCTCATGATAAGAAGATAAAGCACAAGGAATTTTGACCGGGGCAAAGTGTTCTCTTGTTTAATTCCCGGATGAGACTTTTTCTGGGAAAACTCAAAACAAAGTGGTCCGGTCCGTTTCTAATCAAAGAAGTGAAAGAGTATGGTGCCATTGTCTTGCAAGATATAGAAGGGACGAAAGAGTGGACGGTGAATGGGCAGCGGTTGAAACGGTATGTTGGCGGAGAGGTGAGCCGCGACATAGCCGAATCCATCTTCTTGAATGATCCTTGATCATTCCGAACCGTCGAGCTCTACCGACGTTAAACAAAGCGCTTGTTGGGAGGCACCCCAACATTGTAAGTATTCTTCATTGCACTCATTTTAACTTGTACAAACTGTCAATTTGCTGTTTTTTCTAAAAATTCAGAATTCTACAGATCGCGCTTAGCGCGCATTTTGGCCCATCTGGCAGAAACTTTCGCGCTTAGCGCGGTTTGGGTCGCGCTTAGCGCAGTCTGGGAGAATTTTAAAATTTTGTTTTTTCCAAAACCGGATTTTTGAGGCCCATTGGGTGGCCTGATTCGTTTTAAATAGGTTAGGGTTCATTTCAAACCCTTTTTCACTATTTCCTCTCCAATTTTCACTCTCTCAAAAACCCCAAAATCCTCAACCAAAAATCAACAAGTTTGTGCAAATTTCTTTGTCTAATCGTCCTCCCAAGCATCTAAGTGTCTCTATGTTGTTCTTCTTTCAATTTCGTTTAAATTTGCTGTTTAGGGTAGATTTTGAAAACATAGGTTTAGGAATTTTTTATTTTTCTCTTAGGATTAGGTTGTTTAGATGATAGAGAAGGCTTAGAATAGGCATTTCGCTGCTAGTAGGCTTGTTTTTGTGGAGAAAATTCTGTTTTTACAGAAGAATTTTTCTGGAAATCGCAGAGCGCGCTTAGCGCGGTCTGCAGAATTCTGAAAAATTCTTCTGCTGTGTTTTTATGTTTTCTAATTAGTAGTGATGCCTTGGTTGGTTGAGTTGCACTGCTGTTTGCATGAATTTTCACTAATGGACACCTCGGTGTCACTTTTCCGTTGATTTTCATATGGCACCCAAAAGACAGAGAGTTTCTTCCGCCGGGGCCGGGTCATCTCGGTCACTTCTTTTTGATGGAGATCGCTTCCGGGGGCCTGCTCAGGAAGCTAGATACAAAGAGCTCGAGGAGCGGAACATTTGGACTGAGCGCATTATCCGCCTCCGGGAGCAGGGCCACTATGCAACGCCCGATGCTATTCTTTCTAACTATGGTTTGGGTGTTCTCTGTGAGCCTTAAACCAAGGTGAATGTCGAGCTTGTGAGGGAGTTCTATGCAAATGCCATTCCAGCTGAAGGGCAAGACTTTCCTTTCACTTCTGTTGTGAGGGGGAAGTTGGTTTCTTTCTCTCACACCGCCATCAACAGCTACCTGGGCATAAACTGGACAGCCCCAGAGGATCAGTTAGACATCTACCACGACCACCTGGCTCGTGGGAATTGGGATCATGCTATGCTGCGGAGGAAACTTTGTTTGTCCGGGCACTCATATGAATTGAACCGGGCTGGGCAACCTTTAAAATTCAACAGGTCCAGTCTGAAGACTAGTGCCCGAGTACTGATGTGTGTGGCTCTATATAATCTGAGACCTCGAAGCCACACATCTTCGATTCCCATGGAGACGGCCAGCCTGATTGCTTATATGCTCGATGAGGAGCAAATTGATTTTGGTCGGCTTATTGCAAATGAGCTGAAGAGGGTCACAGTGAGTTATACCTCCAGGGGGGAGCGTATAAAGTGTGCCCTAACTTATCTTGGGTTGATTATGGGCCTTCTGAAAAGAGCGAAGATTGTCTTTCCTGCTGTGGGGCACCTTACTATTGATGGAGTTATTGATGATCACTACTGTGATCGATACTGAAGGGCCCTGGATGATAACTCTGCTGCCCAGGTTGTACCAGTTGCTGCGGCACTTCCTCAGGCCAGTCCATCTGAAGAATGGAACCGGCAGATGCATCTTGCTCATCAGAGAGCATTCATGTATATGCACGAGAGCATGGAGCACCTTGCTATGGAGATCAGAGAGCCGGGGGTGAACCACTTCACTCGCACGGCAGAGCAGCTTAGTGCTTATGCTGGTTGGCCCGGGGTCGGGCCAAATGTAGAGGAGGTGGTGGGCGATTGTGATGATCCGAGTGAGGATGATGGAGAGGGTAGTTCTGGTTCTGGTTCTGATTCTGGGTCTCCTGGAGATTCTATCCTCGAGGCTTCAGACTGATCTTTTATTTTCTTGTTTTTATTTTACTTTCAGCACCTTTTAGTTTTTAGTTTTTATTTTCGCATTTTAGTTTAAACTTCTGGATTTTGTTGGTTGCCATCCAATTTTGGGGATAGGCTTGTAATTCCAATTGATATTTTGTAGGCATGGAGCCTAAGTACTTTTTAGTTTTAAACACCATTTTGGGGTGTCTTTTATTTTATTTTAGTTTGTTTTAGTTGTATTATTTTATTTTATTTTGTTCTATTTTATTTTTATTTTTAGAGTATAGGTTATTTATTTTGAAATGTACTTCTTTTGGTTTGTCCGATTTTTCAACGGTTCTCCAAAGCAAGTAAGTGTGTTTCACCCAAGTGATGGTGATGATAAAATTCTCGACTCAATCCACAAATAAGGTACATATTTAACCGTTTGGTAGAATAATAACATGTCTATGAAATTTGTGCTTTATGCAAAATATCTTGGCATGTACAAAAAATTTTGTGTTCACATTCGAATCATTAGGACTTAAACCACATAGGTGAGAAGCTTCCACTTTTTACCAAATATAGAGTGTCTAATAGTTGTGTTAACTCGTGTGATTCATGCTTAATCTTTACTTGTTTGTGATAATTTGGAAACTTAGAGATGATCAAGGCAATTTTTTGTGCATTATGAGAAAAACCATCAATTCCAAAAGAGCTTCAACTAACCGTGAGTGAGTGAATCCTTGTGAACCCTTTTGAGCTTAAATAGTATTTGTAGGATGAATTTATCAAATCAACTAATTGTTAAGTAGGCCAGTTAATAGTTGTTGATAATCTGTGAAAATTCAATGATAATTCATTCTATAAATTTTTCTTGTTTGTGAATACCAACCCTTTTTGTTAATTAACCCTTGAAGAGCATGTTCTTGAATAAAAAAGGATTGATATAAATGAAGTTGGGGAGGTGGATCAAAAAGAACCTAAAATTGATGACACAATGATCCTAAAGAAAGAAAAAGAATAGAGAAAAGAAAAATACAAAAGAAGAAAATTTGTATATGAAAAGAAAACAAAAGAAAAGAACAAAGAGGATCATTGTGTGAAAAAAGAAAAGAGGTAGTGAATAATAAGAAGAAAGTGGGAATTAGTTGTGAATTGCGCTTCATATTCTTTAATCCAATTTGTTTCAATGGCTTGTACTTAAATATCCCTTGTTTCTAACCTAAGCCAAGTTACAACCTTGAACGTCCTTAGTGATCTTTGTTTCCATTTTATCATTTAACTTGTTTCGATGAATGCATGAATTATTCTGGATGTGCATGACTATTAGTGAGAGTGTTTAGTCCTTTGTAAATATGCATTTTGTTCTTCATGAATTTTGAAGAAATGATTAGGTGATTCAAGTGTGAACATATCTTTTATTTTGTTACATGTGTTGATATATTGTGTTTAGAACTTAATTCATAGCCATGTTGTGTTTCGAAGAAGCGATCGATGTGTGCTTTTGCCGGGTATGTCGAGTTTGAACCATCATTCTTGTGTGAGTTTGCATGCTTGCATTTTGTGTCTTCTTGCTTTGTGAGATTATTGACTTTTGTTTGAGGACAAACAAAGAAGTAAGTTGGGGAGAGTTGTTAAGGACCAGATTATAGCTATTTTGTACATGATTTTGTGGTCCTTAACAATCCCTTTTTAATTAATTAGTAGTATTTTTTCTAGTATTTTGGTTTAATTAGGTTTTTATTTAGTTTGTGTTCATAATATATTATTTAACTTAGTTTACTTTTAATTGTAGGTTTTTATTGATTAATTCTCCCAAGCTTGGATTCAAGGACTCTTGAAGAGCTTTTGGGATGATTCTTTTTGAGGAAATTTTTGGATGAAGGAAGCATGCTACAGGTCGCGCTCAGTGCGGTTGCAGCATGAGCGCGCTCAGCGCGACTTAATCGGGCTTAGCGCGGTCTGCAAAAATTAGAAAAAGGACAGACCCATGCTTTCACCTTTTTGGGCCACCAGCTCCATCAATTCAGCTAACTTTTGGCTTGTCAAGAGGGTGGAACTTCACTTCATCATAATCACCTTTTCATCTTTGTAAAATTAGGGCAAGAATTGAAAAAGAAAATATAGTTTTTCTTCTTGATTTTCTCATGTTCATCATCTCTACCAACAATCTTGAGAGCAAAGCAACCATGGAAATGAGTGGCTAAGTTCTTTTTGTGTCAAGATTAGAGGTAGTTGATCTAACTAGTATGTATTTCTTTTAATCCATTTGTGTATGAACATGGTTGATGATTAATATAGTTGAATATCTTTGTTCTTCATCTTTATGCTTTGAGTCTTGCTTGGAAAAGAATACTTAAAAGTAGACATAGGATATTCATCCACTAATGAACAAATGCTAGGGATGGATTTATGTGTTAGTGTTTACAAATATTGAACTTAATGCTTATCATGTCAATAGTTGTAGTGAGGGATCATGCAAAGATTAACATGATAACATTCACAATCTTGGTGGGAAATCTACAAGATTGAGAGGATATGTATTTATAGAAATCATCTACTATGTTCATCACTTGATTAATAGAATGCATATGAAATTAGGTTAATGAAACTAATCTTGACATGCTTCCATAATTTGAAAACAAACTCCAACTCTCTTGAATCCAAACCATAACTCTCTTTTCAAAAGATTAATTTAGTTACTTGTTTGGAAATTCATGTTACTAGTAGATTAGGAAACAAACCCTTTGGTTACTTTCATCTTAAAATACACTTTTCTATTGAAAGACTACAATATACACCAATCCCTATGGAATCGATAATTAAAAATACTTGTTCGCGGATAAAACCTACAACAAAATGGCGCCGTTGCCGGGGATTGGCGTTTGATATTGCTAGTATAGCTATAGTTGTGTGTTTTAAGACATTTTTCTACTAATCTCTCTTTGTTTCTTTTGGTGGCTAGACTTTTTCAGGAATTAGTTTATGCGAGGAAGTATTTCGGCCGATCAACTCCTTTTCGATCCCGAAATTGAAAGGACGGCTAGAAGACTTAATAGTAGTGCTAAAAGAAGAAAAATACAAGCTAGGAAAAGGCAAGAAAGAGGAGAAAGAGGAGAAACATCTACTTCTTCTACACCACCCGTGTTAGGAGAAGTCATCACTATGGCGGAGAATCAACCACAACCACCACCACCACCACCACAGGGGCCGTGTGTCAATAACCCTCGTCACACCGCTCAATTTGCTCGACAAGCAAATGCAAGGGTCGCGGAGATTAAGACGGGCTTGCTTCAACTTCTTTATGCAAGTCCATTTCATGGCCATGACTATGAGGATCCTTACACCCACCTTACTAAGTTCTATGAGATCGCGGGAGCGGTCGGGGCTCCGGAAGACCAAGAAGAGCAATACTTTCAAAGGCTCTTCCCTCATTCTCTAGTGGGGAAGGCAAAAGATTGGTATCTAGACCAATTGCAAGAGACCATGACAAATTGGAATGTTTTGGAGGAAAAATTCCTTGAAAGATTTTTCCCTCAATCACGTTTCATGGAGGCAAAGACCGCAATCTCGGTATTTTCACAAGGAGTAAACGAGCCTTTAAATAGGGCTTGGGAGAGGTACAAGTCTATGCTTAGGAAGTGTCCTAGCCATGGTTTTGACGAGCTTACCCAAATTCATATTTTTCGAAATGGTCTCCAACCTCAACACAAATTGTTGTTGGATGCTACGGCGGGAGGTTCTTTGATGGCAAAAACACCATATGAAGCAATCCAAATAATTGAGAAGATGGGGAGGAATGATCACCAAACTCAACATGATCAAGTAGGTGTGCAAGTGAAAATGGGAGTTCTAGAAATTGGCTCGAGTCACGAAGCACTTGTAGCGCAAAACAAATTGTTTGCGAAACAAGTTGAAGAATTGACAAAACAAATGGCTAGGCTTCCTCAACAAATAATGGAGTTGCAAGGAACATCAAGCAAGCAAGCTCACCAAATAGCTTGTTGTGAATTGTGTAAAGGGGATCATAAAACCGGATTTTGTCCTCCGGAAATTGAAGAAGCAAACTATATGGCCAACCAAGGGCAAGGATACCAACAACGAGCTCCTTACCCTTATCAAAATCAAGGCCAAGGTTACCAACAAAGGGGTAACCAAGGTTATCAAGGCGGGTGGAGACAAGACAACAACAATTAAGGTAGGCAAAATCCATATCAAACTCAAAATCAAAATCAAGCTCAACCACAAAATCAACCTCAAAATCAAGTGAGATCTTCCAACATTCAAGACACTCTAGCTCAATTTATGCAAGCTTCTATGGCTAATCAAAAGAGCACGGAGGCATCTATCAAGAATTTGGAAACTCAAATGGGGCAACTAGCCAAGCAAATTTCCGAACAAAGTGCTTTGACATCATTTTCCCCAACTACTCAAGCAAATCCTAAGGAGCATTGCAAAGCTATTACAACTAGAAGTGGTAGAGTTTGTGATGAGAAAAGGAAAGTGGTTGAAAGGAAAAAGAAAGTTGTGGAGAAGGATGAAGAAGTAGTAGTGGAGGAAGAGGTAGTTGAAAAAGATGATGAGGTTGTAGTTGAAAAAAATGATGATGTTGATGTGGAGGATGATTTAGTTGAAATTGAGGTGTTAGTTGAAAATGAAAAGGAGAATGGTGTAGTTGAAAAGGAGAAAGTAGAGGAGAAGAAGAAGAAAATGAAAAAGGGAAAAGAGAAGGAAGTCACTTTTCCATTAAGAAGCTTACCATATCCTCACCTTCCTTCTAAAAAGGATGATGCAAAGCACTATGCTCGGTTTATGGATATTTTTAAGCAATTGCAAATTAATATTCCATTCACCGAGGCATTAGAGCAAATGCCCAAATATGCAAAATTCATGAAGGATATATTGACAAAAAAGAAGCGGTACACGGATCAAGAAACTATAATGGTTGATGCAAGTTGTAGTGCGATAATTCAACGCACTATTCCAAAAAAGGAAAGTGATCCAGGGTGTGTAACTTTGTCCGTGACCATTGGGGATGTCTATGTCGGCAAAGGATTAATTGATTTGGGATCAAGCATCAATTTGATTCCATTATCCATTGTAAAGAGGTTGGGGGAGATCGAATTAAAGTCTACAAAAATGACGTTGCAATTGGCGGACAAGTCTATTACTCGCCCGCATGGTGTAGCTCTAGACTTGTTGGTAAAAGTGGACAAATTCTTTTTCCCGGTTGACTTTGTTGTGATAGATATGGAGGAAGACGTGGATGCACCTCTAATTCTTGGAAGACCATTCATGAAGACGGCTAGAATGATGATTGACATTGATGATGGCTTAATGAAGGTGAGAGTTCAAGATGAAGAGATTTGCTTTAATCTTTTTGAAGCAATGAAGCATCCAATTGATAAGAAATATTGCTTCAAAATTGATGTTATTGAAGAAGCAACCCAAGAAGTGAATGATGAGGATGATAGTCGAGATCTTGAGGAGTGTTTGGAAGGAATGGAGATTTCCAAGGAAATGCACCCATGTGAGGAAGAATTGGAAATTTTGAAAAAGGATTCAAAAGATGAAGAGCTAAAACTTTAGTTGAAAGATCTACCATCTCATTTGAAGTATGTGTTTCTTGAGGAGGGAGGTAAAAAGCCCGTAATCATTAGTAATATATTGTCGGAGAAGGAAGAGGGAAGCTTAATTGAAGTTTTGAAATCTAACAAAAATGCAATTGGTTGGGTTTTAGCCGATTTGAAAGGCATAAGCCCGGCCTATTGTATGCATAACATCATGATGGAGGAAGAGTATAAGCCGGTAGCCCAACCTCAGAGGCGTTTGAATCCGGTGATGAAGGAAGTAGTTCGAAAAGAAGTAGTGAAGATGTTAGAAGCGGGAATGATTTATCCGATTTCGGATAGTACTTGGGTGAGCCCGGTGCATGTGGTTCCGAAGAAAGGAGGTTTGACGGTTGTGACGAATGAAAAGGATGAATTAGTGCCAACAAGAAAAGTGACGGGATGGAGAATGTGCATCGACTACCGAAGGCTTAACAAAGCAACGAGGAAGGATCACTTTCCTCTTCCGTTCATGGACCAAATGTTAGAAAGGCTCACGGGACAACAATACTATTGCTTTTTGGACGGTTATTCGGGGTACAATCAAATATCGGTGAATCTGGAAGATCACGAGAAAACGGCTTTCACATGTCCTTTTGGAATATTCGCGTATAGGCGTATGCCTTTCGGCTTATGCAATGCGCCGACAACATTTCAAAGATGCATGCAAGCCATATTTTTTGCCGATTTGATTGAGAAAACAATTGAAGTTTTTATGGATGACTTCTCCGTCTTTGGAGCGTCATTTGAATTATGCTTGGAAAACTTGAACACCGTCTTGAAGAGGTGTGTGGATATCAATTTGGTCTTAAATTGGGAAAAATGCAATTTTATGGTGACCGAGGGGATTGTCCTTGGCCACAAGATATCTTCAAGAGGAATCGAGGTCGACAAAGCAAAAATTGATGTGATCGAGACGCTTCCCCCACCTACCAATGTCAAAGGCATTCGGAGCTTTCTAGGACATGCGGGATTCTATCGAAGATTCATTAAAGACTTCTCAAAGATAGCCAAGCCTTTGAGAAACTTGCTCAACAAAGATAAGTCCTTCTTGTTTGATAAAGATTGTTTATTGGCTTTTGAAAAATTGAAAGAAAATTTGATAAATGCACCCATAATCACTGCGCCTAATTGGAAACTTGATTTCGAACTAATGTGTGACGCAAGTGATTATGCGGTGGGAGCCGTGCTTGGCCAAAGGAAGAACAAAATTTTCCATGCCATTCATTATGCGAACAAAGTTTTGAACGATGCTCAAATTAATTACGCAACAACCGAAAAAGAGTTGCTCGCAATTGTATATGCATTGGAAAAGTTTCGTCCTTACCTTATTGGTTCAAAAGTTGTGGTTTTCACGGATCATTCCGCGATAAAATATCTGCTTACCAAACCGGACTCTAAACAAAGGTTAATCCGATGGATTCTTCTTTTGCAAGAATTTGATTTAGAGGTCCGAGATAAAAAGGGTTCGGAGAATTTGGTAGCAGATCATTTATCTCGCTTAGTGAATGTGAAAATTACGGATGAAGAAAAAGAAGTGAAGGAGGAGTTTCCGGATGAGAAGTTATTTGCAATCCAGGAGCGGCCGTGGTTTGCCGACATGGCAAATTACAAGGCCGCGGGATTAATGCCGGAGGATTTGACATGGAATGAGAAGCGAAAATTCTTAGCCGATGCTAAGTATTACGTGTGGGACGAACCTTACATTTTTAGGTTGAGTAGCGATGGGTTGCTAAGAAGGTGCATGTGTGATGAGGAAGCCAAAAACATTCTTTGGCATTGTCACAATTCCCCTTGTGGGGGACACTATAATGGATTGCGAACAGCCACCAAAGTCCTACAATCGGGATTTTATTGGCCTTCTCTATTCAAAGATGCTTATGCTCACGCTAAGTCTTGTGATAAATGCCAAAGAAGTGACGGTATAGGAAAAAGAGATGAAATGCCTTTGAACAACATGTTGGAAGTAGAGGTATTTGATTGTTGGGGGATTGATTTTGTCGGTCCATTTCCATCGTCGTTTGCAAATGAATATATTCTTGTGGCTGTTGATTACGTGTCTAAGTGGGTGGAGGCCATTGCTTCACCTAAGGCCGACGCCAAAACCGTTATCAAATTTTTAAAGAAAAACATTTTTTTCTCGGTTTGGTGTGCCTAGGGTGCTCATTAGTGATGGCGGGTCGCACTTTTGCAATACATTGTTACAAAAACTTTTGAAACAATACGGTGTAAAGCATAAGGTGACAACTCCCTATCACCCGCAAGCGAATGGTCAAGCCGAAGTGTCAAACAGAGAAATCAAAAAGATTTTGGAAAAAACCGTTTCGGGTTCTTGAAAAGATTGGTCACAAAAATTGGATGAAGCTTTATGGGCGTATCGAACCGCCTATAAAGCTCCTATCGAACTAACCCCGTTTCAGGTTGTTTATGGCAAAACTTGTCACCTCCCGGTAGAGCTGGAGCACAAAGCATTATGGGCCCTCCGTTTCTTGAATTTCGATCCATTTTTGGCGGGTGAAAAGAGAAAAATACAACTCGTTCAATTGGATGAAATGCGAGAGGGAGCATACCATTCCAACCGGAGGTACAAGGCAAAAGTTAAAGTTTCTCATGATAAGAAGATAAAGCACAAGGAATTTTGACCGGGGCAAAGTGTTCTCTTGTTTAATTCCCGGATGAGACTTTTTCTGGGAAAACTCAAAACAAAGTGGTCCGGTCCGTTTCTAATCAAAGAAGTGAAAGAGTATGGTGCCATTGTCTTGCAAGATATAGAAGGGACGAAAGAGTGGACGGTGAATGGGCAGCGGTTGAAACGGTATGTTGGCGGAGAGGTGAGCCGCGACATAGCCGAATCCATCTTCTTGAATGATCCTTGATCATTCCGAACCGTCGAGCTCTACCGACGTTAAACAAAGCGCTTGTTGGGAGGCACCCCAACATTGTAAGTATTCTTCATTGCACTCATTTTAACTTGTACAAACTGTCAATTTGCTGTTTTTTCTAAAAATTCAGAATTCTACAGATCGCGCTTAGCGCGCATTTTGGCCCATCTGGCAGAAACTTTCGCGCTTAGCGCGGTTTGGGTCGCGCTTAGCGCAGTCTGGGAGAATTTTAAAATTTTGTTTTTTCCAAAACCGGATTTTTGAGGCCCATTGGGTGGCCTGATTCGTTTTAAATAGGTTAGGGTTCATTTCAAACCCTTTTTCACTATTTCCTCTCCAATTTTCACTCTCTCAAAAACCCCAAAATCCTCAACCAAAAATCAACAAGTTTGTGCAAATTTCTTTGTCTAATCGTCTCCCCAAGCATCTAAGTAAGTGTTTCTATGTTGTTCTTCTTTCAATTTCGTCAAATTTCGCTGTTTAGGGTAGATTTTGAAAACCTAGGTTTATGAATTTTTGATTTTTCTCTTAGGATTAGGTTGTTTAGATGATAGAGAAGGCTTAGAATAGGCATTTCGCTGCTAGTAGGCTTGTTTTTGTGGAGAAAATTCTGTTTTTACAGAAGAATTTTTCTGGAAATCGCAGAGCGCGCTTAGCGCGGTCTGCAGAATTCTGAAAAATTCTTCTGCTGTGTTTTTATGTTTTCTAATTAGTAGTGATGCCTTGGTTGGTTGAGTTGCACTGCTGTTTGCATGAATTTTCACTAATGGACACCTCGGTGTCACTTTTCCGTTGATTTTCATATGGCACCCAAAAGACAGAGAGTTTCTTCCGCCGGGGCCGGGTCATCTCGGTCACTTCTTTTTGATGGAGATCGCTTCCGGGGGCCTGCTCAGGAAGCTAGATACAAAGAGCTCGAGGAGCGGAACATTTGGACTGAGCGCATTATCCGCCTCCGGGAGCAGGGCCACTATGCAACGCCCGATCCTATTCTTTCTAACTATGGTTTGGGTGTTCTCTGTGAGCCTCAAACCAAGGTGAATGTCGAGCTTGTGAGGGAGTTCTATGCAAATGCCATTCCAGCCGAAGGGCAGGACTTTCCTTTCACTTCTGTTGTGAGGGGGAAGTTGGTTTCTTTCTCTCACACCGCCATCAACAGCTACCTGGGCATAAACTGGACAGCCCCAGAGGATCAGTTAGACATCTACCACGACCACCTGGCTCGTGGGAATTGGGATCATGCTATGCTGCGGAGGAAACTTTGTTTGTCCGGGCACTCATATGAATTGAACCGGGCTGGGCAACCTTTAAAATTCAACAGGTCCAGTCTGAAGACTAGTGCCCGAGTACTGATGTGTGTGGCTCTATATAATCTGAGACCTCGAAGCCACACATCTTCGATTCCCATGGAGACGGCCAGCCTGATTGCTTATATGCTCGATGAGGAGCAAATTGATTTTGGTCGGCTTATTGCAAATGAGCTGAAGAGGGTCACAGTGAGTTATACCTCCAGGGGGGAGCGTATAAAGTGTGCCCTAACTTATCTTGGGTTGATTATGGGCCTTCTGAAAAGAGCGAAGATTGTCTTTCCTGCTGTGGGGCACCTTACTATTGATGGAGTTATTGATGATCACTACTGTGATCGATACTGAAGGGCCCTGGATGATAACTCTGCTGCCCAGGTTGTACCAGTTGCTGCGGCACTTCCTCAGGCCAGTCCATCTGAAGAATGGAACCGGCAGATGCATCTTGCTCATCAGAGAGCATTCATGTATATGCACGAGAGCATGGAGCACCTTGCTATGGAGATCAGAGAGCCGGGGGTGAACCACTTCACTCGCACGGCAGAGCAGCTTAGTGCTTATGCTGGTTGGCCCGGGGTCGGGCCAAATGTAGAGGAGGTGGTGGGCGATTGTGATGATCCGAGTGAGGATGATGGAGAGGGTAGTTCTGGTTCTGGTTCTGATTCTGGGTCTCCTGGAGATTCTATCCTCGAGGCTTCAGACTGATCTTTTATTTTCTTGTTTTTATTTTACTTTCAGCACCTTTTAGTTTTTAGTTTTTATTTTCGCATTTTAGTTTAAACTTCTGGATTTTGTTGGTTGCCATCCAATTTTGGGGATAGGCTTGTAATTCCAATTGATATTTTGTAGGCATGGAGCCTAAGTACTTTTTAGTTTTAAACACCATTTTGGGGTGTCTTTTATTTTATTTTAGTTTGTTTTAGTTGTATTATTTTATTTTATTTTGTTCTATTTTATTTTTATTTTTAGAGTATAGGTTATTTATTTTGAAATGTACTTCTTTTGGTTTGTCCGATTTTTCAACGGTTCTCCAAAGCAAGTAAGTGTGTTTCACCCAAGTGATGGTGATGATAAAATTCTCGACTCAATCCACAAATAAGGTACATATTTAACCGTTTGGTAGAATAATAACATGTCTATGAAATTTGTGCTTTATGCAAAATATCTTGGCATGTACAAAAAATTTTGTGTTCACATTCGAATCATTAGGACTTAAACCACATAGGTGAGAAGCTTCCACTTTTTACCAAATATAGAGTGTCTAATAGTTGTGTTAACTCGTGTGATTCATGCTTAATCTTTACTTGTTTGTGATAATTTGGAAACTTAGAGATGATCAAGGCAATTTTTTGTGCATTATGAGAAAAACCATCAATTCCAAAAGAGCTTCAACTAACCGTGAGTGAGTGAATCCTTGTGAACCCTTTTGAGCTTAAATAGTATTTGTAGGATGAATTTATCAAATCAACTAATTGTTAAGTAGGCCAGTTAATAGTTGTTGATAATCTGTGAAAATTCAATGATAATTCATTCTATAAATTTTTCTTGTTTGTGAATACCAACCCTTTTTGTTAATTAACCCTTGAAGAGCATGTTCTTGAATAAAAAAGGATTGATATAAATGAAGTTGGGGAGGTGGATCAAAAAGAACCTAAAATTGATGACACAATGATCCTAAAGAAAGAAAAAGAATAGAGAAAAGAAAAATACAAAAGAAGAAAATTTGTATATGAAAAGAAAACAAAAGAAAAGAACAAAGAGGATCATTGTGTGAAAAAAGAAAAGAGGTAGTGAATAATAAGAAGAAAGTGGGAATTAGTTGTGAATTGCGCTTCATATTCTTTAATCCAATTTGTTTCAATGGCTTGTACTTAAATATCCCTTGTTTCTAACCTAAGCCAAGTTACAACCTTGAACGTCCTTAGTGATCTTTGTTTCCATTTTATCATTTAACTTGTTTCGATGAATGCATGAATTATTCTGGATGTGCATGACTATTAGTGAGAGTGTTTAGTCCTTTGTAAATATGCATTTTGTTCTTCATGAATTTTGAAGAAATGATTAGGTGATTCAAGTGTGAACATATCTTTTATTTTGTTACATGTGTTGATATATTGTGTTTAGAACTTAATTCATAGCCATGTTGTGTTTCGAAGAAGCGATCGATGTGTGCTTTTGCCGGGTATGTCGAGTTTGAACCATCATTCTTGTGTGAGTTTGCATGCTTGCATTTTGTGTCTTCTTGCTTTGTGAGATTATTGACTTTTGTTTGAGGACAAACAAAGAAGTAAGTTGGGGAGAGTTGTTAAGGACCAGATTATAGCTATTTTGTACATGATTTTGTGGTCCTTAACAATCCCTTTTTAATTAATTAGTAGTATTTTTTCTAGTATTTTGGTTTAATTAGGTTTTTATTTAGTTTGTGTTCATAATATATTATATAACTTAGTTTACTTTTAATTGTAGGTTTTTATTGATTAATTCTCCCAAGCTTGGATTCAAGGACTCTTGAAGAGCTTTTGGGATGATTCTTTTTGAGGAAATTTTTGGATGAAGGAAGCATGCTACAGGTCGCGCTCAGTGCGGTTGCAGCATGAGCGCGCTCAGCGCGACTTAATCGGGCTTAGCGCGGTCTGCAAAAATTAGAAAAAGGACAGACCCATGCTTTCACCTTTTTGGGCCACCAGCTCCATCAATTCAGCTAACTTTTGGCTTGTCAAGAGGGTGGAACTTCACTTCATCATAATCACCTTTTCATCTTTGTAAAATTAGGGCAAGAATTGAAAAAGAAAATATAGTTTTTCTTCTTGATTTTCTCATGTTCATCATCTCTACCAACAATCTTGAGAGCAAAGCAACCATGGAAATGAGTGGCTAAGTTCTTTTTTGTGTCAAGATTAGAGGTAGTTGATCTAACTAGTATGTATTTCTTTTAATCCATTTGTGTATGAACATGGTTGATGATTAAGATAGTTGAATATCTTTGTTCTTCATCTTTATGCTTTGAGTCTTGCTTGGAAAAGAATACTTAAAAGTAGACATAGGATATTCATCCACTAATGAACAAATGCTAGGGATGGATTTATGTGTTAGTGTTTACAAATATTGAACTTAATGCTTATCATGTCAATAGTTGTAGTGAGGGATCATGCAAAGATTAACATGATAACATTCACAATCTTGGTGGGAAATCTACAAGATTGAGAGGATATGTATTTATAGAAATCATCTACTATGTTCATCACTTGATTAATAGAATGCATATGAAATTAGGTTAATGAAACTAATCTTGACATGCTTCCATAATTTGAAAACAAACTCCAACTCTCTTGAATCCAAACCATAACTCTCTTTTCAAAAGATTAATTTAGTTACTTGTTTGGAAATTCATGTTACTAGTAGATTAGGAAACAAACCCTTTGGTTACTTTCATCTTAAAATACACTTTTCTATTGAAAGACTACAATATACACCAATCCCTGTGGAATCGATAATTAAAAATACTTGTTCGCGGATAAAATCTACAACAATACCATTCCAACGTCATGTTCTTTCTTCTTTAGGAAACCAGTTCCGACTCGCTTGGTTCCGCTTGAAGACCCCATTTCTTTGGTTAAGCGTCCTGTTCGGACTCCTTCTTCTAGTCGCATCCCCATGCATACCATTTCGGTGAAATCTCCGGGAGCGCTGGCGACCATGCGTTCGTAGTAGAATGGGCCAAGAGTATTTAGGAAGACCTTGGTCATTTCTTTTTCTTCTAACGATGGATTAACTTGGGCAACAATTTCCCTCCAACGTTGGGCGTATTCTTTGAAAGTCTCCTTTTCCTTTTGAGACATAGAACGGAGTTGATCTCGATCTGGAGCCATGTTCAAATTGAATTTGTACTTTTGGACAAATGCTTCACCTAGGTCATTGAATGTCTGGATATTTGCATTATCTAATCCCATGTACCACTTCAGTGCGGCACCGGTGAGACTGTCTTGGAAATAGTGAATGAGCAATTGGTGATTGTCATTATATGTAGACATCTTCCTAGTGTACATTGTAAGATGACTCTACGGGCAGGAATTTCCTCTATATTTTTCAAAGTCGGGGACTTTGAACTTAACGGGTATCTTTACGCGAGGAACTAGGCATAGATCGTGGGCGTTCTTCCCAAACAATTCCTTTCCACGAATTATTTTGATCTCAAGCTGCACCTTATGGAATTGTTCCTGGAGATTTTCCATTTGGCCACGAGGATTCGTGTTGTCGCCTAGGTTATGATAGACTTCTTCGTCCGCAGTAGTGTGAACCACATAAGCTGAGTTTATCATGATCGGTTGAGAAACCGACATAGTGATTTGAGGAAAGGTTACTCCGAGCTGCAGAGTAAATGTTGAGTTCTGTAAAGTAAGAACCTCAATCGTGGTTGCATGCACTTCAGAAGTGTGTTGATGAAATCCAATGCCGAAATTGAAAGGCATGCCCTATGGATAACCTTCTGGCATACTAAAGAGAGGATTACTGACTACAACAGCTGAAACTGGAGTAGTAGTGATCTCTGAAATCGTCACTTGATTTTGACTGTTTAATGTTGTTTGCTGATTTTGTGTAGCTGCCAACGAACTTACCAAAGAAGTGAGTCTCTCCACCTCTTCCTGAAGTTTTGTCACTGTGCCACGAAGCTCAACATTTTCTTGCTCAAAATCTTCCATTGCTTTTCTCCTATTTGCACGAGTATTGTATCTGCGAGTTGACTGTGAACGTAGTCGAGAAACTCTAAGACGCGACAATTTGACGTTCTTTCTCTCTGGAAAAAATTCCAAAAGATAAGACTCTAAACAACAAACTCGAGATGCAAAGTATGATGCATGATTATGAATGCAAAGAGAAAAGAATTTCCAAAGAATTTATGCTAAAAGAGAAATTGCTAGTAAACATTTAGATGGAAAACTCTTATTTTATTAATATTGAAAGAAGATTACAACAAGTTTTTTTTGGAACACATCGCTTACAATGATAAAATAAATGATAAAATAAAGCTAAACTAATTAAGCGTCTTCGTCTGATGAAGAACCAAAGGCTTGATGTAGCTTCAACTTCAGGATTTCTTTCCCATAGTAAGCTTTCAGTTTAGCTTTCTCGGCTTTTAGCTTGTTGATGACTTTTTTTTCCAATCGTCAGGAGCAGGATTGCTAGTTGTCATTTCTTCAAGCTTTCTTTTCCTTTCTTTGATGTATATTTTGATCGCGTTATCTTTCTGGCGAATCTTCTCATCTTTCTCCATGAGCCATTCATCTTGAAAGTAGAGCGTTTTTTCATGATCTTTGACCTGCTTCTTAAGCTTCTCATTTTCAAAGTCAGTCTTAAGAAACTTGTTTGTGAAAGCTTCTTTCTCTAGCCTCATCTTAGCCAAAGCTTCTTGGTACTCTCCCATAGTCTCAATGGGAATGGTGGTCAATTTAGATACCACTGGGAACATGGGTTCTTCATAAGCATAAGGCATTCAAAATTCCTTCGCTCTTTTCTTTATCCAAGAAGTGTAGATTTCCATGGCTACACAATTCCTTGCATTACCCTTTTCTTTCCTTCGGATGTGATGCCAAGCCCTTATCATTCTGGATTTCAAACCTTGGGAATCATCCCCTTCATGATAAAAGTAATTCTCTACTGTAAAACTAAGAGGTTTACTGGAATTTATATATCCGAGTTGACGTCTCGCCAAGAATGGGTTGTAGTTGATTCCTCCTTTCGTACCGATGAGAGGTACGTTGGAAAAGTCTCCACAGATTTCAATGGTTTCCATCTCATTGTTGGCCAAGGTATACCAATGGATATCATCATTTGTAAGAGACATGAGTCTTCGAGACCAATGCCAACCGTTTTTGTTTTTGCGGAAAATAGGAGACTTAGGCAAGTGTGAGACAATCCATTTAAATAACAGAGGTACACAACACACAATATTTCCATCTCCTTGATAATTCCTATGATGAATGGAGAAATACGTGTCATCAAGCAAAGTGGGAACGAGATTTCCAATCAGAAAGATCCTTATGGCATTGATATCAATGAAACTTGGGACGTTGGGAAACAACACCAACCCATAGATGAGCAAAGCTAAAACAACTTCAAAGGCTATCTCAGATTTCCTTAAGTGTGTCATTGCTGCAATGAATGGTGGCTTAGGAATGGCTTCCAAACCATTGAAAGGAACCTTATCTGATACTGAGATACCTAGGATGTGTGCGTACTCTTCCAAAGTAGGCATCAACTGATAATCAGGGAAAGTGAAACAGCGATAGACTGGATCATAAAACTGAACAAAAGTTTTGAGAAGTCCTTCATCAATGTTAGTGTTCAGGACAATTAAAAGAGTTCCATAGCGTTTTCTGAAATCCGAGGGATCTTCTATCAAGGATGCTAACTCTTTTAACTTTCCTACATCGGGAATTCTAAAACTGTACTTCTTGGTAAATCTTCTTCTGACGTCCATCACTCTAACCTAAAATGTTTACAAAGAAAAATCTCTAAATTCTTTGGAAATAGGAAGAGGAATGTAGTTTTTGAATGAATGCATGAGTGCCACAAAGATACAAACATGGTTAGTGGTTATACACACGTTCAAGCGTTTGAAGTCACGAGCATGAGGCCAATGATAAGAACCAAACGTGGGTAAGTTCTAAGGGCTTATTCACCTGCAAAATATGTTCTACTGATAATACAGGTTCAACGTTTCTCTTTGAAATATTATCGGATTTGTTGAATACTCGAAGTCCAATAATATTTTTCAAGAAAAACTCGTCTGATCGTAGTCTCGCATGACAACTATTCCAAGCTTACACCTGAATAGCTTCTGTACTACATCCTAAATGGCCAGGATGGGTTATGTGTTCTACAGCCACTCAGCTTCGGTAGTTCTCTCGAAAGCAAAATATATTCGCAAATACTTGCTAAACACAAATACTCCCAAGACAACCTCCACTGTGAGAGGGATCTCAAATTAACTTAGTAAGTAATGAAACTTCCCATAAGTTAATAGGATTATACCCCCACCTAGATCTTAAAATGTTTCTTAAATCCGGGTTAGGATTTCTTTCCATCAGATGAAATTGCGAAAACACACAATAAAAAAAACAAACATATGCATATATGAAAGCTTAACCCTTTTTTTTTTCTTTTTGAAAACAAAAAAGCTTGGTGCTCTTGAGCAGAGTCACAATTTTTTTGAAAATAAAAGTTTAGCGTTCTCCCCAGCAGAGTCGCCATTTTTTCTGTTTGCGTTAAAAAGTGACGCGCGAGGGAATCGAATCTGTATTCGAATTCTCTAGCTCGAAACGATTTACTCTTTTGATTTGTTTATAAAGATTCCGCGAGCATCAAGCTTTATTATTTCCAAAACAAAAAAAATGAGATGAAAAAGGGGAAAGCTGCAATACCCTCAATTGATATGATATGCATTACGACTAGCGTGAACTAGACGCAACGCATTGGGGAGATTCCGGGCAAGGGGGTTTGTTATATAAAGGGAATAGATGTGGCACCCTAAATATATATAGTTATCTATAGCTTTATATATGAATAGTTTGATATGTTTGTGTGTTTTAATTTGCTATTTCTATTTTTGGGAAAGTTTCTCCTTTGGATTTTAAGAAAGGTAGATTTTGTGGGATCCTAGGTTTTGTTATTATTGTGCTCGCAAAGATCATTGGGATCTTCTGCACACATATCCCTTAATGGGAATCAGAGAATTTGTAGCTCGGATCTAAAGGGATCTATGGTTTGTTTGGTTTGAGGGAGAAAGAAGTATGCTCGCCAAGGATGAGACCTTGTGCCTACGTATTCTCAAAGGGAGGTTAAGAAAGTCAGAGCAATCGTAGTTCCCACTTATGCTAGTGGAAGCAACGGGATGTTATTAAGAGACAAAGACAAATGTCATCTTAATGAAAAATGTATCTAATCTATTTCATCACATACAATTTGAAGGGTTGATTGATTGAATCTTTCATCGTAAGTTATAGGTGTTTTGCTTGAGTGTACAAGCGTTACCACTTACGAGTTTAGAAAGATGTTTGAAAGATGATTGAATCTTTAATTGTAAGCATTGGGTGTTTTGCTTGAGTGTACAAGCGTTACCACTTACAAATTAAAAGATGTTTTTGTTTGAAAAAAGTGTTTGAAAAGAGTTGATTGTATGTGATGTGATAGATGAGATACTTCTTCCATAGAGATGATAAATGTCTAAATCTCAAGGAGAAATTGATTGGATTAGCGGGATGATTTTAAGAAGCTTGTGGGTCCTTGTATTGTAAGCCCAAGAGGAGGCATTCTGAGGGTCATCGAGGGTCCTTGTATGAAGCTCAAGAGGAAGCTATAGGGTATGGCTGGCTTTGGCTTTAAGAGTGGTTTCACCGGGAAACCATCCTCTTAGAATTTCAAGAGTGATTTCACCGGGAAATCATACTCTCAGGGTTCTATCGTAGCGCGGGTGATTCTTTGTATTGGAAGCCCAATAGGAGGATGTTAAGATATTTCCAGGTCTCTTTCTTGTTTGATGCCCAAGAGAAGGCTAAACTCAACGAGGGAGTTCTTTTGAACGAAGCCCAAGAGGAGGCTAACTCAGCAGGGGAGTTGTCTTATATGAAGCTTAAGCGGAGGCTAAACTCAGTAAATGAGTTTTCTTATATGAATCCTAAGAGTAGGCTAACTCAGTAAATGAGTTATCTTATACAAAGCCTAAGAGGAGGCTAAAGGGAACCTAGTTGTTAGGCTAGTTGTTATGTTATAACTGAACAGTTATATAAACAAGTGTGTGATGTGTATTCACAGGAGTTTATGAAGGAAATATAAACAAGTGTATAAAACAAGCAATTTAAAGCAAGTGTAACTTGAATATATACAAAGGTTTTGAATGTGTACAAGGAAATGAACATGTACACGAAAGGGTGATTATGTACAAGGAAATGAATATGTACATGAAAGGTTGGTTATGTACAAGGAAATGAATATGTACATAGGAGGGTTGGGACTTACACCGTGAGGAAGGCCCATTGGTTTTAAGAGCAGTTTCACCAGGAATAATGCTTCTCTTAATACCAATGGAATCGGTGTATAAACAAGCGGATGAAAACAAACGAAAGAAGTTTGTTTATGCTTGAATATTTACAAGGATGTTTGAATGTGTACAAGGAAATGAATATGTACACGAAGGGTTGATTATGTACAAGGAAGTGAATATGTACATAGGAGGTTTGATTATGTATAAGGAAGTGAATATGTCATAGGAGGGTTGAGACTTACACCGTGAGGGAGGCCCATGATCAATTATAAATTCAAGAAGAAACTGGTTCGGTTCTGTCTTCAAGTCTAATCGATCATGGAAAAAGGTGTGTAAGTTTATTGAAAAGTTTTTGAAAAGGTTTTGAAAATGATTTTGAAAAGTGAAGGATATTCACAAGAAGTTTTGAAAAAGATTTTAAGTTTGAAAGAAAACATTTTTGTAAGTATTAAAATACTTAAAATGTCTCATTTTTAACTTAATAAAAATATAATCAAAAGAAAATATTTTTGGATTTTTTTGACATAATCATAAAATAGGTATATTAAATGACAAGTGTGCAAAAAATCATCTCAAAATGAAAAGTTTTAATTGGTTTTTGAAAATGTTTAAGTTTGTTAGAAACTTGAGAAATTAGTGATAAAAAAGAGTTTTTGGTCCTAAGGAGGTTTGAACCTTGGACTTTTGGCTTAAAAATGAAGATTTCCCACTGAGCCATTTGCTTGACTTGTCATTTAATTACCTTGCTTAGAAGGAGTTTTGAAAAAAAAGAAGTTTGGAAAAATTCCAGAAGTTGGACTTCTGAAGGGTTCAGAAGTTGGTTTGCTTCTGGAACGTGAGAAAGCTTGGCTTTTGAAGCGTGTGAGAAGGCTTGCTTCTGGGGCGTGTTAGCAAGCAGCTTCTGGGCATGAGAAGGATGGCATGGTGCTTCTGGCTGCTGGCTGCGTGTGAAGCATGTTGAGAAGGCTTGCTTCTGGGGATAGAAGCATTAGAAGCTTGAAGCTTCTAGAGATGGAAGTACTAGAAGTACTTCTGAATAGAGTGTAAATGAAGAGCTTCTAGGGGTAGAAGCTTCAGAAGCACTTCTGGAGGCTGAGCCTAAGAAGGACTTCTGGGGGGAACAAGCTTCAGAAGCTTGTGTTTCCTTTTGTTAAAAAAAGGTTCCAGGGGGATTCGAACCCTCGACCTTGTGGCAAAGGAAGGTTTTAAGGCGTGCTGGCTTTACCACTGGGGTGGCTATACATCCGTTGTTTTAACTTAAACTACAAATATATATTTTAAACCCAGCTTTTAAATTTCTGAAACTCAACTTCATCTTCTTCGTTGAACCAAACGCGACATGGCCATGGCTCCAAATTTGAATTTCTTCATTTCTTGATCAATTTTAAAAGTTCAAAATACCATTTTGTCTAGATTTTCATCACGATTCTGACTATGTATTTTGTTAACATTATTAATCAAAGATGAGCGTGAATTTGAATAATCCCAATTTAAACCCTAATTGAAAAAGTGATTAATTCTTTGAACTCAGTTGATTTTAGTTTAAATTAAGGATCCAAATAGCTTTAGTGATTGTATATCTACATTTTCCTTTTCAATTTTAAAGCTAAAAACGCATGTATGGAGGTATCAAAGTTTTGAAAACTCACCTCTTGGTATGAAATACCAGATCGAGTTGGGAAACTTCCAGGTGCAAAGTAGTGATTGATTAAGCTTCCCTGAACCTCACTGAGTGTATACCTACTCTTAGTTTGTCCTGAAAGTGGCTAGAACTTTCTGACCAAGTCAAGTTGCAAGTTGCTTAATTTGAAAATGGAAGATGGTGATGGAGCTGTTCCAGAACTTGTTTAAGTGTATGGACAGTCTCTATATGATGTATAGGATGTGTTTGAAGTGAGAAATCAAGGCTAGCACGAGTAGTTTTCTAGTTTGGCAGTTTTGGCTCAAAACTTGCACAAATGGAGTTTTGTGTAGAAAACTGTTTCTTAGCTTGTTTTCTTGGTGGTTTTAAGTTTTAAACTACTTCTAAATGATGTTTAGAACATGTTAGAAACTTAAGTTAAGTTTGCTCAGATTTTGCAAGGTTTGAAGATTGCAAAATTTCCCTCTTTGAACTTTGAAACTTGGAATTTAAGAAAGAAAGAAGGAAAGCTTGATTATGATAGCTTTGGTATAGTTTCAAGATGAAGAAATGACCTCTATTTATAGGCCAAGAAATTTTAATGACAAGGCAAGGTTATCATTGAGAGAGCTTTGCAACTTGCTTAAGTGGTAAGAAGGAATCTTTTGCATTTAATGCAAAAGTTACTTTCTAACCATGGTTAAAAATTTTCTTTGATTCAATCCTCTTCTTCAATCATGTCTAATTGATATTTATCAGTTGTAACCTATCTCTAAGTGATGACAAGGCTTCTAGAAGAGAGATTTGTGAAAAATGACTTATAATTTTGATACATGATCTTAGAATTCCATGGTTTTGGAGCTCTATGTTTCAAAATCAAAAGCCTATCTAGAAAAAGTGTTTTTGCAAGTTCTTAGAAATTTTGGAAAGCTTGTAACAAGACCTACAACTTTCATGTTTTGAGTTTTTCCTGAATCCAAATGGATCTAGGTGAAAAATGGCCATGAAAGTAAGGAAAAACCATGTTTCTTAACACTTGAAAATTTTTTAGTGTTAGAAAAAATTCAAATCTTGACTTTTTGTTGACTTTTTCACATTACTTGATTTTTTATGATCATGATGGATTATTTGAAATGTTTTTATGATTGAAAAAGTTTTGTCTTGAAAAAGTTGACCAAAAGTCAAAGTTTGACTTTTTTGAGCAGATGAATTTTCATCAGATGGTTCAGAATTTGTCTGATGAAGAAACATGGACTTTGCAATGTTTTGAACCAAGAAATTAGGTCAAGATTTTGTATTGAAGATTTTAAGATCAATCTACAAGCAAATAGGTCATTCATTAAGCAGAAAGTCAATGATTCACTATCTTCGATCAAAACCCTAATTGGTTGATTCAAGGTAGATCATGAGAAAAAGTTGGGAATTTGAAGATCAAATGTTGATGATTGATTAAGATAGATCAATTGAGGTGAGTGGAAACTCAAACCCTAATTGATTATATCTTGAACAGATGAAATTTTGAAGAAACCCTAACTTTGACTTCTAGAAGCCACGCACGATCTATTCTGTTCTGAAACTATTAGTGATGCAGTAATGCATATGTAAGGTGGTATCTTAGGTCAAAATTTGGGGTATGACAGATGCCCCTATTTAAGTTTCTTTAACCTGAGATATGAAGATGAAGATCTTCGTCTCGATAGGTGTGAAGAGACTTAAATATCAGAATACGCAGATTTTGGACCTAAGATACCAAAAAATGCGAATGATGCAAAATGATTGCAGAAAGTTCACCAAGGAGATATCAAAGAATGATATGCTGGGGGAAAGATTGTGAGGATGACTCAATCTGTCTAAGAAAGGAGAATCCTGTTTGTTGGGAAACAAGCAATTTGTTTTACTGGGAAAATAGATTCACAATGTAAGTGCATATCTGCTTCGCTTTGGGAAACGAGGAGATTATCTTCTGTCAGCCTTGTGACAATGTTTAAGGTAATTGAAAATGATATTATCAATTATCAGCCTAGTGATAATTTATGGTAACGAATTCTGAAGATATTACCAATTATCAGCAAAGTGATAACTATAACAAGGTAATTCTTGAGAAATTTACTGAGTATTCAACCTTGTGAATAACAGACAATGATGGAAACAGATCTCAAATGAGTTTCTATTTTCACAGCTACAATCTTGCTAGGGATCTCTCTTTTGAGACGATGCGGGCATTTTGATTGAAAAGACACAGGTTTTTCTTTAGACAGAAAGACAACTGCGGAGATTCCTTGAACTTTCATGATTGGACTTGTTAAGAAGAATAATCTATTTATGATAAGTTTCAAGATGAAAAGGAAATAAGCAGCTCGGATGACGAGGCTATTGCTTATTGTTTGTAGGTAGATTTTTTTTGTTAAATCTAAACCTGAGTTGGTCAGAGACGAGGTTCTATCCAGGAATGAACTGGAAAGAAACAATCAATCAAGACTTTGTTCCCAATGAGAAATGACCTCGATTAGGGGACATGAGAAAAAAGATGTATTTTTCTGCTTGGGGGATAATCTACTGGAGAGATGACACACCCACACTTGTTTTTGGGGATAAATGTAACCTAAACAAGTGATATTTGAAGCAAACATTGAGAAATGCAGGAATGTATTAATGATGTTAATATGTATGAATGATGAATGTCATGAATGTCATATGCATGCTGACAATACTTGACAAGACAATAAAAGGGTATTTGGGAAAAGGACTACGTCACAGTTCAAACAAATACTCAGCAAAATCTGCAGCCATGGTGTAGACGTTTACTGTTGATGAATCTGAGTTGCATGCTTTAAACTTTTCTGGAAAAGGCATTTCATTGGCAACCTTGTTGAGGATTCTTTTTCGGATAAGAATACCGTCCTTTGATGATCTCTTTCGAGGAAAAGAAGACTTCTTAGCAGTTATTTTATCTTTCAGAGGTCAAAACACTCCATGGAGAAAATTGTTGAAGTTCTTTTCGTGTTCATAGTTCAAAGGAAAATTCGCTTTTATTTCAAAATTTTGAAGTAAAAATTCATTTAAAAATTCATTTTTTTTAGTTTCAAAAGTGATTTTCACAAGAAAAAGCGTTATTTTGCAAAATAGAATAAAGCAGGAATTGCAAACAAATGGGCACAAGGCTCAAATTTTATTGATAGAATGGTAATCAGCCAAAGACGTGATTCCATGAGCTATTTACAAAAGTTGGAAATGATAATTTATTGGGAAAAGGCTACATTGAAAGCAATAACCACTATTATCCCTAACAACTTTGAATTCCAACTGTGCTTGTTGCTTTAGAAGATTTGATTGAAGATCCGTTGATGGAAGATTCTTCAGATTGACGAAGTACGGGCTGATGCAGTTACTTTGTCATTTTAATCCTTAACTTTTGCCAAGATTGCCTTTTCAGGTTTTCAATCTAACAGGATGATTTCTGTTTATTGTCTCTAATTTTTGCCTGGACCGTCTTTTCAGGTTTTCAATCCACCGAGAGGCTCATTTTTGCCTAAGCCGCCCTTTTCGGGTTTTCGACTTACCGAGCTGTTCTTTTGTCTTTTTAGACAAAGTATTTCTTGACTGCATCAACATTCACATGATGCGGGATTTCATCACCGTCCATGGTTGTGAGAGTCATAGCACCGCCAGAAAAGCTTCTTTTGACGATGTATTATCGTAATTAGGAGTCCATTTGCCCCTAGAATCTGGTTGAAAAGACATAATCTTTTTAAGCACGAGGTCACCTTCTTGGAATTCACGAGGTCGAACCTTTTTGTCGAAGGCTTTCTTCATCCTTCTTTGATGTAATTGTCCATGACACAGAGCGGTCAGGCGCTTTTCTTCGATTAAGTTCAGCTGATCGTATCTGCTTTGACACCATTCGGCCTCAGATAACTTAGTTTCCATGAGAACTCTCATCGATGGAATTTCAACTTCTACGGGGAGCACTGCTTCCATGCCGTATACTAGAGAAAAAGGGGTTGCCCCTGTTGAAGTACGTACTGAAGCACGATACCCATGTAGAGCAAATGGAAGCATTTCGTGCCAGTCTTTGTAGGTGATGACCATCTTCTTGATGATTTTTTGATGTTCTTGTTGGCAGCTTCCACGACGCCGTTCATCTTTGGTCGGTAAGGAGATGAGTTATGATGCTCAATCTTGAATTCCTCACACAGTTCTTTCATCATTTTGTTGTTCAAGTTCGATCCATTGTCTGTAATGATCTTACTTGGAACTCCATATCGGCAAATAAGGTTGTTCTTGATGAACCTCACAACCACTTGTCTTGTAACGTTGGCGTAAAATGTTGCTTTGACCCATTTGGTGAAGTAATCGATAGCCACTAAAATGAAGCGATGTCTGTTGGACGCTTTTGGTTCGATCATCCCAATCATGTTGATTCCCCACATGGAGAAAGGCCACGGAGAGGAGAGAATGTTGAGTAGAGTCGGTGACACATGGATCTTATCTGCGTAGATCTGGCACTTGTGACATCTCTTAACGTGTTTACAGCAATCAAATTCCATTGTTATCCAATAGTATCCTGCTCTCAAGATTTTTCTGGACATTGCATGCCCATTTGAATGGTTCCAAAGGACCCTTCATGCAATTCGTGAATTATCATGTCTGCTTCGTGTCTATCCACGCATCTGAGCAGGACCATGCCGAAGTTTATTTTATATAGCACATCTTCATTCAAGAAGAAATTTCTAGAAAGCCTCCTTAGATTTTTCCTATCTTTGTGCGATGCCCCGAGTGGGTACTCCTGAGTTTGAAGGAAGCGTTTGATGTCGTGGAACCACGGTTTATCATCGATGACTGCTTCAGTTGCAAACACATATGCAGGTCTTTAAAGGCGTTTGATACGGATCTTAGGCATATTGTTCTGATGGTTGACTTTGAACATGGAAGATAGAGTAGCCAAGGCGTCTGCCATTCAATTCTGATCTCGAGGAATATGATGCAATTCAACTTTGTTGAAGAAAGTCTACAAACGTCTTGCATAATCTCTGTAAGGAATCAAACCAAGATGATGAGTTTCATATTTGTCTTTGATTTGATTGATCACAAGGGCTGAATCTCCATATATGTCAAGGATCTTGATCCTCAAGTCGATGGCTTCTTCGATACCCATGATGCAAGCTTCATATTCTGCGATGTTGTTGGTGCAATCAAACAGCAATCTGGCGGAAAATGGGATATGAGAACCCTCGGGGAGTGATGATGACTGCCCCCAATTCCATTTCCAAAAACGTTAACTGCTCCATCAAAGAATAAGCCCCATCTAGATTCTGGATCAGGACCTTCTTCAGGTAATGGTTCGTCACAATCTTTCATCTTTAAGTACATAACATCCTCGTCAGGAAAGTCAAACTTGAGAGATTGGTATTCATCGATCGGTTGATAAGCCAAGTGATCGGCGAGAATGCTTCCTTTGACCGCTTTTTGAGCACGGTACTGGATGTCATATTCCGATAATAGCATCTGCCATCGAGCGATTCTTCCTGTTAAGGCAGTCTTTTCAAAGACGTATTTGATTGGATCCATTTTGGTTGATCATGTACTGGCGGAGACGTTTTGAAGCCCACACCAAAGCACAACATGTTTTCTCGAGCATGGAGTAACGAGTTTCACAATCTGTGAACTTTTTACTAAAGTAGTAGATGGCATGCTCTTTCTTACCGGTTTCAAATTTAATTTATTAGTTTTATTATATTAATTTAATTATATAATTTTAGTTTATCAAGTTTGTTCTATAAAACTTTATTATATGAATTTATTATATAAAATTTTATTATATGAATATATAATTATGTAATTTTATTATAGGAATTTTATTATATTAATTAATTAGTTTATTATATTTACAAAAAGATAATTAATAATTAATTTTAAAAAAAAAACGTCACCTGTAGCGACGTGTATTATATACAAAATTGTGACATGTATTTCACGTCGCAACTAAATCTGCATTATGTCTGCCACATCTGCTTTTAAAGCAGATGCATGTTCCCTATATAACTATGTTGCAATGTGAATACCATGTCACAACTTTGTAACATGTGTCCCATGTCGCAAAAAAATTGCCACTTGTTCCCTAGTGACATAATCTCTCACGTCATTGATTACGTGTTGTGACGTGATTTCTCAAATTGTAACGTGAGAGTCTTTTTTATACTGTAATGATCAGAGATACTTTTATTTGAGGAATCCAAAAGGATGGTTTAATATTTAATTTTAAATTTTACAAATATTGTATAAATAAATTTAGTTAATAATAACTAAAAAAATTCATAATCTATAAACAATCTTTAATTTAATACTGTTATCTCTTTAGAAACTATATAACAATATGTTAACAATATGTTTGTAGCGATGAAGAAAAAACCTATTCTTTATTCAATCCTTTTAGATGTTGGATATTAAAAAAATCTTTAAAAAATGAAAATCATGTAATCATTCAAAAATTATTTCAACGTTATTGTCTAGATACATGAAAATATTTATAATTTATTTAATCAATAAAGACACCTTAAACAAAATTACTAATTTATATTATGAGACAAAATTAAAAAATATTATTTTTATAGATTCAATTTTTGTCTTTTTCCAATAAAATTTTGTTTGAAAATATAAATGAAATTTATATGCAAATGTGTCTGGCTCACACTATATATTCTGAAAATATTTTGGTAAATTTTAATAGAGTTGAAATCTTGGATTTGAACTAAAATAAGTCTATTTATATATGTTTAATAAAAAAATCTCCAAATTTTATATCTTATGCAAACTGTAAAAAGAAAAATGCAATAATATACTATAAAAATTCTAAACTATAACACTACAAATATAAAATCCACAATAACATTTTATTTCAAATATAAAACTTTGTCATTTAATCGCAAATAGTTACTAAATTAATTAATTATGGACATTATGTTTCTTATTCATAGTGGTACAAAATTAATGGTTTATAAACACTAGATTATTCATTCATTTAGTTTACAATATTGTTATCTAGCTAAAACATGTGGGGATGCTTACCTTGTTAAGATATATGGGTTTACTAAGGGTTAAGACTCGTTAATTATCTGAAATTTGATAAGGTTGAAATTCTAGTTTCTCATTACAAGATTAATAGTTTGATTAGGGATTGTCTGTCTGATTTTGAGCATATTTTTAGAGCAAATGAGCATAGATTGAATATTTTTAGAACTATTTGATTGTAGTTTGTTGTTTTCAACTTTCAACTTCTTTTTTTTTATTAAAAAAAATCAACCCCGTCTAACATTAATCGAAGAATTTATTATGTCATCTCCTAAATTTAAATTAACATGCTAAAGTAGTATTTTTAGATTGAATTTTTGTGTACTATGAGTATTTATAGAATTTTTTTGAATTAATACATTTTTAATGAAATTTTTGAAAAAACAGCAGTAAAAAATCATATAATTTTTTAAAAGATTGATGATTTATATTGAAGTAATTCCAAAAACCTACAAAAACATTTTCATAAATAGAATAATATTAGAAAATTTTGTCTAAGTACGGACTATCAATTTTTTAAAAACAATTCAAAAAAGGTTGGATTTATCAAAAAAATCGGATGTGTGAAATTCATTTTTTTAAATCGATGAAAACCTATCAAACATTATATATATATTACTAAATTTTTTAATTCATATCACATTTTAATCAACAGCTCAATAAGAGAATCAAGTTGTAACTAAGCCCAACATAAAAATCTATCAAAATTAATGATATTTTTTTATTAAAAAAAATCGCTTAAATACTATTATTAAAAATGTCATTTCACTGCAATACTTATATAACCTCTATATTTAAAAAAAAAATTAAATTATAGACCAATATATCCTCTGTACCCTAAAAAAAATATCTGTGATACATCTTAATTTATTTTAATTAGATTAAATATTTATGAACATTTTAATCTTTCTTCGTTCTCATATTTTAAAATGTTATTTTATAAATGGTAGAACATAAATTATTTTTTCTTCATTTCATAAAATAATTTTTTTAATTATGCATAATTTTTTTAACTATATGAAAAATTCAGATAATTATTATGTTTCAAACATTTCATTTTTAGAATACAACAACGTTTTAAACCTTCTAAAAGTTAAAATCCAAAAAATAATAATCTGGATTTTTTAGAAAAAATATTGAAAATGAAAATAAGATTTTAATTAAATATTAGTTATATTATTCTGTACTTTCACTTAATTTTCTCAAAATGACTAAATAAGGGAGTTATTAAGTATATTTTCCTAATAAAAGGATTACTAAGTAAATGTAATAAATAAACCTAAATTATTGAACAAAATTTTACTTGAAACATTAGCTTTTCCATGAGTTTTCATCTTTCTCATGGAAAACATTTGTTTTTCCGTGAGTTTTCATCTTTCTCATGGGAATGTTTCATAATGTGTTAAATACTATAGATTCATGTAACTCAGGTGAGTGCATTCACAACATTTTGATTACTCTCAAAATAACAATAAATCAACCTAACAAAATTGTATAGATCATTATAAAAATACCCAGGCATCCCTTAAAAATAAAGCAGGCAAAGCAAATAGAAAGCATAAAGTGATCTTATAGCCCTAAGGTAGCCTCTCTTTAGGTAGTATCCCCAACAGAGTCGCCAGTTCTGTAACACGGTGGGAGAACTGACTTGTTTGTTTTGCTTTTAATCGCAAATATTGCGGATAGCAAGAGTCGCCACTGATATTTCTTTTATCCAATAAAGGGAAGGTGAAAAGAACAGGAAAAGACCTTCGTTAGATTCTGAGTACGGGAGGCAATTATGAAAAGGGAAGGTATTAGCACCCTTTCCATCCGTAGATATCTACGGGCTCTTAGTTGCTTAGCTCACTCTGAAAAATTGCTTTATCTGTTTGTGTAGTTTGAAAAGTATTTTGAAAAGACATTTCGCTTTGACTTCATAATGATTCTCGTTGGAATGTATACGAAGTGTTCGGAAATGTTTGTTTGAAAAATGTTTAACTTTGTAATGATTCACGCAAGAATGTATACAAAGTGTTTGAAAAGAGTTTTTGAAAAGTGTGAGGTGTGAAAAAGTATTTTGATTGGATCGAACAATAGAGTCTTATTTACCTACTCAGAATGGTCGTTTCCATGTTATTTTCCTTCTCCTTTAGAATAAGGCTATCCATACCATTAGTTGATAGGTAACTTTATTCGTTTGGATCTGAAGGGACAATCGAAGGGTCATCCTATGGTCATCGAAGGCAACATGTAGGGATACCTTAGCAATTTGTAGGTACGATCATCATTTTTCGTAGGCAACAACCGAGGGACGAGATCATATATTCGTAGGCAACATCAAGGGTCATCGAGGGACTATTATCTTTGTAAGGAAGGGACTATGATGATGTTATTCTTAAGTGTCTTTGCTAATGGTATCCCTACGTTCGAGGGACATGACCATTGTATTCGAAAGGCAACAAGAAGGATACACTAAGGGGGTGCAAGTTTGAAAGGTGTGTTCAATTCATATATTTAGTCTTGGAAATTAGGGTTGTTTAAGATTGTTTTTTAGTCTTGCCATACAAACCCTAGTTACTAACAATTAAGCAGTTAATATGTAGAGAAAAGTAAAGGTGCGGAAAGTAAATGACCTACGCTATTACATGGCTTTGGGGAAGATACATAATATAGGTGCGGAAAGTAAAGGTATCAAATATAAACCTACGCTATTACAGAATAAACCTTGCGACCTATACGTCGTTTCTAGAATTGTAAATGCGGAATAGTAAACAAATAATCAGAATAATAAGAAAAATGTTAGTGGAAATGTTTAGGAAATTAGTAAAAATGTTTTTAGGGTTAGTAAACTTAATTACAAGAAAGAAAATATTTTTTTTGGAATTTTGTGGATTTATTTTATTAGAAAAATAATTAAAAGTTAATTTAAATGGTTAATTAACAATTAATTAAAATAAAAGAAAAATAAAATATTTTTTTATGTCAAAAATAAAATAAATATTTTCTAATCTAATTCTGAAAATAAAATATTTGTTGTGATTTTTGTGGTGTTTTAGAAAATATTTTAAAAGAAACTAATTGAAAAAAGAAATTGAAAATAGGAAAAATAAGAAAAAAAACATGTTACTTTGCAAAGTTTAAAAATATATGGGGTAGCCATGGGAAGAACCCCTGCCCCAAGGGTCAAACGCGCGCATCCTTGCCAACAGAGCTACATGTGTTAGTTGTTAGTAAATGAAACAAATAGAATATAAATGAAAACGAAAATTTTAAAATTAATTAATATCAGAAAGCGCGCGCAGGAGTCTTCATTTTTGCTGATCTGGAAGGGCTTTTACCTACGGACGTCGTTCGTCGCTACAACCTATAGTGACGGCTTCGTTCGTCACTATAACATCTATAATTTTTAAAATCAAGAGATACGTGATATAAATTCAAAGTAAGACCATGGCTCGATTGCAATCAAGCTCCTGAACATGAATATGTCCTTGGTTTAGTCCATTTTTTCCTAAATTGAAAAGCCCTGATTTGAATCTTGGAACCCTAGAAATGGTGGATTCATGTACCTGCACCCAAACTTAAATTGAACAATACAGAAAGCTTCGAAATGGCATCAAGAACACAAATATATAATCAAATCATGTTAAAAGTGCATGAATCATTGAAATCGATTTTAAAATATGAAGAGCAGACCATGATGTGCAATTTCGTGTTTTTGGATGTATGGAGGGCTTATGAACGTCTGGAATGAATCAATGAACACCAAGGAATGTGTTTAGATGCTTGGAATTGATTGAATTGAGCTAAAACCCTGTCTGCAAGTTGCTTGTGTACCACAGTTTTTTCATGCTTTGCTAGGGTTCTTTTGCCTTCAAAAATTCGTCCTCTAGGGTTTAGAAACCTTGTGAATATATAGATGATGGAATTATGTTAAGAATTGAGTGGAAAATATATTCCAATCATTGTGAAAATATTTGATTCTTAAATCTTTTTAATTTGCATCAAATGTTTCCAATCTTGTTCCAATCTCATGCCAATCTCATGCCAATCATATATTTTCAAAATTTTCAGCTATTGATGAGTATCTTTGACCTCAAGAATGTCAAATATTCAGTCTTGCATCAATTGATTTGATTTTGGTATTTTATTTTAATTCAAATTAGATTTAAATGAATAAAATCCAAAAATAAATGAAAATAAAATAAAGGAGGCATTCCATTGTTCTTAGAGGTCATGGGTAATCTCAAGAATAAATTTGTATCACAAAAACTTAGGCCCATTTGGAAAAAAATTGATTTTGCTAAGTATTCCTCTTCATGCACCTCTCCAAAAATGTCAAACTTATACAACTTGTATCTTGCTCAATTTTCAACATTTTTTAGCGTTCTTGGACTTTTTAGAAATTTAAATATGTCCTTTAAACACTCATTTTGGTTTCATCTTCTTACAAGTTTCTATATTCATATACACTTATTTGCAAAAAGATGACTTTTTGTTGACTTTTAGAAGGACCTATAATGTCTTGATTCATAACTCTCAAATGAAGCATTTTTGGCTAAAGCTTGTGAGACATGAAGTTGTAGATAATTGAATTCTATTTAAAATGAGCTTTGGTGGAAAAATATCTGATAAAGTATGTGAAAATTATGCCTGGTCAAAGTTCTGTTGACTTTTTGTCCAAAAACCATAATTTGGAAACTTTGAATTTTGATAAAATCTTGAGTTTTCTTGATGAATCATGATCAACCCTTGATCAAATGATGAAAGTGACTTCAAAATCCCGATGTTGACCAAAAATGATGAAGTTTGACTGTATGTTGACCATAGTTGAGTTTTTGTCCAATACAATTGATTTTTAACCATATGAGCATTTGACTGAGCAAACTTGAGCTGTGAGGCTTGATACTTGACATGGTGATACCTTGAGAGATATGAGGAGGTATGATGACCACTTGAGGCATTAGAACTCATATTTGCTTGAGAAAATCAAAACTCTAGTTGTGGGTTGAATGCTTAGGAGAGGGTTTGTCTGGTCAACCCTTGAGGAATTCTTGAATATAGAGACGTGAAGTGTCTTGAGAAATAGGAGGGCAAATTTTGGGGTATAATAGCATGGCGAAATGGGTGGTCCGCATTGAATGGAATACACCAAATCGTTTATGTTAGATAAAGGGGGGTCGCGTCAACCAAATCTGACACGAGCACAAGATGAAACAGTAAGACAATTGGTGCTAAGTAAGGCGAGACGCGAAATGGAGGCCCAAATGGCGGTAATGAGGCAAGAACAAGAGCAATAATTGGAGATCTTGCGGAAGAGGCAATATGACATGGAGGAGTAGATGCGACGATTTATGCAAGGTGGTGGAAATCCAAATGTTCTTGATCAAGAGCCGGAGGATGACGAAAACGATGATTTTGATCTTGATAATTATTCGGGTGAAGATGCCCTGTAAAAACACTTTGTAATTAATTTGTTTTTAAATTTGCATTTATGTAAATTATTTTAAATTTGAATTTATGAAAATATTAAATTTTAAATTTGAATGTATTAAAATTTTAAATTTTAAATTTTAATTTATTAGTTTTATTATATTAATTTAATTATATAATTTTAGTTTATCAACTTTATTATATAAAATTTTATTATATGATTTTTATAATTATATAATTTTATTATATAAATTTTATTATATTAATTAATTAGTTTATTATATTTACAAAAAGATTATTAATAATTAATTTTAAAAAAAACGTCACCTGTAGCGACGTGTATTATATACAAAATTGTGACATGTATTTCACGTCGCAACTAAATCTGCATTATGTCTGCCACATCTGCTTCTAAAGCAGATGCATGTTCCCTATATAACTATGTTGCAATATGAATACCACGTCACAACTTTGTAACATGTATCCCACATCGCAACAAGTTCGCCACTTGTTCCCCAACGACATAATCTCTCACGTCGCTGATTACGTGTTGCGACGTGATTTCTCAAATTGTGACGTGATATTCACGTCGCAACTTAGAGTCTTTTTTGTAGTGTAATGATCAGAGATATTTTTATTTGAGGAATCCTAAAGATGCTTTAATATTTAATTTTAAGTTTTACGAAGATTATATAAATAATTTTAGTTAATAATGACTAAAAAAATTCAAAATCTATAAATAATCTTTACTTTAATACTCTTATCTGTTTAGAAACTGTATAACAATATGTTTTTAGCGATGAAGAAAAACACTAGTCTTTATTCAATCCTTTTAGATGTTCCATATTAAAAAAATCTTTAAAAAATGAAAATCATATAACTATTCAAAAATTACATTATTGTCTAGATACATGAAAATATTTATAACTTATTTAATCAATAAAGACACCATAAATAAAATTACTAATTTATATTATGAGACAAAATTTAAAACTATTATTTTTATAGATTCAACTTTTGTCTTTTTCCAAGAAAATTTTGTTTGAAAATATAAATAATATGCAAATGTGTCTGACTCACACTATTTATTCTGAAAATATTTTAGTAAATTTTAATAGAGTTGAAATCTTGGATTTGAACTAAAATGAGTCTATTTAGATATGTTTAATAAAAAAATCTCCAAAATTTATATCTTACGCAAACTGTAAAAAGAAAAATGCCATGACATACTATAAAAATTCTAAACTATAACACTACAAATATAAAATCGACAATAACATTTTATTTCAAATATAAAACTTTGACATTTAATCGCAAATAGTTGTACTAAATTAATTAATTATGGACATTATGTTTCTTATTCATGAGTGGTACAAAATTATTGTTTTATAAATACCAGATTATTTATTTATTTAGTTTACAATGTTGTTATCTATTTAAAACATGTAGGGATACTTACCTTTTTAAGATATATCGGTTTACTATGGGTTAAAACTTGTTAATTATCCGAAATTTGATAAGATAGAAATTTGGGTGAGAGAAGCGTAACATCTATTGGAATGAGAATAATTTCGAAGATCATTCGTATATGGGAACTGTATTGGAAGGTGATGTATCTCACACTAGTTTCACATTACAAGATAAATAGTTTAATTGGGGATTGTCCGTCTGATTTTGAGCATATTTTTAGAGCAAATGAGCATAAATTGAATATTTTTAGAACTATTTGCTTGTAGTTTGTCGTTTTCAACTTTTAACTTTTTTTTTATTAAAAAAACCAACCCCGTCTAACATTAATCGAAGAATTTATTATGTCATCTCCTAATATTTTTATTATATAAATTTTATTATATTAATTAATTAGTTTATTATATTTACAAAAAGATTATTAAAAATTAATTTTAAAAAAAAAACCTCACCTGTAGCGACGTGTATTATATACAAAATTGTGACATGTATTTCACGTCGCAACTAAATATGCATTATGTCTGCCACATCTGCTTATAAAGCAGATGCATGTTCCCTATATAACTATGTTGCAATGTGAATACCACGTCACAACTTTGTAACATGTATCCCACGTCGCAAAAAATTTGCGACTTGTTCCCTAGTGACATAATCTCTCATGTCATTGATTACGTGTTGTGACGTGATTTCTCAAATTGTAACGTGAGAGTCTTTTTATAGTGTAATGATCAGAGATATTTTTATTTGAGGAATCCTAAAGGATGGTTTAATATTTAATTTTAAGTTTTACAAATATTGTATAAATAAATTTAGTTAATAATAACTAAAAAAATTCATAATCTATAAACAATCTTTAATTTAATACTCTTATCTCTTTAGAAACTATATAACAATATGTTTGTAGTGATGAAGAAAAACACTATTCTTTATTCAATCCTTTTAGATGTTCCTAAATATTTTTAGAACTATTTGCTTGTAGTTTGTCGTTTTCAACTTTTAACTTTTTTTTTATTAAAAAAACCAACCCCGTCTAACATTAATCGAAGAATTTATTATGTCATCTCCTAAATTTAAATTAACATGCTAAAGTAGTATTTTTAGATTGAATTTTTGTGTACTATGAGTGTTTTTTGAATTTTTTTGAGTTAATACGTTTTTAATGAAATTTTTGAAAAAACAGCAGTAAAATATCGTATATTGTTTTAAAAGATTTGTGATTTATTTTGAAATAATTCCAAAATCCTACAAAACATTTTGATAAATAGAATTGTATTAGAAAATTTTGTCTAAGTACGAACTATCAATATTTTAAAAACAATTCAAAAAAGGTTGGATTTATAAAAAACAAATCGGATATGTGAAATTCATTTTTTTAAATCGATGAAAACCTATCAAACTTTATAAATATATTACTAAATTTTTTTAATTTATATAACTGTATGTTGACCACAGTTGAGTTTTTGTCCAATACAACTGATTTTCAACCATATGAGCAATTAACTGAGCAAACTTGAGCTGTGAGGCTTGAAACTTGACACGGTGATACCTTGAGACAGATGAGGAGGTATGATGACAACTTGAGGCATTATAACTCATAGTTGACTTGAGAGAAGAAAATCTCTAGTTGTGGGTTGAATGCTTAGAGAAGAAAATCTCTAGTTGTGGGTTGAATGCTTAGGAGCAGATGCGACGATTTATGGAATATTAAATTTTTAATTTGAATTTATTAAAATTTTAAATTTTAAATTTTAAATTTTCAAATTTAATTTATTATTTTTATTATATTAATTGTATTATATAATTTTAGTTTACCAAGTTTGTTCTATAAAACTTTATGATATGAATTTATTATATTAATATATAATTATGTAATTTTATTATATAAATTTTATTATATTAATTAATTAAATTATTATATTTACAAAAAGATTATTAATAATTAATTTTAAAAAAAAAACCTCACCTGTAGCGACGTGTATTATATACAAAATTATGACATGTATTTCACGTCGCAACTAAATCTGCATTATGTCTGCCACATCTGCTTATAAAGCAGATGCATGTTCCCTATATAACTATGTTGCAATGTGAATACCACGTCACAACTTTGTAACATGTATCCCACGTCGCAAAAAATTTGCCACTTGTTCCCCAGTGACATAATCTCTCACGTCATTGATTACGTGTTGTGACGTGATTTCTCAAATTGTAACGTGAGAGTCTTTTTTATAGTGTAATGATCAGAGATATTTTTATTTGAGGAATCCTAAAGGATGGTTTAATATTTAATTTTAAGTTTTACAAATATTGTATAAATAAATTTAGTTAATAATAACTAAAAAAATTCATAATCTATAAACAATCTTTAATTTAATACTCTTATCTCTTTAGAAACTATATAACAATATGTTTGTAGTGATGAAGAAAAACACTATTCTTTATTCAATCCTTTTAGATGTTCGATATTAAAAAAATCTTTAAAAACTGAAAATCAGTAAACATTCAAAAATTATTTCAACATTATTGTCTAGATACATGAAAATATTTATAATTTATTTAATCAATAAAGACACCTTAAAAAAAATTACTAATTTATATTATGAGACAAAATTAAAAAATATTATTTTTATAGAGTCAATTTTTATCTTTTTCCAATAAAATTTTGGTTGAAAATATAAATGAAATTTATATGCAAATGTGTCTGGCTCACACTATTTATTCTGTTCACATTTTGGTAAATTTTAATAGAGTTGAAATCTTGGATTTGAACTAAAATGAGTCTATTAATATATGTTTAATAAAAAAATCTCAAAATTTTATATCTTATGCAAACTGTAAAAAGAAAAATGCAATAACATACTATAAAAATTCCAAGGTATAACACTACAAATATAAAATCCACAATAACATTTTATTTCAAATATAAAACTTTGACATTTAATCGCAGATAGTTGTACTAAATTAATTAATTATGGACATTATATCCTATTCATGAGTGGTACAAAATTAATGATTTATAAACACTAGATTATTCATTCATTCATTCATTTAGTTTACAATGTTGTTATCTAGCTAAAACATGTGGGGATGCTTACCTTGTTAAGATATACGGGTTTGCTAAGGGTTAAAACTTGTTAATTATCTGAAATTTGATAAATCTCAAGCGTAACATCTATTGGAATGAGAATAATTTCGAAGATCATTCGTATATGGGAACTGTATTGGAAGGTGATGTATCTCACACTAGTTTCACATTACAAGATAAATAGTTTAATTGGGGATTGTCCGTCTGATTTTGAGCATATTTTTAGAGCAAATGAGCATAAATTGAATATTTTTAGAACTATTTGCTTATAGTTTGTCGTTTTCAACTTTTAACTTTTTTTTTATTAAAAAAACCAACCCCGTCTAACATTAATCGAAGAATATATTATGTCATCTCCTAAATTTAAATTAACATGCTAAAGTAGTATTTTTAGATTGAATTTTTGTGTACTATGAGTATTTTTTGAATTTTTTTGAGTTAATACGTTTTTAATGAAATTTTTGAAAAAACAGCAGTAAAATATCGTATATTGTTTTAAAAGATTTGTGATTTATTTTGAAGTAATTCCAAAATCCTACAAAACATTTTGATAAATAGAATTGTATTAGAAAATTTTGTCTAAGTACGAACTATCAATTTTTTAAAAACAATTCAAGAAAGGTTGGATTTATAAAAAATAAATCGGATATGTGAAATTCATTTTTTTAAAGCGATGAAAACGTATCAAACTTTATAAATATATTACTAAATTTTTTTAATTTATATCACTGTATGTTGACCACAGTTGAGTTTTTGTCCAATACAACTGATTTTCAACCATATGAGCAATTGATTGAGCAAACTTGTGCTGTGAGGCTTGAAACTTGACACGGTGATACCTTGAGACAGATGGGGAGGTATGATGACAACTTGAGGCATTATAACTCATAGTTGACTTGAGAGAAGAAAAACTCTAGTTGTGGGTTGAATGCTTAGGAGAGGGTTTGTCTGGTCAACTCTTGAGGAATTCTTGAATATAGAGACATGGAGTGTCTTGAGAAATAGGAGGGAAAATTTTGGAGTATAATAGCATGGCGAAATGGGTTGTCCGCATTGAATTGAATACACCAAAGCGTTTATGTTGGATAAAGGGGGGTCGCGTCAACCAATTCTGACACGAGCATAAGATGAAACAGTAAGACAATCGGTACTAAGTGAGGCGAGACGCAAAACGGAGGCCGAAATAGCGGTAATTAGGCAAGAGCAAGAGCAACAATTGGAGATCATGCGGAAGAGGCAATATGATATGCAGGAGCAGGTGCGACGATTTATGCAATATTAAATTTTAAATTTGAATTTATTAAAATATTAAATTTTAAATTTTCAAATTTAATTTATTAGTTTTATTATATTAATTTAATTATATCATTTTAGTTTATCAAGTTTGTTCTATAAAACTTTATTTAAAAATTTATTATATGAATATATAATTATGTAATTTTATTATATAAATTTTATTATATTAGTTAATTAGTTTATTATTGTAGCAACTCGATTTTCAAAAATCATTTAAATCTCGAAAACTAGTGAAATCGCCACCTAATTTTATTTGTTCCAAAAGGAACGGGAAAATATAGATAAAAGCCCACAAATGCGGATTAGGCGGTCTACGTGACCAAAAATATGGAATCGGGAGTCGGTTATGTAAGGGGAAGGTATTAGCACCCCTTACATCCATCGTACTCGATGGGACCCATTTAGTTCTAAGTGTGTGTGTATATTCGCTAATCTCTAAGTTATAAAAGAAAAAGGAAACAGAATTTGTTTATTATTATTTTGAGTTTGGCACGGTTTTTGAACCGTGTGCCTACATATTCCCTTGTGCAATGGGAAAGTCAAAACTCTGTAGTTCCTCTTGAAAATGGTTTGAATTGGTTGTGTTGATTTTATAAGAAATGTTTTTTGATGATCGCATGTGAGCGAAAAAAAGAGAATTTGAATGGGTTAAGTTATTTTTTATGTGGGAGACAAGTATTGGACCATAAGCGTTCAACGGCTAACGCCCCAATTACTCGGATGAGTGGACAGAAACATCCGAATCATCTTTTTCTACCCAAAAGTTTTATTAAGAAAAGTGAGGTGAAACATGGTTCACGTTAATTAGATTCAATTAAGAAACCAAACATACAGTCGAGGGTCGATACTGGACTGACTACCATATGTTTGGGAGGAGGGAGAAATAGAATATTCGTTCAGAAAAATATTTTTGAAAAGGAACTCGACGTTGGATCGAGGTTTGAAACTTTAATGGTGAAAGTATTCTGAACTCGACGCATGGGAAATGGAAGTTTATAACGGACAATTCAAGCATACGAGAATCAAAGGATCAAAGAACAATTAACTTATCCAAATAAATTTGTTAAAAAAAAGAAGTTTAGTAACTTAAATAATCAGATTAAACCAATATGTGGAGAAAAGTGATTTAAATATAATATGAGGGTGTATTTAAATAAAATAAAAAACAATAAAAATCAATTAGAATTTTTTTGTTTTTTAAAAAAAGAAAAAAAAGAAGTAAAATGAATATAAAAATAAAAAAAGGATATATGGGTTCAAAAGAGAACCAGTTGGATCATTGGGCCGGACCGGTTCAACCGGATCCAAGCCCTCACCGAAACAAACAAACCGGGTAGTTTGTGTTTGGAACCCTAGTCCCCAAATCGATTGTCTTCATGAAAGAGCAAGAAAGGGAAAGGCGATGGCTATGGACAGCGGAATGCATCCGATGGCGTAGCAGGTTGGTTATATAAGGAAGCAGAATGTTCGATTGTTGAAGATGAGGGGTAGTTCTGTTGCGGAGGTCGCGGTGAGAGGCAGATGGAGTTTGTCAGTAGGCGAGTGAGAGTTGTGTTGAAGATGAAGTTTGGTTGGGTTTACGGCGGTTGGACGGCGAAGGGTGAGTTCGGAGGTTACAGGGAAGGGAGTATTGGCTGGAGGTTGATGAAGAGGTTATGGCAGAGATGGTTGTTGTAAAGGTGGCCGTGGTGGGTATACGACAGCGGTGGAGAGAGGTGTGAGGCGAGTTCCGGTTGGAGGTGAGTAGAGAAATAAAGGGTGAATGGAGGGAGTGTAACGATGGAGAGTGGTTTGTGGATGGTGATGAGTGTGAATGGTTGTGGAAGGTTGAGGAAGAACGATGGTGATGGTTTGGCTTTAGACGGTGACTGTGAGATGTGAGGAATTTTGGAAGGAAAACGAGATGGATGGTGATGTGAATATGAGATTGACGTAACACCTCAACTCTATGGAGTACTGATTCAACATTAGTTTCTCCTTGAGCTTTTCATTGGTGTAAACAGCAAGCTTAGAGAGCAACCATAGAACTGGCCAAGGCACACCAGGTAACAGACGAAAACTTCGAATATTCGTTTTTTCAAACTTAGTTTATACTCTGACGGATTCATACTTATTTTATGAAGAATGATGCATAATATACGAGCTCGGCAGCATACCTCGACTCGGTGGAGTACTGATTCAACATCAGCCTCTCCTTGAGTTTCTCATCGGTATCACCACAGATCTCGAACACAGAATATTCAAAACTGGCAGAACACGCATCAGGTAATATGAAGGAAAAAAAACCTCAAGCATCTGTTTCCCATTTAACTTGTATTCTGATGTAGGTTACATTTATTTATGACAGGTAATGCAGGATACGTAAAAACTAATAGAATATCTCAGCCTCATGGAGTACTAATCGAAGGATAGCTTCTCCTTGGGCTTATCATTGATATTATGTAGATTTCGGACACAAGCCAACCAAGATGACAGAAAAAACGTATCAGGTAATATCAAGAAAACCTTAAATATCTGTTTTGCATTTAGTTTGTATTCTGGAAGAAACTAAAAGTTAACCATGAAAATGATGCGAATAGCGTAACTTAAGCATGTATAAGGGCAAGTTAAAACTCAAGGCTATGATGCAGAGAAAAAACTGCATATGTTACCGAAAGAAAATATCGTGGTCGGGTTCGTAAGTCTTCTCCTTTACTTCCTGGACTGAACTGGTATGAGTGGCTTTTGAGTGAAAAGTGTTTGGAGAGGGATTTTAGCAGAGTTTCCTTAGGCTAAAAGTGGCTGCCCAATGAGAGAGAGCAGGTCTGTTTATATAGAGTGTAGGTTTGGGCCTAGGTTAGGGTGGAATTTCTGCAGAGTTGGTTAGAGTGGAGGGAGGGCATCTTGGTGCAGCAGGTCGTGGGAAAAAATTCAAAAAGACAGCTCTGATGTACTATTTGAGAGTTTTACCAATGTAACAGTAAAAAAATGCTAGCAACACATAGCCTTTAGATGTTATCATGAATGGTTAGGATTGGAATCACTTTGTGAGGGTTGGGTAAAACTGAAACTGTGTGAGTAATGTGAAGCTTTCCTGAATCGGTAATAAAGAGCTGTCAACAGGACAAAAGAAACAGGGACCACCAAAACCTCATGAGGGTGAAAAAAAAAGTTTTAGAAAGAATAAAACTCTGTTTTTTTCTTGGATTATTTACTTGGTAATGTATGTGCTGACTTGGTACATCTATACTGGAAAATTAGCTAACTTTTCTTTTTCTGTCATTTTTTCATTGCAATTGATGTGACCAAATAAAATTAAACTTTGAATCGCACCTTATTCACATTCTAAACTAACAGAGATATTAGGCATCAAGTGAATCTTTTGCTTTTAACTCGTATGCTGGAATTCGGTGTCGTATCGAATAATTTGAATAATGTTGAATTCTCGCATTCTATGTTTCTTTCTGACCTGCAGTAATGTGCTTTGTGGCAGGGCTAATACGACGCCATGTAAATTCTGAGTTGCAGCCAAATGAATCATTAATCATGACTATTCTTATGCAGAAGTTCAAAGGCTGGCGTACGACAGAATATGGTGACGATTCCTGGTATAACATGTTCACCTTTTACCTTCTGAATTTGTATCGTACCTTAGGACTAGCACCAACTGTGTGTGATTTAAATTCAGAACGTGATTCCATGTTGATCAATGCCTTTTTTTATTTATAATGATGCTGGTTGCAGGTTTTATTCTCACGCGTAGCCGGTAACGAGTTTGTAAACTGGTGTAGAGATGGTGTATCAATTTGGATAGAAAATGCCACCATTTGGCACTACAACCTGTCCATCAATTTTTTGTATACCAGTTCTGCAGAATAGCATTCGCTCCAGCCTGTGTTGCGCGTCTTGAGTGCCCCTGTCTTGGCCATGAAGAGCAGAATCCAACCAACTTCACTTTGAAATGAAAACCAAATAAAAAACCACACTTTTGCCAACACTTTTGTAGTAGTCTTTCTTTATCACTTATATCTTGAAATATGTACATAGTAGACAAAGATGTAATAGGAATCGTGATTTTTCGCGATTTTGGATTGAGTGATCACTTATTCTTTGATTTTGGAATGTAATGGAGCTTGAAAAAATAAGAAGCAGAGGAATATTTTTTAAAATGCATTTCTTATACCATACGTTTGTACCAAATGTGTATGGTGAACTCTTTCAAATTTGTACACTTGGAAAATAACAAGTTGGAGAGTGAATGTGGTGACAAACTGTGTATTTCAACACAACTGAGTTTTCTCTTTTTTTCCTTAAAATTCAAACATCGAATTTCAAACTGCTGTAAATAATGAAGTTCCAAACATGTCAATTTGCTATGCCTCCTTCAAGAAAATCTTGCTGACCGAATCAAATTCGAACATATCTCCTACCTTAACCTCTTGAAGCAACATCTACATATCTAATGTTACAAAGACAAACAGCCTCCACCCTTGAATGTTCATGACAACTGGATCTCAAGGATTTTTTTTTTACCACACATGAAACCAAAACTTGACATTTTGAAATAAATTGCTCTTCTCTAAATTCTAAATTTTGACTAACCAAACTCTAGTAATATGATGTTGAAACCAAAATCAGAAACACTAATTCATACTACCAGCCAAGGAAAAAAATTCCAACTCTTAAAGGATGAATCCAAACAGAAAGAACCAAATTAGGGACCAACCCAAACAAAAACCGTGATAAGGCTTCTGACCACAAACAGAACTTCTTTCCATGTAGTTATACTTTCATATTGAGAAACTCCAATTTCCAATCAAATCCATGCCTTAGCCTTAACCTTTGGCGGTTGAAATGCTTGTATGTTGGTGATTAGATCAGGGCTAACAGTTATGCTCCATATGATTAGTAAAACAGAAAGTGAGGCAAATTTTGGGGTGTGACAGCTGCCCCTATTTAAATATCTTTAACCAGGCGATTTGAAGAAACATTTTTGAATCGTCTGGTAAAAGATGATTTAAATACAATAGACCCGAATTTGCCTGAAAAATAAAATGGGTATGATGCGAATGCGAATGTCATGATATGAGAATGCGATGAATTAAGAAACCATAATAATTTCTTTTATTATGCAATATGAATGAATGTGCGGGAGTAGGCTCATCCAAGTGTCAAGAGGACAAAATTGATAATGGACTAGGTCTTCCGAGAGTTCTAGCGTTCCACCAAGAACGAAATTCAACTTCTTCCTCAACCAATACATTTCATCTCGAAAAGCGTCTGGAAAGGGTGACAAAGCGATCATTCGACAACAAGCTAAGGTCTCACTCATTGAAGTATTCAGAAATCAACTACGAACTATCTCTCATAATGAAAAGATTGTCATACATCAAAATAACAAATCGACGACGAACTGTCTCTTGTCATGAAGGAACTGCCATCCATCGGGATACAGATCAACGCAACATATAACCATACGTTGGAACTTAAATCATTCTTCTGTCAATCACCATCAATAGTCGAATGTAGGAATGCACATAACCATATGCAAAATTTGAATGATAACCATCATCCTTCGCTATTAACCAATAGCAGCAACAACACATAACCATATGTTGGAACTTCAATCATTCTTCCGTCAATCACCATCAACAGTCGAATGTGGGAATGCACATAACCATATGCAAAATTTGAATGATAACCATCATCCTTCGCTATTAACCAATAGCAACAACAACACATAACCATATGTTGGAACTTCAATCATTCTCTGTCAATCACCATCAACAGTCGAATGTAGCAATGCACATAACCATACGCAAAATTTGAATGATAACCATTATCCTTCGCTATTAACCAATAGCAACAACAACACATAACCATATGTTGGAACTTCAATCATTCTTCTATCAATCACCATCAACAGTCGAATATAGGAATGCACATAACCATATGCAAAATTTGAATGATAATCATCATCCTTCGCTATAACCAATAGCAGCAACAACACATAACCATACGTTGGAACTTCAATCATTCTTCTGTCAATCACCATCAATAGTCGAATGTAGGAATGCACATAACCATATGCAAAATTTGAATGATAACCATCATCCTTCGCTATTAACCAATAACAGCAACAACACATAACCATATGTTGGAACTTCAATCATTCTTCTGTCAATCACCATCAACAGTCGAATGTGGGAATGCACATAACCATATGCAAAATTTGAATGATAACCATCATCCTTCACTATTAACCAATAGCAGCAACAACACATAACCATATGTTGGAACTTCAATCATTCTTCTGTCAATCACCATCAGCAGTCGAATGCAGCAATGCACATAACCATATGCAAAACTTCAATGATAACCATCATATTTTGTTATTAACCAATAGCAGCACAACACATAACCATATGTTGAAATCTTAAACATCTTCTACCAATAACCATTAGCAGTCGAATTCAGCAATGCACATAACCATATGCAAAGCTCCAATGATGATCATCATCTTTTGCTATTAACCAATAGCAGAACAACACATAACCATATGTTGAAAATTCAATCATCCACATGTTCCAAACTTCGATGTTGACAAGTCTTTTATGATAATAACCATTACCGGTAGAATGTCATGATAGTGTAAACACTTTACTGGGGAATAGAACTAACAAGCTCTAAACTCATGGTTAAAAAAAAATGGATAATTCCAAATTGAACAGATATTCTTTGAATCAATCTTGACAGTAGACCAATAACAAGGATGCAATCTGATGAAGATAACCATCTTCGATCGGAAACTTTTTAAACTGCATGTCGGGAGAGATATCTTTATGTTTGAATGAGGCGAGGAACTTACTGGGGAAATAAACACACCAGAGGCTCGCAGGGAGATTTATTAGGAACACCTCATAAAATAGGGTCCATAGAGGATTATAGCCACTTTAAGATTTACTAAGAGATTGTTATATGCAAGAATCGGAACAAATCTTGGTTGAGAATAACAACACTGGGGATACCGCAATGGTAATCCTTGCTGGAGAAAACTCACTTGGGGAGAAAATGAAGCTTCAATGGAGAAAACTTCTAGATAACTCTGTGGGGAAGATCACTGGGGAAATCCGAGTAGAAAATTTCGTTGACACAAGAGTTTACTGGGGATAATCAATCACTTCTCTGAGGAAGAAATTCAGCTTGATAGTTGATTGCACTGCCGATTCATTTTGATTTTTTTTTTGAATAAGCATTCAACTTGTGCTGGGGAGAAGAACTAAGTTGTCGTTTGAGAAATAGCCTTCGAAGCTTGCATTTGACTTCATTATTAAAAGATCCCAAGTCCTGGTCGGGGTTTATGCATGAATATATTGTATATGATATGTCTGAGTGAAGCGACGTGACTAATGCATGACGATGATTTATGTGATGATTTATGAATGCATGTATGGATTATCAGATATGTGCCAAATAAAATTCGACCTTAAAGGATGAATGGTCAAACGAGAACTGACTTTAAGTTAGACCACCAGACGGAAACTAGTGAAATAATTTCAACGACCAGACGAAAACTTGATTTGAATTAACAGTCAGACGAGAACTGACTTTAAAGGTACCCAACAAGGTTGAATTTTTATTGCACAATATGAGATGCATGATTTGATGTTAGATTGATGCTAATGCATGTAAGATATTTTGACTGAATAACTGGTTAAGACCAAACTATTCTTGAAACAAGTTTTTCCAAGAAGAGGATTTTGCTAGCATGATTCCCTGCCACTTGGGAGAAGAATTTCTTTGAGCAGCTTGAAGATATGGAAAAGAATTATTTGTATGTGGCATTCATTGCCCCAATCCATCTGAAGAAAATTGCTTTAAGAGGAAGTTGGAAGCAACTGACAAAATCTAATTTTTGAGGTATTGCCCCCGAATCTTGAATTCCAATGCAGGATGCCCCTAATTAACAGATGCTTTGAGAGATATTACCATATCTCGACGTGACTGCTCTAGATTGACGAAATCTTGAAGGATTGGCTTCACTGTGCTATAGAAATAACATGGACCAATGTGCTCCTTGGAGATACTTCAACATGTCAAGATGACTGCCCCAGATTGATGGAATCTTGGAACAATGTGCCCCAGGCTACTAATCTTTGGACAATGCCCCTGCTTGGGTCAATGAAGGATATTTGAATTCCTTGTTGATTATTCACTGGTGATCTTCCTTGATGCTAAGTGTTGACTTGCAAATAAGATATGTTTATTCAAAATGATAATTTTAATGCAATGTTCGTGAAAAAGTTTTGAAATCAACCTCATTATTTGAAATGATAAGGAAAAGAAAACAGAGAATGAATCACTTTTTTTTTAAAAATGTGAATGATGACGCAAAAATTTGATATCAATACAGATAATTAGCAAATATCTTTAGGATTCAGGTTACGCAACCTTCCTGAGTATGCTTTCAAAAGAAACCTTGCTTCAATTAGGTCTTTTGAGGGTTGTAACGTGGCCTAGTTTACGGTTTTTGTAACAAAGGATAAAGGCTCAAAATTATTTGGTGCCCACCCATTCTCCATGATGTTCTCCAGTCCTACATTCAGCTAACTTGATACAAGCACTCATCTTTCGAGAGAAGTTAATAATGGTTGAGGAATCACTGAGGTTTCTTGGACACGACAGTCACTAACATTTTTGTTCTTGGTGTCTCGCGTCACACAACTTTGTCATTTGCTCAAGATCTTTCTTTGGTAATCCTTTTTGACTTCTTTTTTTCTTTTATTTTTTCCTTTCTTATCATTCTTCTTTATTTTATTTTATTTTTTTACAAGTTATGTCACCTCGAGTTATCTCTGATTTATTGGAAGTAATTGTGATTGCCTGAATCCTTGGTGGATGAGGGATAATCAATATGGTATCGTCATCCGTTGACCTCCTGATGTGCAAGAGATAACCAATATGGTGTCATTCTCTTTTGGCGCACATCGTTGATAGAAGAAGTTTTCCTATTGCAGTTTTGACATTCCTCAACCTTTTGGAGGATAACCATTGTTGTATCCTTTGATGCACACTTTTGATGAGTTTTAAATGCTTGATCAGATTAACTGAACACTACCCGCCCTTGGGTTAAAAAAAATGAGGGTTATTTTTTCAAAAAAGAAAATCCTACTTCAAGGCTCAAAGGGGTTAACGAGGGTTTATCTCCCTTATAACTCCAGTGTTTGGGAAGCTGAAACAATGCCTGTACATCGTCAGTAAAGTTTTTATTTGAAAGCATACTTACAACAATTATGGGTATTTTTTTATCATCATCCTCCCTCCAATATTCGCATAACCAAAAGTTTGATAAAGAAATAGTGATATATTTTTTCTTTTTTACAATAAAGATGACAAAAACAAGTGAACACGAATGGATTGATTCAAAACAAATGCATGCTCATTTCATTAATATTACCATTTAGAAATAACAAACTTAAAAGCAAATGGTACATTAACAATCAAAGAAGATGCCAGTGAAAAGCGATAAAGGTGCCCCGAGGATCGCCAGCTTTGAGGATGAGTTATCCTTTCTGTTTCAACAACTTCAGAGGGCATTTCTTGCAATCTTGGTACTCACTTGAGTACGGGGTTGCCATTCACAAAAATATTTCCTCCTTGAAGCGTCAAGTACTTCTGGTCAATCAGCTATTGAACTTTGGCTTTGTAAGGATTGCAATCCTCTGTTGAGTGTCCTATTGTTCCAGCATGATATCCACATCGTGCATTGAAATCATACCCAGGAGGGAATGACTTTGGTGGGTTAAGAAACATGGGAACCACCAATGAATTTTGAATCAGATATGGAAGAAGTTGACTGTAAGTCACCGGAATTGGATCAAGAGGAGCCTTCATTCTTTCTAGATTATTCCGTGGTACAATTTGATTTTGAGAGTTCCGGCTCTGAAATTGAGGAAGATCAGACAAAGGTTGTTGATGTGGAGGCTTGAAAGTTGGTAATGCAGGATAATGAGTCGATGTTACGACTGATTTCCCTTTGCTAGAATCTTGAGATATCCTTGCTGAAGGATACCACTCTTTCTGAAGTGGCCATCTGGTATACTTCATCACTATTCTTCAGAGTCTCAACTCCCTCTTGGTGAGCAATTGTCCCAATGAGTTTTGGAAGTTCCTCAAAATTGCTATCATCAGAATTTGCAAGAAAAATGTCTAAGCTTGAGCCATTTTGTTTGAAAGACAAAATCTTGTCATCAATTAACTCTTGAACTTTGCATTTGAAGGCGAAACAATTCTCAGTTTCATGCCTTGTAGAGTCAGCACGAAAAGCACATATAGCACTCTCATCAAACCAAGCTTTAGCAATCCCTGACACTGGCTTCAACTCCCCATGCTGATTTGGTTTCCTCTTCCTCGGTTGAGGAGTAAGTAGTGGCTATTGTCGAGGAATCTTTGAAGATGAAGGCTGATGATGACGCCTAGTAGGATGATTTTGAACTGGAGAGTTCACAATGTGTAGATGTCCTTGACCCATGGGAACACCAAACGATAAAGAAGTAACCACGTTTGCGGACATTGGTGTAGTGTTGCATTCTTTTCAACACGACTTGCAAGAGATCCATGACCAGGCTCATCTGACTTTTCAAATGATTAACTTTTTCCTTCAATAGTTCCTGACCACGTTGAAGCTCGTCTATAGCCTTCTGAGACATCCTTCGAGTTCTGACCGCGTGTCGGGTAATCAGTTTGATATTTCTGGACAAAAGAGATGAAATGAGCTTTTTTGATGAAGATGAGATGCATGATAATGTATGAAAGAATACACATGCAATGCAATGGTAATGCATGTAAGAATGCAACATGATAGTGATCCATGTAAGAATGCAATGTGATGCGATACATATTGATGTTATGCACAAAATCACATGTAAAGTTAAACAAACAAGGGTTTAAAAGGGACGGTCGGACATGGTTTCGACGTCTACCCAACAATTCCCCCCGGATGGCTCTTAGGATTTTTTTTTTATACAACAAACACGAATTCTAATATTAGAGTCCATCGCAAATGATACTTGCAAGGCTGCAATATTTTTTGTCTTAGAGAATTTGGTTCGAGGGAGGGTTACGTATCATCCGAATAGACAAAGCAGGTCTAACGATCTAACAAACGTAACCCTCGACACAAGGATCTACACGGGATATTCAAAATCATTGATCCCAACGTGGCTATATCATTTTCACCACAAATAGATTTGTGATTAGACGATATATCCAAGAACGTCTCATTTGAGTATTTTAAGACCCAAATGTTAGGTTTCCTTAAAGGTCAAACTAGGGAAATAATCCCTTCTAACAACATTATCGTCAATGCAAAAACAGCTTGCAATCGGCGATAATGTCTTCGAAAGAACCTCCCCTAGGTGTGATCTTCGCACCAACTTACAAGACATTTCCGTCTAGCAAATCAATACTACGCAACCACTCTAATTTATGTGTTCTATAGCCTTGGTAGTGGGCTTTTCCTATAGTCCCATCCATCATTTCCACACAAGATAATATATTAACAAGGTAATAATTAAAGCAATAGGAAATAAATGACTAAATTATAAACATAAAATAGAGTGATAAGAAGAAAGCGAAAATAAAAACACATGCGAAGAGCTAAACTAGGGTTGACACGCTTAGAAATTTCTTCCCCAGTGAAGTCGCCAACTGTAGCAACTCGATTTTCAAAAATCATTTAAATCTCGAAAACTAGTGAAATCGCCACCTAATTTTATTTGTTCCAAAAGGAACGGGAAAATATAGATAAAACCCCACAAATGCGGATTAGGCGGTCTACGTGACCAAAAATATGGAATCGGGAGTCGGTTATGTAAGGGGAAGGTATTAGCACCCCTTACATCCATCGTACTCGATGTGACCCATTTAGTTCTAAGTGTGTGTGTATATTCGCTAATCTCTAAGTTATAAAAGAAAAAGGAAACGGAATTTGTTTATTATTATTTTGAGTTTGGCACGGTTTTTGAACCGTGTGCCTACATATTCCCTTGTGCAATGGGAAAGTCAAAACTCTGTAGTTCCTCTTGAAAATGGTTTGAATTGGTTGTGTTGATTTTATAAGAAATGTTTTTTGATGATCGCATGTGAGCGAAAAAAAGAGAATTTGAATGGGTTAAGTTATTTTTTATGTGGGAGACAAGTATTGGACCATAAGCGTTCAACGGCCAACGCCCCAATTACTCGGATGAGTGGACAGAAACATCCGAATCATCTTTTTCTACCCAAAAGTTTTATTAAGAAAAGTGAGGTGAAACATGGTTCACGTTAATTAGATTCAATTAAGAAACCAAACATACAGTCGAGGGTCGATACTGGACTGACTACCATATGTTTGGGAGGAGGGAGAAATAGAATATTCGTTCAGAAAAATATTTTTGAAAAGGAACTCGACGTTGGATCGAGGTTTGAAACTTTAATGGTGAAAGTATTCTGAACTCGACGCATGGGAAATGGAATTTTATAACGGACAATTCAAGCATACGAGAATCAAAGGATCAAAGAACAATTAACTTATCCAAATAAATTTGTTAAAAAAAAGAAGTTTAGTAACTTAAATAATCAGATTAAACCAATATGTGGAGAAAAGTGATTTAAATATAATATGAGGGTGTATTTAAATAAAATAAAAAACAATAAAAATCAATTAGAATTTTTTTGTTTTTTAAAAAAAGAAAAAAAAGAAGTAAAATGAATATAAAAATAAAAAAAGGATATATGGGTTCAAGAGAGAACCGATTGGATCATTGGGCCGGACCGGTTCAACCGGATCCAAGCCCTCACCGAAACAAACAAACCGGGTAGTTTGTGTTTGGAACCCTAGTCCCCAAATCGTTGTCTTCGTGAAAGAGCAAGAAAGGGAAAGGCGATGGCTATGGACAGCGGAATGCATCCGATGGCGTAGCAGGTTGGTTATATAAGGAAGCAGAATGTTCGATTGTTGAAGATGAGGGGTAGTTCTATTGTGGAGGTCGCGGTGAGAGGCAGATGGAGTTTGTCAGTGGGCGAGTGGGAGTTGTGTTGAAGATGAAGTTTGGTTGGGTTTACGGCAGTTGGACGGCGAAGGGTGAGTTCGGAGATTACAGGGAAGGGAGTATTGGCTAGAGGTTGATGAAGAGGTTATGGCAGAGATGGTTGTTGTAAAGGTGGCCGTGGTGGGTATACGACAGCGGTGGAGAGAGGTGTGAGGCGAGTTCCGGTTGGAGGTGAGTAGAGAAATAAAGGGTGAACGGAGGGAGTGTAACGATGGAGAGTGGTTTGTGGATGGTGATGAGTGTGAATGGTTGTGGAAGGTTGAGGAAGAACGATGGTGATGGTTTGGCTTTAGACGGTGACTGTGAGATGTGAGGAAGTTTTGGAAGGAAAACGAGATGGATGGTGATGTGAATATGAGATTGACGTAACACCTCAACTCTATGGAGTACTGATTCAACATCAGTTTCTCCTTGAGCTTTTCATTGGTGTAAACAGAAGCTTAGAGAGCAACCATAGAACCGCCAAGGCACTGTAATGTATTTAAAACTTCGAATATTCGTTTTTTCAAACTTAGTTTATACTCTGACGGATTCATACTTATTTTATGAAGAATGATGCAGAATATACGAGCTCGGCAGCATACCTCGACTCGGTGGAGTACTGATTCAACATCAGCCTCTCCTTGAGTTTCTCATCGGTATCACCACAGATCTCGAACACAGAATATTCAAAACTGGCAGAACACGCATCAGGTAATATGAAGGAAAAAAAAACCTCAAGCATCTGTTTCCCATTTAACTTGTATTCTGATGTAGGTTACATTTATTTATGACAGGTAATGCAGGATACGTAAAAACTAATAGAATATCTCAGCCTCATGGAGTACTAATCGAAGGATAGCTTCTCCTTGGGCTTATCATTGATATTATGTAGATTTCGGACACAAGCCAACCAAGATGACAGAAAAAACATATCAGGTAATATCAAGAAAACCTTAAATATATGTTTTGCATTTAGTTTGTATGCTGGAAGAAACTAAAAGTTAACCATGAAAATGATGCAGAATAGCGGAACTTAAGCATGTATAAGGGCAAGTTAAAACTCAAGGCTATGATGCGAGAAAACGGTGCAGCTATGTTACCGAAAGAAAATATCGTTATCGGGTTCGTAAGCCTTCTTCTCCTTTACTTCGGACGAACGGTATGAGTGGCTTTTGAGTGAAAAGTGTTTGGAGAGGGATTTTAGCAGAGTTTCCTTAGGCTAAGAGTGGCTGCCCAATGAGAGAGCAGTGTTTATATAGAGTGTAGGTTTGGGCCTAGGTTAGGGTGGAATTTCGCAGTTGGTTAGAGTGGAGGAGGGCATCTTGGTGCAGCAGGTAGTGGGAAAAAATTCAAAAAGACAACTCTGATGTACTATTTGAGAGTTTTACCAATGTAACAGTAAAAAAATGCTAGCAACACATAGCCTTTAGATGTTATCATGAATGGTTAGGATTGGAATCACTTTGTGAGGGTTGGGTAAAACTGAAACTGTGTGAGTAATGTGAAGCTTTCCTGAATCGGTAATAATGAGCTGTCAACAGGACAAAAGAAACAGGGACCACCAAAACCTCATGAGGGTGAAAAAAAATTTTTAGAAAGAATAAAACTCTGTTTTTTTCTTGGATTATTTACTTGGTAATGTATGTGCTGACTTGGTACATCTATTCTGGAAAATTAACTAACTTTTCTTTTTCTGTCATTTTTTCATTGCAATTGATGTGACCAAATAAAATTAAACTTTGAATCGCACCCTATTCACATTCTAAACTAACAGAGATATTAGGCATCAAGTGAATCTTTTGCTTTTAACTCGTATGCTGGAATTCGGTGTCGTATAGAATAATTTGAATAATGTTGAATTCTCGCATTCTATGTTTCTCTCTGACCTGCAGTAATGTGCTTTGTGGCAGGGCTGATACGACGCCATGTAAATTCTGAGGTAGCCGAATGAATCATTAATCATGACTATTCTTATGCGAAGTTCAAAGGTCGCACGCGAATATGGTGACGATTCCTGGTATAACATGTTCACCTTTTACCTTCTGAATTTGTATCGTACCTTAGGACTAGCACCAACTGTGTGTGATTTAAATTCAGAACGTGATTCCATGTTGATCAATGCCTTTTTTTATTTATAATGATGCTGGTTGCAGGTTTTATTCTCACGCGTAGCCGGTAACGAGTTTGTAAACTGGTGTAGAGATGGTGTATCAATTTGGATAGAAAATGCCACCATTTGGCACTACAACCTGTCCATCAATTTTTTGTATACCAGTTCTGCAGAATAGCATTCGCTCCAGCCTGTGTTGCGCGTCTTGAGTGCCCCTGTCTTGGCCATGAAGAGCAGAATCCAACCAACTTCACTTTGAAATGAAAACCAAATAAAAAACCACACTTTTGCCAACACTTTTGTAGTAGTCTTTCTTTATCACTTATATCTTGAAATATGTACATAGTAGACAAAGATGTAATAGGAATCGTGATTTTTCGCGATTTTGGATTGAGTGATCACTTATTCTTTGATTTTGGAATGTAATGGAGCTTGAAAAAATAAGAAGCAGAGGAATATTTTTTAAAATGCATTTCTTATACCATACGTTTGTACCAAATGTGTATGGTGAACTCTTTCAAATTTGTACACTTGGAAAATAACAAGTTGGAGAGTGAATGTGGTGACAAACTGTGTATTTCAACACAACTGAGTTTTCTCTTTTTTTCCTTAAAATTCAAACATCGAATTTCAAACTGCTGTAAATAATGAAGTTCCAAACATGTCAATTTGCTATGCCTCCTTCAAGAAAATCTTGCTGACCGAATCAAATTCGAACATCTCTCCTACCTTAACCTCTTGAAGCAACATCTACATATCTAATGTTACAAAGACAAACAGCCTCCACCCTTGAATGTTCATGACAACTGGATCTCAAGGATTTTTTTTTTACCACACATGAAACCAAAACTTGACATTTTGAAATAAATTGCTCTTCTCTAAATTCTAAATTTTGACTAACCAAACTCTAGTAATATGATGTTGAAACCAAAATCAGAAACACTAATTCATACTACCAGCCAAGGAAAAAAATTCCAACTCTTAAAGGATGAATCCAAACAGAAAGAACCAAATTAGGGACCAACCCAAACAAAAACCGTGATAAGGCTTCTGACCACAAACAGAACTTCTTTCCATGTAGTTATACTTTCATATTGAGAAACTCCAATTTCCAATCAAATCCATGCCTTAGCCTTAACCTTTGGCGGTTGAAATGCTTGTATGTTGGTGATTAGATCAGGGCTAACAGTTATGCTCCATATGATTAGTAAAACAGAAAGTGAGGCAAATTTTGGGGTGTGACAATTATATTTAAAAAAAGATTATTAATAATTAATTTTAAAAAAAAACGTCACCTGTAGCAATGTGTATTATATACAAAATTGTGACATGTATTTCACGTCGCAACTAAATCTGCATTATGTTTGCCACATATGCTTTTAAAGTAGATGCATGTTCCCTATATAACTATGTTGCAATGTGAATACCATGTCACAACTTTGTAACATGTGTCCCATGTCGCAAAAAAATTGCCACTTGTTCCCTAGTGACATAATCTCTCACGTCATTGATTACGTGTTGTGACGTGATTTCTCAAATTGTAACGTGAGAGTCTTTTTTATAGTGTAATGATCAGAGATAATTTTATTTGAGGAATCCTAAAGGATGGCTTAATATTTAATTTTAAGTTTTACAAATATTGTATAAATAAATTTAGTTAATAATAACTAAAAAAATTCATAATCTATAAACAATCTTTAATTTAATACTCTTATCTCTTTAGAAACTATATAACAATATGTTTGTAGCGATGAAGAAAAACACTATTCTTTATTCAATCCTTTTAGATGTTCGATATTAAAAAAATCTTTAAAAAATGAAAATCATGTAAACATTCAAAAATTATTTCAACATTATTGTCTAGATACATGAAAATATTTATAATTTATTTAATCAATAAAGGCACCGTAAACAAAATTACTAATTTATATTATGAGACAAAATTGAAAAATATTATTTTTATAGATTCAATTTTGGTCTTTTTCCAATAAAATTTTGGTTGAAAATATAAATGAAATTTATATGCAAATGTGTCTGGCTCACACTATTTATTCTGTTCATGTTTTGGTAAATTTTAATAGAGTTGAAATCTTGGATTTGAACTAAAATAAGTCTATTTATATATGTTTAATAAAAAAATCTCCAAATTTTATATCTTATGCAAACTGTAAAAAGAAAAATGCAATAACATACTATAAAAATTCCAAAGTATAACACTACCAATATAAAATCCACAATAACATTTTATTTCAAATATAAAACTTTGACATTTAATCCCAAATAGTTGTACTAAATTAATTAATTATGGACATTATGTTCCTATTCATGAGTGGTACAAAATTAATGGTTTATAAACACTAGATTATTCATTCATTCATTTGGTTTACAATGTTGTTATCTAGCTAAAACATGTGGGATGCTTACCTTGTTAAGATATACGGGTTTACTAAGGGTTAAAACTTGTTAATTATCTGAAATTTGATAAGGTTGAAATTTGGGTGAGATAAGCGTAAGATCGATTGGAATGAGAATAATTTCGAAGATCATTCGTATATGGGAACTGTAGTGAAAAGTGATGTATCTCACACTAGTTTCACATTACAAGATAAATAGTTTGATTGGGGATTGTCCGTCTGATTTTGAGCATATTTTTAGAGCAAATGAGCATAAATTGAATATTTTTAGAACTTATTTGCTTGTAGTTTGTTGTTTTCAACTTTTAACTTTTTTTTATTTAAAAAAACCAACCCCGTCTAACATTAATCGAAGAATTTATTATGTCATCTCCTAAATTGAAATTAACATGCTAAAGTAGTATTTTTAGATTGAATTTTTGTGTACTGAGTATTCATAGAAGTTTTTTGAGTTAATACGTTTTTAATGAAATTTTTGAGAAAACAGCAGTAAAATATCGTATATTGATTTAAAAGATTTGTGATTTATTTTGAAGTAATTCCAAAAACCTACAAAACATTTTGATAAATAGAATAGTATTAGAAAATTTTGTCTAAGTACGAACTATCAATTTTTTAAAAACAATTCTAAAAATGTTGGATTTATAAAAAAACATCAGATATGTGAAATTCATTTTTTAAATCGATGAAAACCTATAAAACTTTATAAATATATTACTAATTTTTTTTTTAATTTATATAACTGTATGTTGACCACAGTTGAGTTTTTGTCCAATACAACTGATTTTCAACCATATGAGCAATTGACTGAGCAAACTTGAGCTGAGAGGCTTGAAACATGACACGGTGATCCCTGGAGACAGATGAGGAGGTATGATGACAACTTGAGGCATTATAACTCATAGTTGACTTGAGAGAAGAAAAACTCTAGTTGTAGGTTGAATGTTAAGGAGACGGTTTGTCTGGTCAACTCTTGAGGAATTCTTGAATATAGAGACATGGAGTGTCTTGAGAAATAGGAGGGCAAATTTTGGAGTATAATAGCATGGCAAAATGGGTTGTCCGCATTGAATGGAATACACCAAAGAGTTTATGTTGGATAAAGGGGGGTCGCGTCAACCAAATCTGACACGAGCATAAGATGAAACAGTAAGACAATTGGTGCTAAGTGAGGCGAGATGCGAAATGGAGGCCCAAATAGCGGTAATGAGGCAAGAGCAAGAGCAACAATTGGAGATCATGCGGAAGAGGCAATATGATATGCAGGAGCAGGTGCGACGATTTATGCAATATTAAATTTTAAATTTGAATTTATTAAAATATTAAATTTTAAATTTTCAAATTTAATTTATTAATTTTATTATATTAATTTAATTATATAATTTTAGTTTATCAAGTTTGTTCTATAAAACTTTATTATATGAATATATAATTATGTAATTTTATTATATAAATTTTATTATAATAATTAATTAGTTTATTATATTTACAAAAAGATTATTAATAATTAATTTAAAAAAAAAACGTCACCTGTAGCGACGTGTATTATATACAAAATTGTGACATGTATTTCACGTTGGAACTAAATCTGCATTATGTCTGCCACATCTGCTTTTAAAGCAGATGCATGTTCCCTATATAACTATGTTGCAATGTGAGTACCACGTCACAACTTTGTAACTTGTATCCCAAGTCGCAAAAATTTTGCCACTTGTTCCCCAGTGACATAATCTCTCACGTCATTGATTACGTGTTGTGACGTGATTTCTCAAATTGTAACGTGAGAGTCTTTTTTATAGTGTAATGATTAGAGATAATTTTATTTGAGGAATCCTAAAGGATGGTTTAATATTTAATTTTAAGTTTTACAAATATTGTATAAATAAATTTAGTTAATAATAACTAAAAAAATTCATAATCTATAAACAATCTTTAATTTAATAGTCTTATCTCTTTAGAAAATATATAACAATATGTTTGTAGCGATGAAGAAAAACACTATTCTTTATTCAATCCTTTTAGATGTTCGATATTAAAAAAATCTTTAAAAACTCAAAATCATGTAAACATTTAAAAATTATTTCAACATTATTGTCTAGATACATGAAAATATTTTTAATTTATTTAATCAATAAAGACACCTTAAACAAAATTACTAATTTATATTATGAGACAAAATTAAAATATATTATTTTTATAGATTCAATTTTTGTCTTTTTCCAATAAAATTTTGGTCGAAAATATAAATGAAATTTATATGCAAATGTGTCTGGCTCACACTATTTATTCTGTTCATATTTTGGTAAATTTTAATAGAGTTGAAATCTTGGATTTGAACTAAAATGAGTCTATTTATATATGTTTAATAAAAAAATCTCCAAATTTTATATCTTATGCAAACTGTAAAAAGAAAAATGCAATAACATACTATAAAAATTCCAAAGTATAACACTACAAATATAAATCCACAATAACATTTTATTTCAAATATAAAACTTTGACATTTAATCGGAGATAGTTGTACTAAATTAATTAAATATGGACATTATGTTCCTATTCATGAGTGGTACAAAATTAATGGTTTATAAACGCTAGATTATTCATTCATTCATTTACTTTACAATGTTGTTATCTAGCTAAAACATGTGGTGATGCTTACCTTGTTAAGATATAGGGGTTTACTAAGGGTTAAAACTTGTTAATTATCTGAAATTTAATAAGGTTGAAATTTGGGTGAGATAAGCGTAACATCTATTGGAACGAGAATAATTTCGAAGATCATTCCTATATGGGAACTGTAGTGAAAAGTGATGTATCTCACACTAGTTTCACATTACAAGATAAATAGTTTGATTGGGGATTGTCCGTCTGATTTTGAGCATATTTTTAGAGCAAATGAGCATAGATTGAATATTTTAAGAACTATTTGCTTGTAGTTTGTTGTTTTCAACTTTTAACCCTTTTTTTTAATTAAAAAAAACCAACCCCGTCTAACATTATTCGAAGAATTTATTACGTCATCTCCTAAATTTAAATTAACATGCTCAAGTAGTATTTTTAGATTGAATTTTTGTGTACTATGAGTATTTATAGAATTTTTTTGAGTTAATACGCTTTAAATGAAATTTTTGAAAAAACAGCAGTAAAATATCTTATATTGTTTTAAAAGATTTGTGATTTATTTTGAAGTAATTCCAAAAACCAACAAAACATTTTGTTAAATAGAATAGTATTAGAAAATTTTGTCTAAGTACGAACTATCAATTTTTTTAAAAAAATTCAAAAAAGGTTGGATTTATAAAAAAAATCAGATATGTGAAATTCATTTTTTTAAATCGATGAAAACCTATAAAACTTTATAGATATATTACTAATTTTTTGTTAATTTATATAACTGTATGTTGACCACAGTTGAGTTTTTGTCCAATACAACTAATTTTCAACCATATGAGCAATTGACTGAGCAAACTTGAGCTGTGAGGCTCGAAACTTGACACGGTGATCCCTTGAGACAGATGAGGAGGTATGATGACAACTTGAGGCATTATAACTCATAGTTGACTTGAGAGAAGAAAAACTCTAGTTGTGGGTTGAATGTTAAGGAGATGGTTTGTCTGGTCAACTCTTGAGGAATTCTTGAATATAGAGACATGGAGTGTCTTGAGAAATAGGAGGGCAAATTTTGGAGTATAATAGTATGGCAAAATGGGTTGTCCGCATTGAATGGAATACACCAAAGCGTTTATGTTGGATAAAGGGGGGTCGCGTCAACCAAATCTGACACGAGCATAAGATGAAACAGTAAGACAATTGGTGCTAAGTGAGGCGAGATGCGAAATGGAGGCCCAAATAGCGGTAATGAGGCAAGAGCAAGAGCAACAATTGGAGATCATGCGGAAGAGGCAATATGATATGCAGGAGCAGGTGAGACGATTTATGCAGTATTAAATTTTAAATTTGAATTTATTAAAATTTTAAATTTTAAATTTTCAAATTTAATTTATTAGTTTTATTATATAAATTTAATTATATAATTTTAGTTTATCAAGTTTGTTCTATAAAACTTTATTATATGAATATATAATTATGTAATTTTATTATATAAATTTTATTATAATAATTAATTAGTTTATTATATTTACAAAAAGATTATTAATAATTAATTTTAAAAAAAACGTCACCTGTAGCGACGTGTATTATATACAAAATTGTGACATGTATTTCACGTCGCAACTAAATCTGCATTATGTCTGCCACATCTGCTTTTAAAGCAGATGCATGTTCCCTATATAACTATGTTGCAATGTGAATACCACGTCACAACTTTGTAACTTGTATCCCACGTCGCAAAAGTTTTGCCACTTGTTCCCCAGTGACATAATCTCTCACGTCATTGATTACGTGTTGTGACGTGATTTCTCAAATTGTAACGTGAGAGTCTTTTTTATAGTGTAATGATCAGAGATAATTTTATTTGAGGAATCCTAAAGGATGGTTTAATATTTAGTTTTAAGTTTTACAAATATTGTATAAATAAATTTAGTTAATAATAACTAAAAAAAATTCATAATCTATAAACAATCTTTAATTTAATACTCTTATCTCTTTATAAACTATATAACAATATGTTTGTAGCGATGAAGAAAAACACTATTCTTTATTCAATCCTTTTTGATGTTCGATATTAAAAAAATCTTTAAAAACTCAAAATCATGTAAACATTCAAAAATTATTTCAACATTATTGTCTAGATACATGAAAATATTTATAATTTATTTAATCAATAAAGACACCTTAAACAAAATTACTAATTTATATTATGAGACAAAATTAAAATATATTATTTTTATAGATTCAATTTTTGTCTTTTTCCAATAAAATTTTGGTTGAAAATATAAATGAAATTTATATGCAAATGTGTCTGGTTCACACTATTTATTCTGTTCATATTTTGGTAAATGTTAATAGAGTTGAAATCTTGGATTTGAACTAAAATGAGTCTATTTATATATGTTTAATAAAAAAATCTCCAAATTTTATATCTTATGCAAACTGTAAAAAGAAAAATGCAATAACATACTATAAAAATTCCAAAGTATAACACTACAAATATAAAATCCACAATAACATTTTATTTCAAATATAAAACTTTGACATTTAATCGCAGATAGTTGTACTAAATTAATTAAATATGGACATTATGTTCCTATTCATGAGTGGTACAAAATTAATGGTTTATAAACGCTATATTATTCATTCATTCATTTAGTTTACAATGTTGTTATCTAGCTAAAACATGTGGGGATGCTTACCTTGTTAAGATATACGGGTTTACTAAGGGTTAAAACTTGTTAATTATCTGAAATTTGATAAGGTTGAAATTTGGGTGAAATAAGCGTAACATCTATTGGAATGAGAATAATTTCGAAGATCATTCGTATATGGGAACTGTAGTGAAAAGTGATGTATCTCACACTAGTTTCACATTACAAGATAAATAGTTTGATTGGGGATTGTCCGTCTGATTTTGAGCATATTTTTAGAGCAAATGAGCATAGATTGAATATTTTAAGAACTATTTGTTTGTAGTTTGTTGTTTTCAACTTTTAACTTTTTTTTATTAAAAAAAACCTACCCCGTCTAACATTATTCGAAGAATTTATTATGTCATCTCCTAAATTTAAATTAAGATGCTAAAGTAGTATTTTTAGATTGAATTTTTGTGCACTATGAGTATTTATAGCATTTTTTTGAGTTAATACGTTTTTAATGAAATTTTTGAAAAAACAGCAGTAAAATATCGTATATTGTTTTAAAAGATTTGTGATTCATTTTGAAGTAATTCCAAAAACCTACAAAACATTTTGATAAATAGAATAGTATTAGAAAATTTTGTCTAAGTACGAACTATCAATTTTTTAAAAACAATTCAAAAAAGGTTGGATTTATAAAAAAACATCAGATATGTGAAATACATTTTTTTAAATCGATGAAAACCTATAAAACTTTATAAATATATTACTAATTTTTTTTAATTTATATCACTGTATGTTGACCACAGTTGAGTTTTTGTCCAATACAACTGATTTTCAACCATATGAGCAATTGACTGAGCAAACTTGAGCTGTGAGGCTTGAAACTTGACACGGTGATCCCTTGAGACAGATGAGGAGGTATGATGACAACTTGAGGCATTATAACTCATAGTTGACTTGAGAGAAGAAAAACTCTAGTTGTGGGTTGAATGCTTAGGAGAGGGTTTGTCTGGTTAACTCTTGAGGAATTCTTGAATATAGAGACATGGAGTGTCTTGAGAAATAGGAGGGAAAATTTTGGAGTATAATAACATGGCAAAATGGGTTGTCTGCATTGAATGGAATACACCAAAGCGTTTATGTTGGATAAAGGGGGGTCGCGTCAACCAAATCTAACACGAGCATAAGATGAAACAGTAAGACAATTGGTGCTAATCGAGGCGAGATGCGAAACGGAGGCCCAAATAGCGGTAATGAGGCAAGAGCAAGAGCAACAATTGGAGATCATGCGGAAGAGGCAATATGATATGCAGGAGCAGGTGCGACGATTTATGCAATATTAAATTTTAAATTTGAATTTATTAAAATATTAAATTTTAAATTTTCAAATTTAGTTTATTAGTTTTATTATATTAATTTAATTATATAATTTTAGTTTATCAAGTTTGTTCTATAAAACTTTATTATATGAATTTATTATATGAATATATAATTATGTAATTTTATTATATAAATTTTATTATATTAATTAATTAGTTTATTATATTTACAAAAAGATTATTAATAATTAATTTTTATAAAAAAACGTCACCTGTAGCGACGTGTATTATATAAAAAAATTGTGACATGTATTTCACGTCGGAACTAAATCAGATTATAATCGCCACATCCGCTTAAAGCGATGCATGTTCCCTATATAACTATGTTGCAATGTGAATACCACGTCACAACTTTGTAACATGTATCCCACGTCGCAAAAAATTTGCCACTTGTTCCCCAGTGACATAATCTCTCACGTCATTGATTACGTGTTGTGACGTGATTTCTCAAATTGTAACGTGAGAGCCTTTTTTTATAGTGTAATGATCAGAGATATTTTTATTTGAAGAATCCTAAAGGATGGTTTAATATTTAATTTTAAGTTTTACAAATATTGTATAAATAAATTTAGATAATAATAACTAAAAAAATTCATAATCTATAAACAATCTTTAATTTAATACTCTTATCTCTTTAGAAACTATATAACAATATGTTTGTAGCGATGAAGAAAAACACTATTCTTTATTCAATCCTTTTTGATGTTCGATATTAAAAAAATCTTTAAAAACTCAAAATCATGTAAACATTCAAAAATTATTTCAACATTATTGTCTAGATACATGAAAATATTTATAATTTATTTAATCAATAAAGACACCTTAAACAAAATTACTAATTTATATTATGAGACAAAATTGAAAAATATTATTTTTATATATTCAATTTTTGTCTTTTTCAAATAAAATTTTGTTTGAAAATATAAATGAAATTTATATGCAAATGTGTCTGGCTCACACTATTTATTCTGTTCATATTTTGGTAAATTTTAAAAGAGTTGAAATCTTGGATTTGAACTATAATGAGTCTATTTATATATGTTTAATAAAAAATTCTCCAAATTTTATATCTTATGCAATTGTAAAAATAAAAATGCCATAACATACTATAAAAATTCTAAACTATAACACTACAAATATAAAATCCACAATAACATTTTATTTCAAATATAAAACTTTGACATTAAATCGCAAATAGTTATACTAAATTATTTAATTATGGACATTATGTTCCCGATTCATGAGTGGTACAAAATTAATGGTTTAGAAACACTAGATTATTCATTCATTTAGTTTACAATATTGTTATCTAGTCAAAACATGTGGGGATGGGGAAGCGTAACATCTATTTGATAAGGTTGAAATTCGGGTTAGGGAAGCGTAACATCTATTTAAATGGGAATAATTTCGATCATCATTCGTATATGGGAATTATATTGGAAGGTGATGTATCTCACACTAGTTTCATATTACAAGATAAATAGTTTGATTGGGGATTGCCCGTCTGATTTTGAGCATATTTTTAGAGCAAATGAGCATAGATTGAATATTTTTAGAACTATTTGCTTGTTGTTTGCGGTTTTCGACTTTTAACCTTCTTTTTATTAAAACAAACCAACCTCGTCTAGCCTTAATCGAAGAAATTACTATGTCATCCCATAAATTTAAATTAACATACTAAAGTAGTATTTTTAGATTGAATTTTTGTGTACTATGAGTATTTATAGAATTTTTTTGAGTTAATATGTTTTTAATGAAATTTTTGAAAAAACAACAGTAAAAAATCGTATATTTTTTTATATTGAAGTAACTCCAAAAACCTACAAAACATTTTGATAAATAGAATAGTATTAGAAAATTTTGTCTAAGTACAAACTATCAATTTTTTAAAAACAATTCAAAAAAGGTTGGATTTATCAAAAAAAATCGGATATGTGAAATTCAATTTTTTAAATTGATGAAAACCTATCAAAATTTATAAATATTGCTAAATTTTTTAATTTATATCACATTTTAATCAACGGCTCAATAAGAGAATCAAGTTGTAACTAAGCCCAATATAAAAATCTATCAAAATTAATGATATTTTTTTAATTAAAAAAAATCGCTTAAATACTATTAATAAAAATATCATTTCACTACAATACTTATATAACCTCTATATTTAAAAAAAAAATAAAAAATTATAGACCAATATATCCTCTGTACCCTAAAAAAATATGTGTTATACATTTTAATTTATTTTAATTAAATTAAATGTTTATGAACATTTTCATCTTTTTTCATTCTCATATTTTAAAATATTATTTTATAAATTGTAGAACATGAATTATTTTTTCTCCATTTCATAATACAATTTTAATAATTATGCATAAAAATTTTAACTATATGAAAAATTCAGATACTTATTATGTTTCAAACATTTCATTTTTAGAATACAACAACGTTTTAAACTTTCTAAAAATTAAAATCCAAAAAATAATAATCGGGATTTTTTAGAAAAAATACTGAAAATGAAAATGAGATTTTAATTAAATAGTAGTTATATTATTCTGTACTTTCACTTATTTTTCTTAAAATGACTAAATAAGGGAATTATTAAGTATATTTTCTTAATAAAAGGATTACTAAGTAAATGTAATAAATAAACCTAAATTATTGAACAAAATTTAACTTGAAACATTAGCTTTTCCATGAGTTTTCATCTTTCTCATGGGAAACATTTGTTTTTCCGTGAGTTTTCATCTTTCTCATGGGAATGTTTCATAATTTGTTAAATACTATAGATACATGTAACTCAGATGAGTGCATTCACAATATTTTGATTACTCTCAAAATAATAATAAATCTACCTACCAAAATTTTATAGATTATTATAAAATTACCCAAGCATCCCTTAAAAATAAAGCAGACAAAGCAAATAGAAAGCAGTAAAGTGATCTTATAGCCCTAAGGTACCTTCTCTTTAGGTAGTACCCCCAACAGAGTCGCCAGTTCTATAATACGGTGGAAGAATTGACTTGTTTGTTTTGCTTTTTATCACAAATGTTGTGGATAGCAAGAGTCGCCACTGACTTTTCTTTTATCCGATAAAGGGAAGGTGAAAAGAACAGGAAAAGACCTTCGTTAGATTCTGAGTATGAGAGGCAATTATGAAAAGGGAAGGTATTCGCACCTTTTTCATCCGTAGTTATCTACGGGCTCTTAGTTGCTTAGCCCACTTTGAATAATTGCTTTATGTGTTTGTGTAGTTTGAAAGGTATTTTGAAAAGACATTTCGCTTTGACTTCGTAATGATTCTCGTTGGAATGTATACGAAGTGTTCGGAAATGTTTGTTTGAAAAATGTTTAACTTTGTAATCATTCACGCTAGAATGTATACAAAGTGTTTGAAAAGATTTTTTGAAAAGTGTGAGGTGTGAAAAAGTATTTTGATTGGATCAAGCAATAGTCTTATTTACCTACTCAGAATGGTCGTTTCCATGTTATTTTCCTTCTCCTTTAGAATAAGGCTACCCATACCATTAGTTGATAGGTAACTTTATTCGTTTTGAAGTGAAGGGACAATCGAAGGGTCATCGTATGGTCATCGAAGGCAACATGTAGGGATACCTTAGCAATCTGTAGGGACGATCATCACTTTTCGTAGGCAACAACCGAGGGACGAGATCATATATTCGTAGGCAACATCAAGGGTCATCGAGGGACTATTATCTTTGTACCGAAGGGACTGTGATGATGTTATTCGTAAGTGTCTTTGCTAATGGTATCCCTACGTTCGAGGGACATGACCATTGTATTCAAAAGGCAACAAGAGAGGATACCCTAAGGGGGTACAAGTTTGAAAGGTGTGTTCAATTCAGATATTTTGTCTTGGAAATTAGGGTTGTCTAAGATTGTTTTTTAGTCTTGCCACACAAATCCTAGTTACTAACAATTAAGCAGTTAATATGTAGAGAAAAGTAAAGGTGCGGAAAGTTAATAACCTACGCTATTACATGGCTTTGGGGCAGATACATAATATAGGTGCGGAAAGTAAAGGCAGAAAATATCAATCTACGCTATTACAGAATAAACCTTGCGACCTATACATCGTTTCTAGAATTGTAAATGCGGAATAGTAAACAAATAATCAGAATAATAAGAAAAATGTTAGTGGAAATGTTTAGGAAATTAGTAAAAATGTTTTTAGGGTTAGTAAACTTAATTACAAGAAAGAAAACATATTTTTGGAATTTTATGAATTGATTCTATTAGAAAAATAATTAAAAGTTAATTTAAATGGTTAATTAACAATTAATTAAAATAAAAGAAAAATAAAATATATTTTTATGTCAAAAATAAAATAAATATTTTTCAAACCTAATTCTGAAAATAAAATATTTTTTATGATTTTTGTGGTGTTTTAGAAAATATTTTAAAAGAAATTAATTGAAAAAAGAAATTGAAAATAGGAAAAATAAGAAAAAAATATGTTACTTTGCAAAGTTGAAAAATATATGGGGTAGCCATGGGTCGAACCCCTGCTCCAAGGGTCAAACGCGCGCATCCTTGCCAACTGAGCTACATGTGTTAGTTGTTAGTAAATGAAACAAATAGAATATAAATGAAAATGAAAATTTGAAAATTAATTAAAATTAGAAAGCGCGCGTAGGAGTCTTCATTTTTGCTGATCTGGCAGGGCTTTTACCTACAAATGTCGTTCGTCGCTACAACCTATAGTGACGACTTCGTTCGTCAATATAACATCTGTAATTTTTAAAATCAAGAGATACGTGATATAAATTCAAAGTAAGACCATGGTTCGATTGCAATCAAGCTCCTGAACATAAATATGTCCTTGGTTTGGTCCATTTTTTCTTAAATTGAAAAGCCCTGATTTGAAGCTTGGAACCCTAGAAATGGTGGGTTCCTGTACCGACACTCAAACTTAAATCGAACAATACAGAAAGCTTCGAAATGGCATCAGGAACACAAATATATAATCAAATCATGTTAAAAGTGCATGAATCATTGAAATCGATTTTAAAATATGAAGAGCAAACTGTGATGTGCAATTTCGTGTTTCTGGATGTATGGAGGGCTTAAGAACGTCTAGAATGAATCAATGAACACCAAGGAATGTGTTGAGATGCTTGGAATTGATTGAATTGAGCTAAAACCCTGTTTGCAAGTTGCTTGTGTACCACGGTTTTTTCAAGCTTGGCTAGGGTTCTTTTGCCTTCAAAAATTCGTCCTCTAGGGTTTAGAAATCTTGTGAATATATAGATGATGGAATTAGGTTAAGAATTGAGAGGAAAATATATTGCACTCATTGTAAAAATATTTGATTCTTAAATCTTTTTAATTTGCATCAAATGTTTCCAATCTTAAATCAATCTCATGCCAATCATATATTTTCGAAATTTTCAACTATTGATGAGTATCTTGGACCTCAAGAATGTCAAATATTCAGCCTTGCATCAATTGATTTGATTTTGATATTTTATTTTAATTAAAATTGGATTTAAATTAATAAAATCCAAAAATAAATGAAAATAAAATAAAGAAGGCGTTCCGTTGGTCTTAGAGGTCATGGATAATCTCAAGAATAAATTTGTATCACAAAAACTTAGGCCCATTTGGAAAAAAATTGATTTTGCTAACCTCTTCATGCACCTCTCCAAAAATGTCAAACTTGTACAACTTGTATCTTGCTCAATTTTCAACATGTTTTAGTGTTCTTGAACTTTTTAGAAAGTTAATGATGTCCTCTAAACACTCATTTTGGTTTCATCTTCATTTAAGTTTCTATGTTCATATACACTTCTTTGCAAAAAGATGACTTTTTGTTGACTTTTAGAAGGACCTATAATGTCTTGATTCATAACTCTCAAATGAAGCATTTTTGGCTAAAGCTTGTGAGACATGAAGTTCTAGATAATTGAATTCTATTTAAAATGAGCTTTGGTATAAAAATTTCTGATAAAGTATGTGAATGTTATGCCTGGTCAAAGTTCTGTTGACTTTTTGTCCAAAAGATATAATTTGGTATAAAAATTTCTGATAAAGTATGTGAATGTTATGCCTAGTCAAAGTTCTGTTGACTTTTTGTCACTTTTTGTCCAAATGATGAAAGTTACTTCAAAATCCTGATGTTGACCAAAACTGATGAAGTTTGACTGTATGCTGACCACAGTTGAGTTTTTGTCCAATATAATTGATTTTCAACCATATCAGCATTTGACTGAGCAAACTCTAACTGTGAGGCTTGAAACTTGACATGGTGATACCTTGAGACATATGAGGAGGTATGATGACCACTTGAGGCATTAGAACTCATATTTGACTTGAGAGAAGCAAAACTCTAGTTATGGTTTGAATGCTTAGGAGAGGGTTTGTCTGGTCAACCCTTGAGGAATTCTTGAATATAGAGACGTGAAATGTCTTGATAAATAGGAGGGAAAATTTTGGGGTGTAACAGCATGGCAAAATGGGTTGTCCGCGTTGAATGGAATACATCAAAGCTTTTATGTTGGATAAAGGGGGGTCGCGTCAACCAAATGTCAGACGAGCACAAGATGAAATAGTAAGACAATTGGTGCTAAGTGAGGTGAGACGCGAAATGGAGGCCCAAATGGCGGTAATGAGGCAAGAGTTTCATACCCCAAAATTTGCCCTCCTACTTCTCAAGACATTTCTCATATCCATACTCAAGGATTTCACAAGGGTTGACTAGACAAACCCTCTCCTAGACAATCAACCCAAACTAGGTTTTGGCAATTCTCAGATAAGGATGGACTTCCAACATCTCCTGTGGTCATCATGCCTCCTCATGTGCTTCCAAGAATCTCCATGTCAAGTTTCAAGCCTTACAAGTCAAGTTTCCTCAGACAATTGCTCAGATGGTTGAAAATCAGTTGTATTGGACAAAAAGTCAATTGTGGTCAACATACAGTCAAACTTCATGATTTTTGGTCAACATCCATATTTTGAAGTGACATTCATCATTTGATCAAGTTTTGATCATGATTCATCAAGAAAACTCAAGATTTGATCAAAAGTCAAACTTTTCAAATTACGGTTTTCTAGGGAAAAGTCAACTGAACTTTGACTGAGCATAACTTTCTCATAATTTATCAAAAAAAATTCCACCACCTCTCATTTTGAAGAAAATTCAATTCTCTACAACTTCATATCTCACAAGCATGGTCAGAAAATGCTTCATTTTGAAGATATGGGTCAAAACATTACAGGTCCTTTTCAAAGTCAACAAAAAGTCAACTTTTTGTAAAGAAGTGTTATTGAGCATGGAAACTCCAATTGAGATGAAACCAAATAGGTTGTTTAGATGACATCTAGAGCTTTCTAAAAAGTCCAAGAACACTCAAAAATGTAAAAAATTGAGCAAAATACACCTTGCACAAGTTGGGCATTTTTGAAGAATTGCACAAAGGAAAATATTTGACAAAATCCAATTTTTTCCAAATGGGCCTATAATTTTATGATCCAAACTTGATCATAATATTATTCAAGACCTCTTGATGCCTTTCCACGACCCTTTTCTTATTTTTTGATTTATTTTTGAATTTAAAAGAATTTAATTCAAATTTAAATTAAATAAAATATGAAAACAAGGTGTAAAACAAGTTGGGTTGGATTTCTATCAAACTTGAGGACCAAGGAAGCCCACAATACATGCCAATTTCGTGCAAGATCATACAAGGAAGAGAAAATCAAATTTTGGAAAGATTTGATAAAAATTGAAGAGAAAATATTTTTGCATTCAAAGCCATATCTTTTTTCATTCTTTTTGCTCCAATCTCTTGCATTATAAATATACAACACATCCACAAGACCAAAGGACGAAACCCTAGCCTCTTGAAGAAACCCTAAAAATCACAAATTTTTCACAAAGTTGGAAATTTTGAATTCTATCCTCCAGCCGTTTTCAATTCAATTTAAGCACTCCATTGTGCTCCTGAGGTATCATAGAGTAAGTCCAGGCCAAGAACCATGGTTAAACATGCCTGAATCGTGCCATACATGAACATACATATGCATATTTTTCTTGAATTCGTGTTTTAATATTTATCATGTTTTGGTTGAAACTAATCCTTGCAATGCGTTTCTGAGACACCATAGAGCAGGTCTGGACGATCACATGAAGCTTTTAACAGCCGGAACGTGATCTGCCATTGTTAGGGCAGTTTAAGTTGCTTGCTTCAAAACTCAATTTACAGGCTGTTTCAGGCCAAACGGAGGGCACCATTGGATTCGCAGACATCGATTTAGGGGAGGTAGCCACGATATCTTGTTTTAAATTTCATTATTTTGCAGGTTTGGATTTTTGGTGATCGGAGAAGACGACCGGAGCTAGGGCTCCGGCGTCGTTGACTGTGCTGACTCAGGCGAAGGCTGGCGTGGCACGATCGTGGCTTCTGATTCGCTCATCCATTACAACTGGGACCCACGCATGACTGTGTTTTGAAAATTCAAAATATGACACGTTGCAATGCTTATAACCATTTGTTTGTAGATATTAAACACCAAGACGCCTTGGCTCAGTTGGTAACGCGTGTGGGATTTTTCCAGGGGGTCCTGGGTTCGATCCTGACCTCCCCCCCTTATTTTTTACAATTCTGAAAACTAACATGTTTTTCTATTTTCTTTTTTTCTTTTAATATTTTCATTCAATTTAATTAATCTTCAAATAATTTTCCCATGCATTTAAAAATCACCAAAAATATTTTCCTTTTTGCATTTTAATCAGAAAAATACTTATTTAATTTTTGACATTAAAATTAATATTTTTGCATGCATATTTTAATTAATGGCTAATTAACCATTAAATTGACTTTTAATTGCTTTTAATTATCAAAATCGATCCAGAAAATTCCCAAAAAATTTCTATATCATCTGATCAGCATGACTAACCTAAAATCTTTGTCCTCATTCAAAAATCTTATTTTTACTAACATTTTTTCTCTCATGCGAACTTCTTATATTTTCTGATTATGTATCTGCTCACAGGTTGTAATGTTTCGGACTATTTTTCTCGCTTTTCTTTCCAATATTATGTAACTGCTCATGGGATGTAATAGTTTAATTAGGACTTTTACTTTCTGCACTCCTATTATGTAACTGCCCCAAAGCCATGTAATAGCGTAGGACTTTATTTTCCGCACTTTACTTTCCGTAATTTATTTTCCGCACCCTATAAACGGTTAGTAACTAGGCGTGTATGGCAAGATAAAAACAACATAGATTACTTCTAATTCCAAGATAATATATCTGAATTCAACACTCTTTTCACACATGCACCCCTTAGGGTAATTCTCTCTCGTTGCCTTTCGAATAAATGGTCAAGTCCCTCGAACGTAGAGGTATCCTAGCACCGTTGCCTACAAATATATCATCATAGTCCCTTCGATACAAAGATCATAGACCCACGATGTCGCCTACAAATACATGATCTCGTCCCTCAATTGTTGCCTACAAAAAGTGATGATCGTCCCTTCGAATGTGCTAGGATACTCCTACAAGTTGCCTTCTATGACCATCTGATGTCCCTTCGAATGTCCCTTCTACATCCAACGAATAGGGTTACCTACCAACTAATGGTACGGATAGCACTATTCTAAAGGAACGTAAAATAACACGAAAACAACCATTATGAGTAGGTAATAAGACTTTTAGTTGCTTGCTCAATCAAATGCTTTTCACACCTCACACTTTTGTCAAAGTTCAAACTCTTTCCAAAAATGAAACATTTCCGAACACTTTGTATACATTCCTACATGAATCATTACAAAGTCAAAGCGAAATGACTTTTTTCAAAACATTTTTGTCAAACACACAGAAAACACTTTTAAAAAATGAGCTAGAAGCAACTAAGAGCCCGTAGATAACTACGGATGAAAGGGGGTGCTAATACCTTCCCTTTTCATAACCTTCTCCCTTATTCAGAATCTAACGAAGGTCTTTTCCTGTTATTTTGACCTTCCCTTAATTGGATAAAAGAAAAGTCGGTGGCGACTCTTGCTATCCGCAACATTTTTGCGATCAAAAGAAAAACAAATTCTCAAAGTCAGTTCACCGTATTACAGAACTGGCGACTCTGCCGGGGAAACACCCTAAAGAGAGAATACCTTAGGGATTTTTAGATCATTTTTACTGCTTTTTGTTTGACTTGCTTGCTTTATCTTTAAGGGTTGCTTGGGTATTATATTTGTGGGGGATCCTACACACGGATCCAGGTTTCCTTAGGTAAGTAGCAATAGATCGTCGCGACCGTTAGGCATATACCGAAACGGTCAGCATGATGGCTATGTTAGTGTGACACTTTGGATGCCCTGATACTTTTCATTTCCAAGTTGAGGATAGTATTTGGCTTCTACGTGGTGTCATCAGCACTAACTCAACTTTTAGAACCTTAATTGACCCATCTTGGCCATTAGAAGATAGTGAGATGGCCGACTTTGGTGTAGACCGAGGTTGGCTGATACTCGATGCTACGCCATTAAGATCAGACTTTTGGGATATTTTCGGTTGACCACTTGGTAGTCGTATTGAAATAAACGCCTATGAGAAAGATCAATGATATGAGATTCCTAGAACCCGGTTACTATTATAGGACAGGATGAACCAACTCAAACTTTTGGTAGGGTAAACACCTATACCTCATGCAAGCCTTAAACCTAGGGCTATTGTGTGAATTGTTTGTGCTTGCTAAACATGACATCATGACATCATCGCATTGCATATCATTTCTAACTATTTCAAGGACCTAGGGATTTATCTTTGCTCTGTTTTGTAGGGATTATGGCTTCTAGAAAGACTATCCGAATCAACTTTATGGGTGTACCTTCTCAACTCAAAGAATTGGTTTCAGAAATTCCCGATCATGCTCGGTTCATTAAAAGGCATGGTTATCTACTTGACTTGGTTATCTCCAGTTTTGAAGAAGATATGATGCACGTCCTATTCCAGGTCTTTGATCCGAAACACCATTGCTTTACATTCCCAGATTATCAATTGGTACCTACCTTGGAAGAGTTCTCTAAGCTACTTGGGGTACCTATTCTTGATCAAATGTCGTTCACCGATTTAGAAAAGGTTCCTAAATTCGAAGACATTGCATCAGCGATACATCTAAAGCGCTCAGACATTGAAGCCAATTGGGAAACAAGAAACGGAGTTAAGGGTTTACTTGCTAAGTTCCTAATAAAGAAAGCCCGAGAATTCCTCAAAGCTATGAGTTTCCAAGCATTTGAAGACATCTTGGCCTTGCTAATCTATGGTTTGGTGTTATTTGCTAATCCAGATCAGTTCATAGACGTGAACGCCATCAAGATATTCCTCACTCATAATCCTGTGTCTACCTTACTTGGAGACATCCTACATTCTCTCCACACTCGTACTATCAAAAGACAAGGAAATCTCATGTGTTGCATACCGTTACTTTCCAGGTGGTTTATTTCGCACCTTCCTCCATCAATATTGAAGAACGAGCAAAGGTTGAAGTGGTCTCAAAGACTAATGTCACTCTCTCATTCAGATATCCGTTGGTGTCTTTTCTCTCAAAAGGACTTCACATTCATTGAGCATTGTGGAGAATTCCCTAATGTACCACTACTTGGTATAAGGGGAGGTATCACTTACAACCCTTCTCTAGCTCTACGTCAGCTTGGTTATGCTCGAAGAGATGGTCCTCATGATATGCTTCTCCAAGATATTGTGTTCGACTACAACCACGATCTCCCGAATTACCGACGAAGGTTCATACACGCTTGGGGCATGGTAAAGAAGACTGATACCAAGACTTTGGGGCACCAAAACTCCATTCCTTGGGAACCTTACCTCAAATGGGTGCGAGCTCGAGCTCAAAACCTCATGATGCCATTTACACCCGTGTTACCAGTAATTATGGAACCTGTTGCTATAGGTGACGTACCCTATACTGTTCTCCATCCCGACATGCCTACTGATTTTGAAGACTTAAAGAGATCCTGGATTCCACTAAAAGAAGAAAGGGACACGTTCGAAGCTCAATGCTATGAAAGTGAGAGGAAGGTACTAGAGTTGACCAAGCTACTTCATGAGGAGCGAAACATCAACGCCTACTTCAACACCAAGAGGAAGTGCCCATGGGAGACTTAGAGCTTTAGGATTTTGTTCTTTTATTTTTTCAAACTATCTTTTGTACTTAAAAAGAAAAAGAATAAAAAGAAACTAATAAAGTTTGTTCATGCTTGTTTAACAATTTAAATTCCTAAGGTCCTTGAAAACATTGCATTGCATTACATAAACATCGCATATCATAGCATAACATTGCATAACAGGTACATTGAAGATCGGTTTTCTCATTTTATCGCTATTCATTTTAGCAGAAATGGCTCTTGAACAGACTGTCAAAGATCTTCAGGCTCAGAATGCTCAGTTCCAGGAAATGTTCACCAGCTTGGTCCAAGGCCAAGAAGATCTGAAGAAACTCATCAACAAAAAGAAGGTCATTGGTGTTCTCAACATGGGCAGACGTCACAAAGGTGGTCCTAGAGTGGTCAGCCGGATAGAACTCTCAGATAGGAGTGTCAAAATTGAGGAAAGTGTCAAGGGCAACGAAGAAGACCAGCGTGAGCCTGAGAAGAAGGAAGAAGACTGTGAGAATGATCAGTACTCTTTTGAGGATGACAAATACAAGCAACTTGAAGACCGTCTGAATGCTGTGGAAAATCTGAAGATGTCAGGGCTGAATTTTGATGATCTGAGTCTTGTTCTTGGTGTGGTGATTCCTCACAAGTTCAAGGTTCCTACTTTTGCCAAGTATGATGGCATTTCTTGTCCGAAGCTCGCATTTGAAGTCCTATGTTCAGAAGATCAACCCCCATACTGATGACAGAAAGTTGTGGATTCATTATTTCCAAGAGAGTTTGGACGGAACTCAGTTGGAGTGGTATTATCATCTAGAGAGTGGCCACATCCGTACCTGGAGTGACTTAGCAGATTCTTTCTACAAGCAATATGAGTACAATGCTAAATTGGCACCCACTCCAATGCAACTACAAAGCATGTCTATGGGTCGCGATTAGAAGTTCAAAGAGTATGCTCAGAAATGGAGAGATCTAGCAGGCAGAGTTCAACCACCCTTGTCCAATAGGGAGTTAGTTGATATGTTTATGGGAACACTGACAGGCCCCTTCTTCAATCATCTGATTGGAAATTCCTCAGTCGGATTTGCCGAGCTTATACTGACAGGAGAATGCATTGAAGCTGGTATCAAGAGCGGAAAGATTCAGGTAGAGTCATCCTCAAATGCTGTGAAGAGATCTTTTAGTGGTAAGAAAGAAGTTAATATTGTGTATGGTCAGAAAAGCCGAGCAAAGACCGATCGCTACTAATGGGTTGTGATCTCCAATCCTACATCAGCACAACCTCAGCGAGACAACACGCGTAACCAGAACGTACCACGAAGACAGTTTACAAAGATCCACATGCCATTGTCGCAAGCCTTGCAACATATGTTGAAAGCCGAGCTGATTACCTTGAGGGATCCTCCTCAAAACATCAACACTTCCTCTCCGAGATACAATCCTAATGCTAAGTGGGCTTACCACTCCAACAGCCCATGACATAACACTGATGATTGTTGGGCTCTGAAGAACAAGATTCAAGACATGATTAAATCTAAAGAGATTGAGTTTGACCCTCCTATTGAGACTTCGAATGTGATCAACGCATCTATGCCTAACCATGGCAAGAGTGCCAATGCTATTGACAAGAACTCTTATGTTTTCAACATAGATGACTTGACTATTCCTCTGATGACTGTTAAGAAGAATTTGCTGCAAGCCGGTGTCAATCCAGGATGCCCAAGAATTGTCGTTGGTGCCCATCCGCTACCGACGGTTGTGCTTGGTGAGAAGACGATTCGCATGATGGATAACCGCAAGTGCTATTTCAAGTCATCACCGTGGAGAATCTGTGAAGACATGTCTAAGAAATCAAGATCAAGATATGAGCGAAACCGCACGTAAGTTTGGGATACCTTGGGGAAACCAAGGAAGTTTGACTACATGGTAAAGTATATCTTCGAGAGCTACAAGATTCCAATTGAAGATGTTAAGGAGACCAGATGGGGAGATGATTTCCCGGAAGACTTGTCATACCCCAAAATTTGCCCTCCATCTACTCAAGAGATTTCATACATCCAGTACTCAGGGTTCCTCAAGAGTTGATCGACAAACTCTCCTAGACAATCAACCCAAACTAGGGTTTGGTATCTCGGTAAGATGGACTTCCAACCTCCAATGGTCTTCATGCCTCCTCATGTGCTTCAAAGATTCTCCATGTCAAGTTTCAAGCCTCACAAGTCAAGTTTCGACAATTGCTCGATGGTTGAAAATCAATGTATTGGACAAAAGTCAACTGTGGTCAACATACAACAAACTTCATAATTTTGGTCAACATCCTCATTTTGAAGTTACATTCATCATTTGATCAAGGGTTGATCATGATTCATCAAGAAAACTCAAGATTTGCTCAAAAGTCAAACTTTCTAAATTAGGGTTTCTAGGTGAAAAGTCAATCGAACTTTGATGATCATAACTTTCTCATACTTTCTCGAAATTTTCCACCACCTCTTGTTTTGAAGGAAATTCAATTCTCTACAACTTCATTTCTCACAAGAATGTCCAAAAATGCTTCATTTGAGAGGTATAGCTCAAAACATTACAGTCATTTTCAAAGTCAACAAAAGTCAACTTTTGCTTTGAAGATATATTGAGCATGGTAACTCCAATTGAGATGAGACCAAAAAGGTTGGTTAGAGGACTCTTAGAGCTTTCCAAAAAGTCCAAGAACACTCAAAAATGTGGAAAATTGAGCAAGATACACCATTCACAAGTTGGGCAATTTTGAAAGAATGCACAAAGAGAGATACTAAAAATCAAATTTTTGCAAATGGGCTTGCTTTTTCTTCATCCAAACTTATTCCTTATACAATTAGGAATATCCAAGCCCAATGCCATGAATTTTTGATTTATTTTTCTATTTAATTTTGAATTTATTCATTTAAATACAAATTAAATTTTAAAATAAATTATAAAATCAAAATTAATTGAAAGATTGATTTTATTCCTTCCTTGAGATTCAAGAAACTCACCAAAGTCCAGCAAATTTCGAAATTTGACAAAAATGGCAAGATTGGATTGGAATTGATCAAGTTTTGAAAATTTGATTTTATACAAAAAATCAAATTTGATTTTCATTGAATGGTGATTGATTCTTGCCAATAATGATCCCAAATCCATCCAGTACTTATACCTGATGCATACCAATCAAAAGGAAAAAATTGCTCCAAGAACCCTAACCTAATTCAAGAAATCTGTGACTTACAAGCTACTAGCAGCCATCGATCCAGCCACTTTCAATTGCTTTTGAGGATTCCATTGCATTCCTTGGGTTGTTCTGAGTCGATCTAGACTCTTACATCATTCAAAACCATCAAGAATTCATCAAACACGATTGCGGTTTGTCAAGTTTCATTCAAAATCGATTTTCATCATTCATGCATTATTAACCTGTTTTGATTATTTGTTCATGTTTAGAATCAAGTTTGCAAGCGATCTGGGTAAGCCAATCGTGTTTCCATGGCCTGAATCGTGACATACCATAGCTAGGGTTTCTGAGTTCGAATTAGGGCTTTGTTTAAATGGAAAAATTAGACCATGAGACCTATACCATCGTGTTTGGAATGATGTCCTGAATCGAACCATGCCTTTAGAATTCATTTATATTATGTTTGCTTGATTTTTTGAATTAGCCAGGGACATAGCGTCGAACAATGGCCGACGCTAGCTTCAAACATTTGAATTGGGGACGATGAAGCTTCGCGCGCGGACGAGGAAACCAGGAAGCAACACTTGTCTTTCTTCTACTCGCTCCGGTTTTCAAACAGTAGAACGCGCTGGCTCAGATGGCAAAGGCAAGGGGACTCAAGGTTTGAACACAAGGTCTCCAGTTCGAATCCTGGCAAGACCAATGTTTTTTTTTCCTTTTGCAAAACCTCATATTTTCTATTTTTCTATTTTATTTAATATTTTGCATCTATTTTAATTTCTTTTCATATTTTTATTTATGCATTAAAAATTGTCAAAAATAATTTTCCTTTTGCATTTGTTTTCTAAAAATCTTTATTTAATTTAATAAATTAAAAAACATATTTTTGCATGCATATTTATTTTTATTTATAATTTTGCATTTAAATCACTTTTAATTCATTTTTAATTATTAAATTGCATCTAAAAAATCCCCAAAATTTATTTTTGCATGTTTACATTATTTCCAGCATGTAATAATTTTCTCATATAAAAATTTGCATTTTTCTAACATTTTTTCTCTTGTTCGATTCATATCGCATTTTCCGATTTCTCATTCTTTCACAGGTTGTTCCGATTCAGACGATTTTTCCTTTATCATTCTATTTTTTCCAATAATGTAACTGTATATGGGATGTAATAGTTTAATTTAGGATTTTATTTTCCGCATTTTAAATTATGTATCTGCCCCAAAGCCTTGTAATAGCGTAGGACATTTACCTTTCCGCATTTTACATTCCGCATTTTACTTTCCGCACCCTATAAATTGCTAGTAATTAGGCGTGTATGGCAAGACTAAAATTGAACATAGGCCACTAACTTCAAGATAAAATATCTGAAATCAACACACTTCTTTCACACACGCACCCCTTAGGGTAATTCTCTCGTTGCCTTTGAATTCAAAATGGTCATGTCCCGAGCGTAGAGGTATCCTAGCACCGTTGCCTTCCAAACAAATCATCATAGTCCCTTCGATACAAAGATCATAAGACCCACGATGTCTCCTCCGAATACATGATCTTGACCCTCGATTGTCGCCACGAAAATGATGATAGTCCTTCGAATGTGCTAGGATACTTCCTACAGGTTGCCTTCTATGACCATCCGATGTCCCTTCGAATATCCCGCTTACATCCAACGAATGGAGCTACCTACTAACTAATGGTACGGCTAGCGCTATTCTAAAGGAACGTAGAAGTACAAAACGACCAATTCGAGTGGGTAAATAAGTCTTTAGTTGCTTGCTCTAAACCAAATGCTTTTCACACCACACTCTTTTCAAAGTTCAATCTCTTTCCAAAACAAAACATTTCCGAACACTTTGTATACACTCCTACATGAGTCATTACAAAGTCAAAGCGAAATGCCTCTTTCAAAACATTTTTTGTCAAACACACAGAAAGCAATTTTAAAGTGATCTAGAGCAACTAAGAGCGTAGAATAAAGCATGGATGGAAAGGGTGCTAATACCTTCCCTTTTCATAACCATTCTCCGAACTCGAATCTAATGAAGGTCTTTTTCATTACTTTTACCTTCCCTTAATTGGATAAAAATAAAAGTCGGTGGCGACTATGCACATTTGGTATCCACACATTTGATACCATAAGGATTTCCTTTCATCATGTGCCGTGGCACCTCTCATCACCAGTTCCATATTCCTCTAACAAAGCTATACCTTGGAACTATGGAGCTGAGGTTTACTATCATGGTGTCAAACAAGACCCTCTGACCATTGAGGATCTTACAGTTGAAGCTACCATTCCTGACATTGACAACATCACCGGATCAAGCAAGGTGACCAGAACCGGAAGAGTGTTTTCTCTAGAGATCTCTCCTCCAAAAAACACTGCGACTCCAGCTCGCATTCCAGCTATTCAACCAGTTCCTAAAGCTAGAGGGAAAGAACCAGTAACTCATCTTGCTCAGACTGAAGTACCAAAGGAAGTTGCTAAAGATACCTCTAAGCAAGAAATGGAGGAAATTCTGAAGATCATCAAGAAGAGTGACTACAATGTTATGGAACAGTTGGGACAGACTCCGTCCAAGATATCCATGCTTGCTTTGTTGTTGTGCTCTGAGGCTCATGCTAAAGCCTTGGTGAAGTTTCTGAAGAATGCTCACGTACCGCAAGATACTACTACTGATCAATTTGAAGTTTGTGTTGCTAGCCTGGCTGCCAACAACGGCCTAGGCTTCTCTGATGCTGATTTGACTCCTGCCGGAAGGAAACACAACAAAGCCTTGCACATCTCTGTTGAATGCAAGGGCATTACATTGTCTCATGTTTTGGTAGATACGGTTCTTCGAATATCCTACCAAGAGTGCTTTCGACCGACTTGATGTTGAAGGATTGGTCTTGAAGCCCAGCGACATAATTGTGAGAGCTTTTGATGGTTCTAAACGAACAGTACTTTGAGAGCTCATTCTGTCTGTTAAAGTCGGTTCCTATACTTTTGACTCCACTTTCTTTGTCATAGATATCCGTCCAGCTTACTCTTGCCTACTTGGACGCCCTTGGATACATGGGGTAGACGCTGTTACCTCCATCTTGCATCAGAAGCTGAAGTACCCAGTGAAGGGGAAGGTTGTTACAGTATGTGGTAAAGAGGAATACATGGTCAGTCATCTGCAGTCATTCTGATACCTCGAGATGGAAGGTGAATTCTTTGAGACTGTCAAGCTTCAAACAGCCCAAGAGTCCTGCCTGTTGACTTTCCTGTCACTCCGGAAATTACACAAGTGCCGCCCAGAATGGCCTCGCTGAAGGATGCTCAAGTTGCAGTTGAAGAAGGAGGTAGTACTATTTGGGGTCAGCTCCCCGATCTTCCTTTCAAATCTGACAAGACTGGTTTAGGCTTCACCGTCAAAGGTCAGAAGATGATACGCCGCGAACGTGTCGGCCAACTTCCTTTCCGCATTAGTCAGAATGGAGTCCATGCTATAGAAGACGATGACGACGACTTCGACATCAGCAAATGGATATTCCCAACTCCCGACAGCGGACTCAACAATTGGAAGACTGAAGAAGTCATACCAATCTCCTTTAGACAGGAGTAATTTCTTTTGTTTTCTGTGTTGCTTTTCGTTTTTTGAACAATAAACTTTAAAGCCTAGTGCCTTGCCCGGGGCATCATGGCTCGTTTGTGAGGGTTATTATCTATCATTTGCATATTTTCATTCAATAAAATCGTTGGACTTTTGAATTTAAATATTGGTTTCTTTATTTTACTTTATCACCCCTTCAAAAAGCTATGTGTTCTTACACACACCTACGTGATACACTACAGATTCACTCTGAATCTCGTTGATAACAGCTATGCTATTGCTAAATATGTCTTCGATAATCCAATCTACCAAGCCGAAGATGAAGGTGAGGAGGATTGTGAAGTGCCAGGAGAACTTGTCAGACTGCTACAGTAAGAAGAACGAGTTATACAGCCACACGAAGAGCCAGTCGAGGTTGTGAATCTAGGTACTGATCAAGACAAAAAAGAGATCAAGATAGGAGCAGGTCTTGAGAACAGTGTCAAGAAAAGATTGATTCAGATGCTACGAGACTATATCGAGGTTTTTGCTTGGTCATATGAAGACATGCCAGGTTTAGACATTGACATTGTGGTACACCGATTGCCAACAAAAGAAGGTTTTCTCCCAGTGAAACAGAAGGTTCATCGCATGCGTCCTGAGATGTCTGAGAAAATCAAAGCCGAAGTCATGAAACAGTTCAATGCTGGTTTCCTAGCCGTTACTTCTTATCCACAGTGGGTTGCAAACGTGGTGCCTATACCTAAGAAGGATGGCAAAGTACGAATGTGTGTGGATTACAGAGATTTGAATAGAGCGAGTCCGAAAGACGATTTTCCACTTCCTCACATTGATGTTCTAGTCGACAACACCGCTCAGCATAAAGTCTTTTCCTTCATGGATGGTTTCTCCGGTTACAATCAGATCAAAATGGCTCCTGAAGACATGGAGAAGACTACTTTTGTTACACAGTGGGGCACTTTCTGCTACAAGGTCATGTCATTCGGCCTGAAGAACGCTGACGCCACTTATCAACGTGCCATGGTGGCATTATTTCATGACATGATCCATCACGAGATAGAGGTCTACGTTGACGACATGATAGCTCGATCACAGACTGAGGAAGAACATCTCGATCATTTACGGAAACTGTTTGACAGATTGAAGAAGTACAGACTAAGACTCAATCCCAACAAGTGCACCTTTGGAGTCAGATCCGGTAAACTCCTAGGGTTTGTTGTCAGCGATAAAGGTATTGAAGTTGACCCCACCAAGGTTAAAGCTATTCAAGAAATGCCGTCTTCCCACACCGAGAAAGAAGTCAGAGGTTTCTTGGGGCGATTGAACTACATTGCCTGATTCATTGCACATCTAACTACTACTTGTGAGCCAATTTTCAAGCTACTAAAGAAAGATCAAGTAGTAGAATGGAACGACGATTTCCAGATCTCTTTCGACAAAATCAAGGAGTACCTACAGAATCCTCTTATCCTGATGCCGCCTGCCGAAGGAAGACCTCTTATCATGTACTTGACAGTGTTAGAGAACTCAATGGGGGGGGGGTGTTGGGGCAACATGAAGAGTCTGGTCGAAAAGAGTATGCAATATACTACCTTAGCAAAAAGTTTACCGACTGTGAAATAAGATACTCACAGCTCGAGAAAACTTGCAGCGCTTTGGCTTGGGCTGCTCGCCGACTAAGACAGTATATGTTGACTCACACTACCTTGTTGATCTCCAAGATGGATCCGATAAAATACATATTTGAGAAACCAACTCTCTTCGGAAGAATAGCAAGATGGAAGATGATCTTGACCGAATACGACATCCAGTATACTTCTCAGAAAGCGATCAAAGGAAGTGTAGTAGCCGATCATTTGGCTCATCAAGCCGTAGATGACTATCAGTCTATGCAGTTCGATTTTCCAGACAAAGATGTTTTGTTAGTTACTGATTGCGAAGAACCCGGTCCAGACGAAGGACCTGAACAAGGATCCCGATGGACCATGGTCTTTGATGGAGCCTCAAACGCACTCGGCAATGGCATTGGCGCCATCATTACATCTCCTACAGGCGGACACACGCCTTTCACCGCCAGATTATGTTTCAGTTGCACCAACAACATGGCCGAATACGAAGCGTGCATCATGGGTATTAAAGCTGCCATTGACTTAAGAATCAAGTTCTTACAAGTGTACGAAGACTCAGCTTTAGTGATCAGTCAGATCAAAGGCGAGTGGGATACGAAGCATCCGAATCTCATTCCATATCGAGAGCATGTTCTGAGTTTGATCCCCTACTTCGAAGAGATTACTTTTGACCACATTCCACGAGAAGAGAATCAGTTGGCAGACGCATTGGCTACTATGTCGTCTATGTTCAAGGTCAGATGGGACAATGAGGCTCCCCAAATCATCATTGAAAGGTTTGACGAACCAGCATATTATTGTGAGCTTGATACAAAAGAGAAACCTTGGTTCTACGAAGTGGAGAGGTATCTTGAGACTCAGGAATATCCCGCATCGGCATCTGTCAACGATAAGAAGTTCTTGAGAAGATTTGCATCCAAATTCTTCCTCAGCAACGACATCTTATACAAGCGCAATCACGACTTATGCTTACTCCGCTGTGTAGATCAGAAAACTGCGGAACGAATCATGGAAGAGTTACACGAAGGCGCATTTGGTACCCACTCCAGTGGACATACAATGGCTAAGAAGATTCTGAGAACAGGTTACTATTGGTCCACCATGGAAGCTGATTGTCACCGCTATGCTCGATCTTGTCACAAATGCCAGATATATGCAGACAAAGTGCACGTACCTCTGGTACCATTGAATGTTCTTACCGCTCCTTGGCCTTTCGTGATGTGGGGCATTGACATGATTGGAGAAATTAAACCCACCGCTTCCAATGGACATCGTTTCATCCTTGTGGCAATTGACTATTTCACCAAGTGGGTAGAGGCAACCTCGTTCGCATCTGTTACCAAGAATGTTGTGGCTCGTTTCATCAAGCATAATTTTATCTGTCGGTATGGCACTCCTGAACGGATTATCACAGATAACGGCTCTAATCTCAACAACAAAATGATCACCGAACTCTGCACGCAGTTCAAGATCAAGCATCACAACTCTTCTCCTTATCGGCCTAAGATGAATGGCACGGTGGAAGCCGCCAACAAGAATATCAAGAAGATCATACAGAAGATGACAGTGACTTATAAAGATTGGCATGAGATGTTACCATTTGCTCTTCATGGTTATCGCACTATAGTACGAACATCCACAGGGGCAACCCCTTTCTCTCTTGTATACAGTATGGAAGCAGTCCTACCCATCAAGGTTCGGATACCCTCAATCAGAGTCCTCCAGGACGCGGAATTAGGCTAAGACGAATGGATTCAGACTCGCCTCGATCAGATCAACTTGATTGATGAGAAGCAGCTCGCGTCCATCTACCATAGACAAATCTATCAGAAGCGAATGATCAGAGTATTCAACAAGAAGGTCAAGCACCGAGTTTACCAAGTCGGTGATCTAGTAGTCAAGCGCATCATCCTTCCACAAGGTGATCCCAGGGGAAAATGGACTCCCACCTACGAGGGACCGTTTGTAGTCAAAACAGTATTTTCAGGTGGAGCTATGATACTTAGCACCATGGATGGCGAAGACTTCCCACACCCTGTGAACGCAGACATAGTCAAAAAATACTACGCATGAACGAGACCCGCTAGGTCGACGGGCCTAGGCAAAAATAAGGGCATCCTGGCGAACCAAAAGGGTTCGGGCAAAAATAAAGGATATATACAAAACATGTAGACCCGACAAGTTGAAAACCTGCAAAGGCGGCTTGGGCAAAAAAGGGTATCCCGGTAGACCGAAAACCCGAAAGGGCGGTCTAGGCAGAAGTTAGGGATTTAAGCATACAACTATGTCTCGTTCAGATCACCTACTTACAGACTACTATCAGCATTCAAGATTCAAATGGCGAAAATCAATCCACTCACTTTCTACTAACAGCAAGGAGATGAGATAGTCGAAATATATGAGTACTAGCATAGTTGGAACTCGACGAGATTGTTTCCGCATAGCTTTTTACTTTCTTTGTATACAAACCGCTTGGCCATACGCCACCTTTTCAAATTAATACAAGTTTCTTTCTTTTCACAAAGTGTTCATTTTTTTTTGTTTCCGCATAAAGTCCAATGATTGCTTTGAATGATTATATGCATCTGACAATAAACATCTGTTCACAAACATACGAAAAGCGGACATACGAAAGTAATTACTACAGGCTCTCGGAATTGAGATGACGACGAAAGTCACCAAAACGTTCCCCTGCAGAGTACTATCCCGCATAGGTATCGCTCACTACAAACCTTCCCCAACGAAGTACACATTTTCTTCCACTAGTTCCAACATTCCAAGTTTCATCGCGTTAGTCCCTGAGCAGCGATCCCAGTCAACTTAACCTGATTACACCAGTCTTCGAGCAGTAACGTTTCATCTCCAGCAGAGGTATTTATCCCCAGTAGAATATCTCTCAACAATTACCATTTCCTCGGCAGCAGCAATATCCAGGCTCGAAACTTGGTCAGATAGTGCATCGGAGGAAACCTACATCTCATATTCCCCGAACGGAGGTTTCAACGGGCTCCAGATCGTCCAAAGCCCTGTCTCCCAGTAACAATCAAATACTCCCCAGCAGGATCTACGTACAAGATCCCCAGTGGAGTGTCTTCCAACTTCCACCATCCTCAGTAGGGTTTACGCACAAGGTCCGCAGCAGAACATCTCCCAACTTTATCCCCACAACAATGTCTAGACTCGAAACTTGGTCAGATAGTGCATCGGAGGAATCAAAGGCACCTATTCTTATTCTGAGTCAGGGTTTCACGGTTTATCCTCAAGCAGAAGCCAGAAATCCCCAAGCAGAGCATCTACATCTTCTTCAAGATGGATATGTTTTGAAATACCGACATCCACATTCATACATTATTTATAAAAATCATAACATATGCATATAACATTCATACACATTATCATGCATCATAATTTGCATAGGACTAACTATATCCTATCAAAGATTCTTTTGTTTTTCTCAAACAGGTGAAAATCTCTCCTAAAACAACAGGTCCAAGATTAATACCCGAAGCAAGACGGGAAAAATATCTAAATGGCCACCCCAAGTTTTCCTCCGACAACAGATCCATGATTAATACCCGAAGCCAGACGGGAAACCCTATCCGAACAATCACCCAAGTTGTCCTCCAACAATAGGCATTGGATCAACACCCGAAGCACAACAGGGAAGCTATCCACATTCTGCCAACTATTATCCCCTCAGAGTAATCAAGACGAAGATTTATTCTGACTCTCTCTTATTATCAACAGCAACTACAGAGTCTGGCGTACGACTCAGTTGCCTTGGATGGCATCTTAAGCCCATCTCCGACTATTTGTTGACATCTCTCCACTTTCAGAATGCTGCATATTTGGTTAAAAACCAATACAAACCAATAACTTCATTCAAAGACGAGCGCAAAGTCTAACCTACGATTTTCTCCGGATGGCATGTTAAGCCCATCTCCGTGCTCCCTTCTACCTCCAGGAATATCTACAGAGCCTAACGTACGGCTCGTTCCCCATCACCAATCTTTCCGGATGGCATCTTAAGCCCATCTCCGACGATTCTCCTATCCAGGCGACGCTCTTGAGTCTAACGTACGACTCATTCCTGAGTAAAGCCTCTAGCTTCTCCAAATGGCATCTATAAGCCCATTCCCATGCATCATCGATCAACAGCGAGTGCAAATTTTCAGGTGTACTCGAGTGTTCAATCATCTTCTACCTTCAGGTCACGAAAGGAAAGCATGCCAATCTAACCCTTCCAGTACAAGAAGATTGAACAGGGGCAACTGTCATACCCCAAAATTTTCCCTCCTACTTCTCAAGACACTTCTCATATCCATACTCAAGGATTTCACAAGAGTTGACCAGACAAACCTTCTCCTAGACAATCAACCCAAACTAGGGTTTGGCAATTGTCAGATCAGGATGGACTTCCAACATCTCCTGTGGTCATCATGCCTCCTCATGTGCTTCAAAGAATCTCCATGTCAAGTTTCAAGCCTTACAAGTCAAGTTTCCTCAGACAATTGCTCAGATGGTTGAAAATCAGTTGTATTGGACAAAAAGTCAATTGTGGTCAACATACAGTCAAACTTCATGATTTTTGGTCAACATCCATATTTTGAAGTGACATTCATCATTTGATCAAGTTTTGATCATGATTCATCAAGAAAACTCAAGATTTGATCAAAAGTCAAACTTTTCAAATTACGGTTTTCTAGGGAAAAGTCAACTGAACTTTGACTGAGCATAACTTTCTCATAATTTATCAAAAAAAATTCCACCACCTCTCATTTTGAAGAAAATTCAATTCTCTACAACTTCATTTTTCACAAGCATGGTCATAAAATGCTTCATTTTGAAGATATGGGTCAAAACATTATAGGTCCTTTTCAAAGTCAACAAAACGTCAACTTTTGGTAAAGAAGTGTTATTGAGCATGGAAACTCCAATTGAGATGAAACCAAATAGGTTGTTTAGATGACATCTAGAGCTTTCTAAAAAGTCCAAGAACACTCAAAAATGTAAAAAATTGAGCAAAATACACCTTGCACAAGTTGGGCATTTTTGAAGAATTGCACAAAGGAAAATATTTGACAAAATCCAATTTTTTCCAAATGGGCCTATAATTTTATGATCCAAACTTGATCATAATATTATTCAAGACCTCTTGATGCCTTTCCACGACCCTTTTCTTATTTTTTGATTTATTTTTGAATTTAAAAGAATTTAATTCAAATTTAAATTAAATAAAATATGAAAACAAGGTGTAAAACAAGTTGGGTTGGATTTCTATCAAACTTGAGGACCAAGGAAGCCCACAATACATGCCAATTTCGTGCAAGATCATACAAGGAAGAGAAAATCAAATTTTGGAAAGATTTGATAAAAATTGAAGAGAAAATATTTTTGCATTCAAAGCCATATCTTTTTTAATTCTTTTTGCTCCAATCTTTTGCATTATAAATATACAACACATCCACAAGACCAAAGGACGAAACCCTAGCCTCTTGAAGCAACCCTAAAAATCACAAATTTTTCACAAAGTTGGAAATTTTGAATTCTATCGCCAGCCGTTTTCAATTCAATTTAAGCACTCCATTATGCTCCTGAGGTATCATAGAGTAAGTCCAGGCCAAGAACCATGGTTAAACATGCCTAAATCGTGCCATACATGAACATACATATGCATATTTTTCTTGAATTTGTGTTTTAATATTTATCATGTTTTGGTTGAAACTAATCCTTGCAATGCGTTCCTGAGACACCATAGAGCAGGTCTGGACGATCACATGAAGCTTTTAACAGCCGGAACGTGATCTGCCATTGTTAGGGAAGTTTGAGTTGCTTGCTTCGAAACTCAATTTATAGGCTGTTTCAGGCCAAACGGAGGGCACCATTGGATTCGCAGACATCGATTTAGGGGAGGTAGCCACGATATCTTGTTTTAAATTTCATTATTTTGCAGGTTTGGATTTTTGGTGATCGGAGAAGACGACCGGAGCTAGGGCTCCGGCGTCGTTGACTGTGCTGACTCAGGCGAAGGCTGGCGTGGCACGATCGTGGCTTCTGATTTGCTCATCCATTACAACTGGGACCCACGCGTGACTATGTTTTGAATATTCAAAATATGACACGTTGCAATGCTTATAACCATTTGTTTGCAGATATTAAACACCAAGACGCCTTAGCTTAGTTGGTAACGCGTCTGGGATTTCTCCAGGGGGTCCTGGGTTCGATCCTGACCTCCCCCCCTTATTTTTTACAATTCTGAAAACTAACATGTTTTTTTATTTTCTTTTTTTCTTTTAATATTTTCATTTAATTTAATTAATCTTCAAATAATTTTCCCATGCATTTAAAAATCACCAAAAATATGTTCCTTTTTGCATTTTAATCAGAAAAATACTTATTTAATTTTTGACATTAAAATTAATATTTTTGCATGCATATTTTAATTAATGGCTAATTAACCATTAAATTGACTTTTAATTGCTTTTAATTATCTAAATCGATCCAGAAAATTCCCAAAAAATTTCTATATCATCTAATCAGCATGACTAACCTAAAATCTTTTTCCTCATTCAAAAATCTTATTTTTACTAACATTTTTTCTCTCATGCGAACTTCTTATGTTTTCTGATTATGTATCTGCTCACAGGTTGTAATGTTTCGGACTATTTTTCTCGCTTTTCTTTCCAATATTATGTAACTGCTCATGGGATGTAATAGTTTAATTAGGACTTTTACTTTCTGCACTCCTATTATGTAACTGCCCCAAAGCCATGTAATAGTGTAGGACTTTATTTTCCGCAATTTATTTTCCGCACCCTATAAACTGTTAGTAACTAGGCGTGTATGGCAAGATAAAAACAACATAGATTACTTCTAATTCCAAGATAATATATCTGAATTCAACACACTCTTTTCACACATGCACCCCTTAGGGTAATTCTCTCTCGTTGCCTTTCGAATAAATGGTCAAGTCCCTCGAACGTAGAGGTATCCTAGCACCGTTGCCTACAAATATATCACCATAGTCCCTTCGATACAAATATCATAGACCCACGATGTCGCCTACGAATACATGATCTCGTCCCTCGATTGTTGCCTACGAAAAGTGATGATCATCCCTTTGAATGTGCTAGGATACTCCTACAAGTTGCCTTCTATGACCATCCGATGTCCCTTCGAATGTCCCTTCTACATCCAACGAATAGGGTTACCTACCAACTAATGGTACAAATAGCACTATTCTAAAGGAACGTAAAATAACACGAAAACGACCATTCTGAGTAGGTAATAAGACTTTTAGTTGCTTGCTCAATCAAATACTTTTCACACCTCACACTTTTGTCAAAGTTCAAACTCTTTCCAAAAATGAAACATTTCCGAACACTTTGTATACATTCCTACATGAATCATTACAAAGTCAAAGCGAAATGACTTTTTTCAAAACATTTTTGTCAAACACACAGAAAACACTTTTAAAAAATGAGCTAGAAGCAACTAAGAGCCCGTAGATAACTACGGATGAAAGGGGGTGCTAATACCTTCCCTTTTCATAACCTTCTCCCTTATTCAGAATCTAACGAAGGTCTTTTCCTGTTATTTTGACCTTCCCTTAATTGGATAAAAGAAAAGTCGGTGGCGACTCTTGCTATCCGCAACATTTTTGCGATCAAAAGCAAAACAAATTCTCAAAGTCAGTTCACCGTATTACAAAGAGCAAGAGCAAAAATTGGAGATCATGTGGAAGAGGCAATATGATATAGAGGAGCAGATGCGACGATTTATGCAAGGTGGTGGAAATCCAAATGTTCCTGATCAAGAGCCGGAGGATGATGAAAACAATGATTTTGATCTTGATAATTATTCGGGTGATGATGCCCTGTAAAAACACTTTGTAATTAATATGTTTTTAAATTTGCATTGATGTAAATTATTTTAAATTTGAATTTATGAAAATATTAAATATTAAATTTGAATTTCTTAAAATATTAAATATTAAATTTTAATTTATTAGTTTTATTATATTAATTTAATTATATAATTTTAGTTTATCAAATTTATTATATAAAATTTTATTATATTAATTTATTATATGAATATATAATTATATAATTTTATTATATAAATTTTATCATATTAATTAATTAGTTTATTATATTTACAAAAAGATTATTAATATTTAATTTTAAATAAAAAACGTCACTTGTAGCGACATGTATTATATACAAAATTGTGACATGTATTTCACGTCGCAACTAAATCTGCATTATGTCTGCCACATCTGCTTTTAAAATAGATGCATTTTTCCTATATAACTATGTTGCAATGTGAATACCACGTCACAACTTTGTAATATGTATCCCACGTCGCAACAAGTTTGCCACTTGTTCCCCAACGACATAATCTCTCACGTCACTGATTACTTGTTGCGACATGATTTCTCAAATTGTAACTTGATATTCACGTCGCAACTGAGAGTCTTTTTTGTAGTGTAATGATCGAAGATATTTTTATTGACGAATCCTAAAGGATGGTTTAATATTTAATTTTAAGTTTTACGAAGATTGTATAAATAATTTTAGTTAGTAATGACTTAAAAAATTCATAATCTATAAACAATCTGTACTTTAATACTCTTATCTCTTTAGAAACTATATAACAATATGTTTGTAGCGATGAAGAAAAAAACTATTCTTTATTCAATCCTTTTAGATGTTGGATATTAAAAAAATCTATAAAAAATGAAAATCATGTAATCATTCAAAAATTATATTAACATTATTGTCTAGATACACGAAAATATTTATAATTTATTTAATCAATAAAGACACCATAAATAAAATTACTAATTTATATTACGAGAAAAAATTAAAAAATATTATTTTTATAGATTCAATTTTTGTCTTTTTCCAATAAAATTTTGGTTGAAAATATAAATGAAATTTATATGCAAATGTGTCTGGCTCACACTATTTATTCTGTTCATATTTTGGTAAATTTTATTAGAGTTGAAAGCTTGGATTTGAACTAAAATGAGTCTATTTATATATGTTTAATAAAAAAATCTCCAAATTTTATATCTTATGGAAACTTTAAACAGAAAAATGCAATAACATACTATAAAAATTCCAAAGTATAACACTACAAATATAAAATCCACAATAACATTTTATTTCAAATATAAAACTTTGACATTTAATCGCAAATAGTTGTACTAAATTAATTAATTATGGACTTTATGTTCCCTATTCATGAGTGGTACAAAATTATTGGTTTATAAACACTAGATTATTCATTCATGTAGTTTACAATGTTGTTATCTAGCTAAAACATGTGGGGATGCTTACCTTGTTAAGATATACGGGCTTACTAAGGGTTAAAACTTGTTAATTATCTGATATTTGATAAGGTTGAAATTTGGGTGAGAGAAGCGTAACATCTATTGGAATGAGAATAATTTTGAAGATCATTCGTATATGGGAACTGTATTGGAAGGTGATGTACCTCACACTAGTTTCACATTACAAGATAAATAGTTTGATTGGGGATTCTCCGTCTGATTTTGAGCATATTTTTAGAGCAAATGAGCATAGATTGAATATTTTTAGAACTATTTGCTTGTAGTTTGTTGTTTTCAACTTTTAATTTTTTTTATTAAAAAAAACCAACCCCGTCTAACATTAATCGAAGAATTTATGATGTAATCTCCTAAATTTAAATAAACATGTTAAAGTAGTATTTTTAGATTGAATTTTGTGTATTATGAGTATTTATAGAATTTTTTTGAGTTAATACGTTTTTAATGAAATTTTTGAAAAAACAACAGTAAAAAATCATATATTTTTTTTAAAAGATTTTTGATTTATATAGAAGTAACTCCAAAATCCTACAAAACATTTTGATAAATAGAATAGTATTAGAAAATTTTGTCTAAGTACAAACTATTAATTTTTTAAAAACAATTCAAAAAAGGTTGGATTTATAAAAAAAATCGGATATGTGAAATTCATTTTTTTAAATCGATCAAAACCTATCAAACTTTATAAATATATTACTAAATTTTTTAATTTATATCACTGTATGTTGACCACAGTTGAGTTTTTGTCCAATACAACTGATTTTCAACCATATGAGCAATTGACTGAGCAAACTTGAGCTGTGAGGCTTAAAACTTGACACGGTGATACCTTGAGACAGATGAGGAGGTATGATGACAACTTGAGGCATTATAACTCATAGTTGACTTGAGAGAAGAAAAAATCTAGTTGTGGGTTGAATGCTTAGGGGAGGGTTTGTCTGGTCAACCCTTGAGGAATTCTTGAATATAGAGACATGGAGTGTCTTGAGAAATAGGAGGGCAAATTTTGGAGTATAATAGCATGGAAAAATGGGTTGTCTGCATTAAATGGAATACACAAAAGCGTTTATGTTGGATAAAGGGGGGTCGCGTCAACCAAATCTGACACGAGCATAAGATGAAACAGTAAGACAATTGGTGCTAAGTGAGGCGAGACGCGAAACGGAGGCCCAAATAGAAGTAATGAGGCAAGAGCAAGAGCAACAATTGAAGATCATGCGGAAGAGGCAATATGATATGCAAGAGCAGGTGCGACGATTTATGCAATATTAAATTTTAAATTTGAATTTATTAAAATTTTAAATTTTCAAATTTAATTTATTAGTTTTATTATATTAATTTAATTATATAATTTTAGTTTATCAAAAAGATTATTAATAATTAATTTTATAAAAAAACGTCACCTGTAGCGACGTGTATTATATACAAAATTGTGACATGTATTTCACGTCGCATCTAAATCTGCATTATGTCTGCCACATCTGCTTTTAAAGCAGATGCATGTTCCCTATATAACTATGTTGCAATGTGAATACCACGTCACAACTTTGTAAGATGTATCCCACGTCGCAAAAATTTTGCCACTTGTTCCCCAGTGACATAATCTCTCACGTCATTGATTACGTGTTGTGACGTGATTTCTCAAATTGTAACGTGAGAGTCTTTTTTATAGTGTAATGATCAGAGATATTTTTATTTGAGGAATCCTAAAGGATGGTTTACTATTTAATTTTAAGTTTTACAAATATTGTATCAATAAATTTAGTTAATAATAACTAAAAAAATTCATAATCTATAAACAATCTTTAATTTAATACTCTTATCTCATTAGAAACTATATAACAATATGTTTGTAGCGATGAAGAAAAAAACTATTCTGTATTCAATCCTTTTAGATGTTCGATATTAAAAAAATCTTTAAAAAATGAAAATCATTTAAACATTCAAAAATTAATTAAACATTATTGTCTAGATACATGAAAATATTTATAATTTATTTAATCAATAAAGACACCTTAAACAAAATTACTAATTTATATTATGAGACATAATTAAAAAATATTATTTTTATAGATTCAATTTTTGTCTTTTTCCAATAAAATTTTGGTTGAAAATATAAATGAAATTTATATGCAAATGTGTCTGGCTCACGCTATTTATTCTATTCATATTTTGGTAAATTTAAATAGAGTTGAAATCTTTGATTTGAACTAAAATGAGTCTATTTATATATGTTTAATAAAAAAAATCTCCAAATTTTATATCTTATGCAAACTGTAAAAAGAAAAATGCAATAACATACTATAAAAATTTCAAAGTATAACACTGCAAATATTAAATCCACCATAACATTTTATTTCAAATATAAAACTTTGACATTTAATCACAAATAGTTGTACTAAATTAGTTAATTATGGACATTATGTTCCTATTCATGTGTGGTACAAAATTAATGGTTTATAAACACTACATTATTCATTCATTTAATTTACAATGTTGTTATCTAGCCAAAACATGTGGGGATGGGGAAGCGTAACAACTATTTAACAAGGTTGAAATCGGGTTAGGGAAGCGTAACATCTATTTAAATGGAATAATTTCGATGATCATTCGTATATGGGAATTATATTGGGGAGGTGATGTATCTCACACTAGTTTCATATTGCAAGATAAATAGTTTGATTGGGGATTGCCCGTCTGATTTTGAGCAAATTTTTAGAGCAAATGAGCATAGATTGAATAGTTTTAGAACTATTTGCTTGTAGTTTGTTGTTTTCGACTTTTAACCTTCATTTTTATTAAAAAAAACCAACCTCGTCTAACCTTAATCGAAGAATTTAGTATGTCATCTCTTAAATTTAAATTAACATATTAATTAATTGGTTTAGTATATTTTCAAAAAGATTATTAATAATTAATTTTTAAAAAAAACGTCACCTGTAGCGACGTGTATTTTATACAAAATTGTGACATGTATTTCACGTCGCAACTAAATCTGCATTATGTCTGCCACATCTGCTTTTAAAGCAGATGCATGTTCCCTATATAACTATGTTGCAATGTGAATACCACGTCACAACTTTGTAAAATGTGTCCCACGTCGCAAAATTTTTGCCACTTGTTCCCCGGTGACATAATCTCTCACGTCATTGATTACGTGTTATGACGTGATTTCTCAAATTGTAACGTGAGAGTCTTTTTTATAGTGCAATGATCAGAGATATTTTTATTTGAGGAATCCTAAAGGATGGTATAATATTTAATTTTAAGCTTTACAAATATTGTATAAATAAATTTAGTTACTAAAAACCAAACACATTCATAATCTATAAACAATCTTTAATTTAATACTCTTATCTCTTTAGAAACTATATAACAATATGTTTGTAGCAATGAAGAAAAAAACTATTCTTTATTCAATCCTTTTAGATGTTCCATATTAAATAAATCTTTAAAAAATGAAAATCATGTAAACATTCAAAAAATATTTCAAAATTATTGTCTAGATACATGAAAATATTTATAATTTATTTAATCAATAAAGACACCTTAAACAAAATTACTAATTTATATTATGAGACAAAATTAAAAAGTATTATTTTTATAGATTCAATTTTTGTCTTTTTCCAATAAAATTTTGGTTGAAAATATAAATGAAATTTATATGCAAATGTGTCTGGCTCACACTATTTATTCTATTCATATTTTGGTAAATTTTAATAGAGTTGAAATCTTGGATTTGAACTAAAATGAGTCTATTTATATTTGTTTAATAAAAAAATCTCCAAATTTTATATCTTATGCAAACTGTAAAAAGACAAATGCAATAACATACTATAAAAATTCCAAAGTATAACACTACAAATATAAAATCCACAATAACATTTTATTATAAATATAAAACTTTGACATTTAATCGCAAATAGTTGTACTAAATTAAATAACTATGGACATTATGTTCCTATTCATGAGTGGTACAAAATTAATGGTTTATAAACACTAGATTATTAATTCACTTAGTTTACAATGTTGTTATCTAGCCAAAACATGTGGGGATGGCGAAGCGTAACATCTATTTGATAAGGTTGAAATTCGGGTTAGGGAAGCGTAACATCTATTTAAATGGGAATAATTTCGATGATCATTCGTATATGGGAATTGTATTGGGCAGGTGATGTATCTCACACTAGTTTCATATTACAAGATAAATAGTTTAATTGGGGATTGCCCGTCTGATTTTGAGCAAATTTTTAGAGCAAATGAGCATAGATTGAATAGTTTTAGAAATATTTGCTTGTAGTTTGTTGTTTTCGAATTTTAACCTTCATTTTTATTAAAAAAAACCAACCTCGTCTAACCTTAATCGAAGAATCTACTATGTCATCTCTTAAATTTAAATTAACATATTAATTAATTAGTTTATTATATTTGCATAAAGATTATTAATAATTAATTTAAAAAAAAAACGTCACTTGTTGCGACGTGTATTATATACAAAATTGTGACAAGTATTTCGCGTCGCACCTAAATCTGCATTATGTCTGCCACATCTGCTTTTAAAGCAGATGCATGTTCCCTATATAACTATGTTGCAATGTGAATACCACGTCACAACTTTGTAACATGTATCCCACGTCGCAAAATTTTTGCCACTTGTTCCCTGACATAATCTCACGTCATTGATTACATGTTGTGTGATTTCTCAAATTGTAACGTGAGAGTCTTTTTTATAGTGTAATGATCAGAGATATTTTTATTTGAGGAATCCTAAAGGATGGTTTAATATTTAATTTTAAGTGTTACAAATATTGTATAAATAAATTTAGTTAATAATAACTAAAAACATTCATAATCTATAAACAATCTTTAATTTAATACTCTTATCTCTTTAGAAACTATATAACAATATGTTTGTAGCAATGAAGAAAAAAACTATTCTTTATTCAATCCTTTTAGATGTTCGATATTAAAAAAATCTTTAAAAACTGAAAATCATGTAAACATTCAAAAATTATTTCAAAATTATTGTTTAGATACATGAAAATATATATAATATATTTAATCAATAAAGGCACCTTAAACAAAATTACTAATTTATATTATGAGACAAAATTAAAAAATATTATTTTTATAGATTCAATTTTTGTCTTTTTCCAATAAAATTTTGGTTGAAAATATAAATGAAATTTATATGCAAATGTGTCTGGCTCACACTATTTATTCTATTCATATTTTGGTAAATTTTAATAGAGATGAAATCTTGGATTTGAACTAAAATGAGTCTATTTATATTAGTTCAATAAAAAAATCTCCAAATTTTATATCTTATGCAAACTGTAAAAAGAAAAATGCAATAACATACTATAAAAATTCCAAAGTATAACACTACAAATATAAAATCCACAATAACATTTTATTTCAAATATAAAACTTTGACATTTAATCGCAAATAGTTGTACTAAATTAAATAACTATGGACATTATGTTCCTATTCATGAGTGGTACAAAATTAATGGTTTATAAACACTAGATTATTAATTCATTTAGTTTACAATGTTGTTATCTAGCCAAAACATGTCGGGATGGGGAAGCGTAACATCTATTTGATAAGGTTGAAATTCGGGTTAGGGAAGCGTAACATCTATTTAAATGGGAATAATTTCGATGATCATTCGTATATGGGAATTATATTGGGGAGGTGATGTATCTCACACTAGTTTCATATTACAAGATAAATAGTTTGATTGGGGATTGCCCCTCTGATTTTGAGCAAATTTTTAGAGCAAATGAGCATAGATTGAATATTTTTAGAACTATTTGCTTGTAGTTTGTTGTTTTCGACTTTTAACCTTCAGTTTTATTAAAAAAAACCAACCTCGTCTAACCTTATTCGAAGAATCTACTATGTCAACTCTTAAATTTAAATTAACATATTAATTAATTAGTTTATTATATTTGCAAAAAGATTATTAATAATTAATTTTTTTAAAAAAACCTCACCTATAGCGACGTGTATTATATACAAAATTGTGACATGTATTTCACGTCGCAACTAAATCTGCATTATGTCTGCCACATCTGCTTTTAAAGCAGATGCATGTTCCCTATATAACTATGTTGCAATGTGAATACCACGTCACAACTTTGTAACATGTATCCCACGTCGCAAAAATTTTGCCACTTGTTCCCTGACATAATCTCACGTCATTGATTACATGTTGTGACGTGATTTCTCAAATTGTAACGTGAGAGTCTTTTTTATAGTGTAATGATCAGAGATATTTTTATTTGAGGAATCCTAAAGGATGGTTTAATATTTAATTTTAAGTTTTACAAATATTGTATAAATAAATTTAGTTAATAATAAATAAAAACATTTATAATCTATAAACAATCTTTAATTTAATACTCTTATCTCTTTAGAAACTATATAACAATATTTTTGTAGCAGTGAAGAAAAAAACTATTCTTTATTCAATCCTTTTAGATGTTCGATATTAAAAAAATCTTTAAAAACTGAAAATCATGTAAACATTCAAAAATTATTTCAAAATTATTGTTTAGATACATGAAAATATATATAATATATTTAATCAGTAAAGGCACCTTAAACAAAATTACTAATTTATATTATGAGACAAAATTAAAAAATATTATTTTTATAGATTCAATTTTTGTCTTTTTCCAATAAAATTTTGGTTGAAAATATAAATGAAATTTATATGCAAATGTGTCTGGCTCACACTATTTATTCTATTCATATTTTGGTAAATTTTAATAGAGATGAAATCTTGGATTTGAACTAAAATGAGTCTATTTATATTAGTTCAATAAAAAAATCTCCAAATTTTATATCTTATGCAAACTGTAAAAAGACAAATGCAATAACATACGATAAAAATTCCAAAGTATAACACTACAAATATAAAATCCACAATAACATTTTATTATAAATATAAAACTTTGACATTTAATCGCAAATAGTTGTACTAAATTAATTAATTATGGACATTATGTTCCTATTCATGAGTGGTACAAAATTAATGGTTTATAAACACTAGATGATTAATTCATTTAGTTTACAATGTTGTTATCTAGCCAAAACATGTGGGGATGGAAGCGTAACATCTATTTGATAAGGTTGAAATTCGGGTTAGAAGCGTAACATCTATTTAAATGGGAATAATTTCGATGATCATTCGTATATGGGAATTGTATTGGGCAGGTGATGTATCTCACACTAGTTTCATATTACAAGATAAATAGTTTAATTGGGGATTGCCCGTCTGATTTTGAGCAAATTTTTAGAGCAAATGAGCATAGGTTGAATAGTTTTAGAACTATTTGCTTGTAGTTTGTTGTTTTCGAATTTTAACCTTCATTTTTATTAAAAAAAACCAACCTCGTCTAACCTTAATCGAAGAATTTACTATGTCATCTCTTAAATTTAAATTAACATATTAATTAATTAGTTTATAATATTTGCAAAAAGATTATTAATAATTAATTTTAAAAAAAAATGGCACCTGTAGCGACGTGTATTATATACAAAATTGTGACATGTATTTCACGTCGCACCTAAATCTGCATTATGTCCGCCACATCTGCTTTTAAAGCAGATGCATGTTCCCTATATAACTATGTTGCAATGTGAATACCACGTCACAACTTTGTAACATCTATCCCACGTTGCAAAATTTTTGCCACTTGTTCCCCAGTGACATAATCTCTCACGTCATTGATTACATGTTGTGACGTGATTTCTCAAATTGTAACGTGAGAGTCTTTTTTATAGTGTAATGATCAGAGATATTTTTATTTGAGGAATCCTAAAGGATGGTTTAATATTTAATTTTAAGTTTTAAAAATATTGTATAAATAAATTTAGTTAATAATAACTAAAAACATTCATAATCTATAAACAATCTTTAATTTAATACTCTTATCTCTTTAGAAACAATATAACAATATGTTTGTAGCAATGAAGAAAAAAACTATTCTTTATTCAATCCTTTTAGATGTTCGATATTAAAAAAATCTTTAAAAACTGAAAATCATGTAAACATTCAAAAATTATTTCAAAATTATTGTTTAGATACATGAAAATATATATAATATATTTAATCAATAAAGGCACCTTAAACAAAATTACTAATTTATATTATGAGACAAAATTAAAAAATATTATTTTTATAGATTCAATTTTTGTCTTTTTCCAATAAAATTTTGGTTGAAAATATAAATGAAATTTATATGCAAATGTGTCTGGCTCACACTATTTATTCTATTCATATTTTGGTAAATTTTAATAGAGTTGAAATCTTGGATTTGAACTCAAATGAGTTTATTTATATTTGTTTAATAAAAAAATCTCCAAATTTTATATCATATGCAAACTGTAAAAAGAAAAATGCAATAACATACTATAAAAATTCCAAAGTATAACACTACAAATATAAAATCCACAATAACATTTTATTATAAATATAAAACTTTGACATTTAATCGCAAATAGTTGTACTAAATTAAATAACTATGGACATTATGTTCCTATTCATGAGTGGTACAAAATTAATGGTTTATAAACACTAGATTATTAATTCATTTAGTTTACAATGTTGTTATCTAGCCAAAACATGTGGGGATGGGGAAGCGTAACATCTATTTGATAAGGTTGAAATTCGGGTTAGGGAAGCGTAACATCTATTTAAATGGGAATAATTTCGATGATCATTCGTATATGGGAATTGTATTGGGCAGGTGATGTATCTCACACTAGTTTCATATTACCAGATAAATAGTTTAATTGGGCATTGCCCGTCTGATTTTGAGCAAATTTTTAGAGCAAATGAGCATAGATTGAATAGTTTTAGAAATATTTGCTTGTAGTTTGTTGTTTTCGACTTTTAACCTTCATTTTTATTAAAAAAAACCAACCTCGTCTAACCTTAATCGAAGAATCTACTATGTCATCTCTTAAATTTAAATTAACATATTAATTAATTAGTTTATTATATTTGCATAAAGATTATTAATAATTAATTTTAAAAAAAAACGTCACGTGTTGCGACGTGTATTATATACAAAATTGTGACATGTATTTCGCGTCGCACCTGAATCTGCATTATGTCTGCCACATCTGCTTTTAAAGCAGATGCATGTTCCCTATATAACTATGTTGCAATGTGAATACCACGTCACAACTTTGTAACATGTATCCCACGTCGCAAAAATTTTGCCACTTGTTCCCCAGTGACATAATCTCTCACGTCATTGATTACATGTTGTGACGTGATTTCTCAAATTGTAACGTGAGAGTCTTTTTTATAGTGTAATGATCAGAGATATTTTTATTTGAGGAATCCTAAAGGGTGGTTTAATATTTAATTTTAAGTGTTACAAATATTGTATAAATAAATTTAGTTAATAATAACTAAAAACATTCATAATCTATAAACAATCTTTAATTTAATACTCTTATCTCATTAGAAACTATATAACAATATGTTTGTAGCAGTGAAGAAAAAAACTATTCTTTATTCAATCCTTTTAGATGTTCGATATTTAAAAAATCTTTAAAAATTGAAAATCATGTAAACATTCAAAAATTATTTCAAAATTATTGTTTAGATACATGAAAAAATATATAATATATTTAATCAATAAAGGCACCTTAAACAAAATTACTAATTTATATTATGAGACAAAATTAAAAAATATTATTTTTATAGATTCAGTTTTTGTCTTTTTCCAATAAAATTTTGGTTGAAAATATAAATGAAATTTATATGCAAATGTGTCTGGCTCACACTATTTATTCTATTCATATTTTGGTAAATTTTAATTGAGTTGAAATCTTGGATTTGAACTAAAATGAGTCTATTTATATTTGTTTAATAAAAAAATCTCCAAATTTTATATCTTATGCAAACTGTAAAAAGAAAAATGCAATAACATACTATAAAAATTCCAAAGTATAACACTACAAATATAAAATCCACAATAACATTTTATTATAAATATAAAACTTTGACATTTAATCGCAAATAGTTGTACTAAATTAAATAACTATGGACATTATGTTCCTATTCATGAGTGGTACAAAATTAATGGTTTATAAACACTAGATTATTAATTCATTTAGTTTACAATGTTGTTATCTAGCCAAAACATGTGGGGATGGGGAAGCGTAACATCTATTTGATAAGGTTGAAATTCGGGTTAGGGAAGCGTAACATCTATTTAAATGGGAATAATTTCGATGATCATTCGTATATGGGAATTGTATTGGGCAGGTGATGTATGTCACACTAGTTTCATATTACAAGATAAATAGTTTAATTGGGGATTGCCCGTCTGATTTTGAGCAAATTTTTAGAGCAAATGAGCATAGATTGAATAGTTTTAGAAATATTTGCTTGTAGTTTGTTGTTTTCGAATTTTAACCTTCATTTTTATTAAAAAAAACCAACCTCGTCTAACCTTAATCGAAGAATTTAGTATGTCATCTCTTAAATTTAAATTAACATATTAATTAATTGGTTTAGTATATTTTCAAAAAGATTATTAATAATTAATTTTTAAAAAAAACGTCACCTGTAGCGACGTGTATTTTATACAAAATTGTGACATGTATTTCACGTCGCAACTAAATCTGCATTATGTCTGCCACATCTGCTTTTAAAGCAGATGCATGTTCCCTATATAACTATGTTGCAATGTGAATACCACGTCACAACTTTGTAAAATGTGTCCCACGTCGCAAAATTTTTGCCACTTGTTCCCCGGTGACATAATCTCTCACGTCATTGATTACGTGTTATGACGTGATTTCTCAAATTGTAACGTGAGAGTCTTTTTTATAGTGCAATGATCAGAGATATTTTTATTTGAGGAATCCTAAAGGATGGTATAATATTTAATTTTAAGCTTTACAAATATTGTATAAATAAATTTAGTTACTAAAAACCAAACACATTCATAATCTATAAACAATCTTTAATTTAATACTCTTATCTCTTTAGAAACTATATAACAATATGTTTGTAGCAGTGAAGAAAAAAACTATTCTTTATTCAATCCTTTTAGATGTTCGATATTAAAAAAATCTTTAAAAACTGAAAATCATGTAAACATTCAAAAATTATTTCAAAATTATTGTTTAGATACATGAAAATATATATAATATATTTAATCAATAAAGGCACCTTAAACAAAATTACTAATTTATATTATGAGACAATATTAAAAAATATTATTTTTATAGATTCAGTTTTTGTCTTTTTCCAATAAAATTTTGGTTGAAAATATAACTGAAATTTATATGCAAATGTGTCTGGCTCACACTATTTATTCTATTCATATTTTGGTAAATTTTAATTGAGTTGAAATCTTGGATTTGAACTAAAATGAGTCTATTTATATTTGTTTAATAAAAAAATCTCCAAATTTTATATCTTATGCAAACTGTAAAAAGAAAAATGCAATAACATACTATAAAAATTCCAAAGTATAACACTACAAATATAAAATCCACAATAACATTTTATTTCAAATATAAAACTTTGACATTTAATCGCAAATAGTTGTACTAAATTAAATAACTATGGACATTATGTTCCTATTCATGAGTGGTACAAAATTAATGGTTTATAAACACTAGATTATTAATTCATTTAGTTTACAATGTTGTTATCTAGCCAAAACATGTGGGGATGGCGAAGCGTAACATCTATTTGATAAGGTTGAAATTCGGGTTAGGGAAGCGTAACATCTATTTAAATGGGAATAATTTCGATGATCATTCGTATATGGGAATTGTATTGGGCAGGTGATGTATCTCACACTTGTTTCATATTACAAGATAAATAGTTTAATTGGGGATTGCCCGTCTGATTTTGAGCAAATTTTTAGAGCAAATGAGCATAGATTGAATAGTTTTAGAACTATTTGCTTGTAGTTTGTTGTTTTCGACTTTTAACCTTCATTTTTATTAAAAAAAACCAACCTCGTCTAACCTTAATCGAAGAATCTACTATGTCATCTCTTAAATTAAATTAACATATTAATTAATTAGTTTATTATATTTGCAAAAAGATTATTAATAATTAATTTTTTTAAAAAAAGTCACCGGTAGCGACATGTATTATATACAAAATTGTGACATGTATTTCACGTCGCACCTAAATCTGCATTATGTCTGCCACATCTGCTTTTAAAGCAGATGCATGTTCCCTATATAACTATGTTGCAATGTGAATACCACGTCACAACTTTGTAACATGTATCCCACGTCGCAAAAATTTTGCCACTTGTTCCCCAGTGACATAATCTCTCACGTCATTGATTACATGTTGTGACGTGATTTCTCAAATTGTAACGTGAGAGTCTTTTTTATAGTGTAATGATCAGAGATATTTTATTTGAGGAATCCTAAAGGATGGTTTAATACTTAATTTTCAGTTTTACAAATATTGTATAAATAAATTTAGTTAATAATAACTAAAAACATTCATAATTTATAAACAATCTTTAATTTAATACTCTTATCTCTTTAGAAACTATATAACAATATGTTTGTAGCAATGAAGAAAAAAACTATTCTTTATTCAATCCTTTTAGATGTTCGATATTAAAAAAATCTTTAAAAACTGAAAATCATGTAAACAATCAAAAATTATTTCAAAATTATTGTTTAGATACATGAAAATATATATAATATATTAAATCAATAAAGGCACCTTAAACAAAATTACTAATTTATATTATGAGACAAAATTAAAAAATATTATTTTTTTCGATTCAAGTTTTGTCTTTTTCCAATAAAATTTTGGTTGAAAATATAAATGATATTTATATGCAAATGTGTCTGGCTCACACTATTTATTCTATTCATATTTTGGTAAATTTTAATAGAGATGAAATCTTGGATTTGAACTAAAATGAGTCTATTTATATTTGTTTAATAAAAAAATCTCCAAATTTTATATCTTATGCAAACTGTAAAAAGAAAAATGCAATAACATACTATAAAAATTCCAAAGTATAACACTACAAATATAAAATCCACAATAACATTTTACTATAAATATAAAACTTTGACATTTAATCGCAAATAGTTGTACTAAATTAAATAACTATGGACATTATGTTCCTATTCATGAGTGGTACAAAATTAATGGTTTATAAACACTAGATTATTAATTCATTTAGTTTACAATGTTGTTATCTAGCCAAAACATGTGGGGATGGAAGCGTAACATCTATTTGATAAGGTTGAAATTCGGGTTAGGAAGCGTAACATCTATTTAAATGGGAATAATTTCGATGATCATTCGTATATGGAATTATATTGGGAGGTGATGTATCTCACACTTGTTTCATATTACAAGATAAATAGTTTAATTGGGATTGCCGTCGATTTTGAGCAAATTTTTAGAGCAAATGAGCATAGATTGAATAGTTTTAGAACTATTTGCTTGTAGTTTGTTGTTTTCGACTTTTAACCTTCATTTTTATTAAAAAAAACCAACCTCGTCTAACCTTAATCGAAGAATTTACTATGTCATCTCTTAAATTTAAATTAACATATTAATTAATTAGTTTATTATATTTGCAAAAAGATTATTAATAATTAATTTTTAAAAAAAAAACGTCACTTGTAGCACCGTGTATTATATACAAAATTGTGACATGTATTTCACGTCGCACCTAAATCGCATTATATACCACATCGCTTAAAGCGATGTATGTTCCCTATATAACTATGTCGCAATGTGAATACCATGTCACAACTTTGTAACATGTATCCCACGTCGCAAAATTTTTGCCACTTGTTCCCCAGTGACATAATCTCTCACGTCATTGATTACATGTTGTGACGTAATTTCTCAAATTTTAACGTGAGAGTCTTTTTTATAGTGTAATGATCAGAGATATTTTTATTTGAGGAATCCTAAAGGATGGTTTAATATTTAATTTTAAGTTTTACAAATATTGTATAAATAAATTTAGTTAATAATAACTAAAAACATTCATAATCTATAAATAATCTTTAATTTAATACTCTTATCTCTTTAGAAACTATATAATAATATGTTTGTAGCAATGAAGAAAAAAACTATTCTTTATTCAATCCTTTTAGATGTTCGATATTAAAAAAATCTTTAAAAACTGAAAACCATGTAAACTTTCAAAAATTATTTCAAAATTATTGTTTAGATACATGAAAATATATATAATATATTTAATCAATAAAGGCACCTTAAACAAAATTACTAATTTATATTATGAGACAAAATTAAAAATATTATTTTGATAGATTCAATTTTGTCTTTTCCAATAAAATTTTGGTTGAAAATATAAATGAAATTTATATGCAAATGAGTCTGCTCACACTATTTATTCTATTCATATTTTGGTAAATTTTAATAGAGTTGAAATCTTGGATTTGAACTAAAATGAGTCTATTTATATTTGTTTAATAAAAAATCTCCAAATTTTATATCTTATGCAAAGTAAAAGAAAAATGCAATAACATACTATAAAAATTCCAAAGTATAACACCACAAATATAAAATCCACAATAACATTTTATTATAAATATAAAACTTTGACATTTAATCGCAAATAGTTGTACTAAATTAAATAACTATGGACATTATGTTCCTATTCATGAGTGGTACAAAATTAATGGTTTATAAACACTAGATTATTAATTCATTTAGTTTACAATGTTGTTATCTAGCCAATACATGTGGGGATGGGGAAGCGTAACATCTATTTGATAAGGTTGAAATTCGGGTTAGAGAAGCGTAACATCTATTTAAATGGGAATAATTTCGATGATCATTCGAATATGGGAATTATATTGGGGAGGTGATGTATCTCACACTAGTTTCATATTAAAAGATAAATAGTTTGATTGGGGATTGCCCGTCTGATTTTGGGAAACTTTTTAAAGCAAATGAGCATAGATTGAATATTTTTAGAACTATTTGCTTGTAGTTTGTTGTTTTCGACTTTTAACCTTCATTTTTATTAAAAAAAACCAAGCTCGTCTAATCTTAATCGAAGAATTTAGTATGTCATCTCTTAAATTTAAATTAACATATTAATTAATTGGTTTAGTATATTTTCAAAAATATTATTAATAATTAATTTTTAAAAAAAACGTCACCTGTAGCGACGTGTATTATATACAAAATTGTGACATGTATTTCACGTCGCAACTAAATCTGCATTATGTCTGCCACATCTGCTTTTAAAGCAGATGCATGTTCCCTATATAACTATGTTGCAATGTGAATACCACGTCACAACTTTGTAACATGTATCCCACGTCGCAAAAATTTTGCCACTTGTTCCCCAGTGACATAATCTCTCACGTCATTGATTACGTGTTGTGACGTGATTTCTCAAATTGTAACGTGAGAGTCTTTTTTATAGTGTAATGATCAGAGATATTTTTATTTGAGGAATCCTAAAGGATGGTTTAATATTTAATTTTAAGTTTTACAAATATTGTATAAATAAATTTAGTTAATAATAACTAAAAACATTCATAATCTATAAACAATCTTTAATTTAATACTCTTATCTCTTTAGAAACTATATAACAATATGTTTGTAGCAATGAAGAAAAAAACTATTCTTTATTCAATCCTTTTAGATGTTCGATATTAAAAAAATCTTTAAAAAATGAAAATCATGTAAACATTCAAAAATTATTTCAAAATTATTGTCTAGATACATGAAAATATTTATAATTTATTTAATCAATAAAGACACCTTAAACAAAATTACTAATTTATATTATGAGACAAAATTAAAAAATATTATTTTTATAGATTCAATTTTTTTCTTTTTCCAATAAAATTTTGGTTGAAAATATAAATGAAATTTATATACATATGTGTCTGGCTCACACTATTTATTCTATTCATATTTTGGTAAATTTTAATAGAGTTGAAAACTTGGATTTGAACTAAAATGAGTCTATTTATATTTGTTTAATAAAAAAATCTCCAAATTTTATATCTTATGCAAACTGTAAAAAGAAAAATGCAATAACATACTATAAAAATTCCAAAGTATAACACTACAAATATAAAATCCACAATAAAATTTTATTTCAAATATAAAACTTTGACATTTAATCGCAAATAGTTGTACTAAATTAATTAATTATGGACATTATGTTCCTATTCATGAGTGGTACAAAATTAATGGTTTATAAACACTAGATTATTAATTCATTTAGTTTACAATGTTGTTATCTAGCCAAAACATGTGGGGATGGGGAAGCGTAACATGTATTTGATAAGGTTGAAATTCGGTTAGGGAAGCGTAACATCTATTTAAATGGGAATAATTTCGAAGTTCATTCGTATATGGGAATTAGATTGGGGAGGTGATGTATCTCACACTAGTTTCATATTACAAGATAAATAGTTTGATTGGGGATTGCCCTTCTGATTTTGAGCAAATTTTTAAAGCAAATGAGCATAGATTGAATATTTTAGAACTATTTGCTTGTAGTTTGTTGTTTTCGACTTTTAACCTTCATTTTTATTAAAAAAAACCAACCTCGTCTAATCTTAATCGAAGAATTTACTATGTCATCTCCTAAATTTAAATTAACATATTAATTAATTAGTTTATTATATTTGCAAAATATTATTAATAATTAATTTTAAAAAACGTCACCTGTAGCGACGTGTATTATATACAAAATTGTGACATGTATTTCACGTCGCAACTAAATCGCATTATATCGCCACATCTGCTTTTAAAGCAGATACATGTTCCCTATATAACTATGTTGAAATGTGAATACCACGTCACAACTTTGTAACATGTATCCCACGTCGCAAAAATTTTGCCACTTGTTCCCAGTGACATAATCTCTCACGTCATTGATTACATGTTGTGACGTGATTTCTCAAATTGTAACGTGAGAGTCTTTTTTATAGTGTAATGATCAGAGATATTTTTATTTGAGGAATCCTAAAGGATGGTTTAATATTTAATTTTAAGTTTTACAAATATTGTATAAATAAATTTAGTTAATAATAACTAAAAAAATTCATAATCTATAAACAATCTTTAATTTAATACTCTTATCTCTTTAGAAACTATATAACAATATGTTTGTAGCAATGAAGAAAAAAACTATTCTTTATTCAATCCTTTTAGATGTTCGATATTAAAAATATCTTTAAAAAATGAAATTCATGTAAACATTCAAAAATTATTTAAAAATTATTGTCTAGATACATGAAAATATTTATAATTTATTTAATCAATAAAGACACCTTAAACAAAATTACTAATTTATATTATGAGACAAAATTAAAAAATATTATTTTTATAGATTCAATTTTTTTCTTTTTCCAATAAAATTTTGGTTGAAAATATAAATGAAATTTATATACATATGTGTCTGGCTCACACTATTTATTCTATTCATATTTTGGTAAATTTTAATAGAGTTGAAAACTTGGATTTGAACTAAAATGAGTCTATTTATATTTGTTTAATAAAAAAATCTCCAAATTTTATATCTTATGCAAACGGTAAAAAGAAAAATGCAATAACATACTATAAAAATTCCAAAGTATAACACTACAAATATAAAATCCACAATAAAATTTTATTTCAAATATAAAACTTTGACATTTAATCGCAAAAAGTTGTACTAAGTTAATTAATTTTGGACATTATGTTCCTATTCATGAGTGGTACAAAATTAATGGTTTATAAACACTAGATTATTAATTCATTTAGTTTACAATGTTGTTATCTAGGCAAAACATGCGGGGATGGGGAAGCGTAACATCTATTTGATAAGGTTGAAATTCGGGTTAGAGAAGCGTAACATCTATTTAAATGGGAATAATTTCGATGATCATTCGTATATGGGAATTATATTGGGGAGGTGATGTATCTCACACTAGTTTCATATTACAAGATAAATAGTTTGATTGGGATTGCCGTCGATTTTGAGCAAATTTTAAAGCAAAGGAGCATAGATTGAATATTTTTAGAACTATTTGCTTGTAGTTTGTTGTTTTCAACTTTTAACCTTCATTTTTATTTAAAAAAACCAACCCCGTCTAACCTTAATCGAAGAATTTAGTATGTCATATCCTAAATTTAAATTAACATATTAATTAATTAGTTTATTATATTTGCAAAAAGATTATTAATAATTAATTTTAAAAATAAACGTCAGCTGTAGCGACGTGTATTATATACAAAATTGTGACATGTATTTCACGTCGCAACTAAATCTGCATTATGTCTACAACATCTGCTTTTAAAGCAGATGCATGTTCCCTATATAACTATGTTGCAATGTGAATACCACGTCACAACTTTGTAACATGTATCCCACGTAGCAAAAATTTTGCCACTTGTTCCCCAGTGACATAATCTCTCACGTCATTGATTACATGTTCTGATGTGATTTCTCAAATTGTAAAGTGAGAGTCTTTTTTACAGTGTAATGATCAGAGATATTTTTATTTGAGGAATCCTAATAGATGGTTTAATATTTAATTTTAAGTTTTACAAATATTGCATAAATAAATTTAGTTAATAATAACTAAAAAAATTCATAATCTATAAACAATCTTTAATTTAATACTCTTATCTCTTTAGAAACTATATAACAATATGTTTGTAGCAATGAAGAAAAAAACTATTCTTTATTCAATCCTTTTAGATGTTCGATATTAAAAAAATCTTTAAAAACTGAAAATCATGTAAACATTCAAAAATTATTTCAAAATTATTGTTTAGATACATGAAAATATATATAATATATTAAATCAATAAAGGCACCTTAAACAAAATTACTAATTTATATTATGAGACAAAATTAAAAAATATTATTTTTATCGATTCAAGTTTTGTCTTTTTCCAATAAAATTTTGGTTGAAAATATAAATGAAATTTGTATGCAAATGTGTCTGGCTCACACTATTTATTCTATTCATATTTTGGTAAATTTTAATAGAGATGAAATCTTGGATTTGAACTAAAATGAGTCTATTTATATTTGTTTAATAAAAAAATCTCCAAATTTTATATCTTATGCAAACTGTAAAAAGAAAAATGCAATAACATACTATAAAAATTCCAAAGTATAACACTACAAATATAAAATCCACAATAACATTTTATTATAAATATAAAACTTTGACATTTAATCGCAAATAGTTGTACTAAATTAATTAATTATGGACATTATGTTCCTATTCATGAGTGGTACAAAATTAATGGTTTAGAAACACTAGATTATTAATTCATTTAGTTTACAATGTTGTTATCTAGCCAAAACATGGGATGGGAAGCGTAACATCTATTTGATAAGGTTGAAATTCGGGTTCGGGAAGCGTAACATCTATTTAAATGGGAATAATTTCGATGATCATTCGTATATGGGAATTATATTGGGGAGGTGATGTATCTCACACTAGTTTTATATTACAAGATAAATAGTTTGTTTGGGGATTGCCCGTCTAATTTTGAGCAAATCTTTAAAGCAAACGAGCATAGATTGAATATTTTTAGAACTATTTGCATGTAGTTTGTTGTTTTCGACTTTTAACCTTCATTTTTATTTAAAAAAACCAACCCCGTCTAACCTTAATCGAAGAATTTACTATGTCATCTCCTAAATTTAAATTAACATATTAATTAATTAGTTTATTATATTTGCAAAAATATTATTAATAATTAATTTATAAAAAAAAACGTCATCTGTAGCGACGTGTATTATATACAAAATTGTGACATGTATTTCACGTCGCAACTAAATCTGCATTATGTCTGCCACATCTGCTTTTAAAGCAGATGCATGTTCCCTATATGACTATGTTTCAATGTGAATAACACGTCACAACTTTGTAACATGTATCCCACGTCGCAAAAATTTTGCCACTTGTTCCCCAGTGACATAATCTCTCACGTCATTGATTACATGTTGTGACGTGATTTCTCAAATTGTAACGTGAGTGTCTTTTTTATAGTGTAATGATCAGAGATATCTTTATTTAAGGAATCCTAAAGGATGGTTTAATATTTAATTTTAAGTTTTACGAATATTGTATAAATAAATTTAGTTACTAAAAACCAAAATCATTCATAATCTATAAACAATCTTTAATTTAATACTCTTATCTCTTTAGAAACTATATAACAATATGTTTGTAGCAATGAAGAAAAAAACTATTCTTTATTCAATCCTTTTAGATGTTCGATATTAAAAAAATCTTTAAAAAATGAAAATCATGTAAACATTCAAAAATTATTTAAAAATTATTGTCTAGATACATGAAAATATTTATAATTTATTTAATCAATAAAGACACCTTAAACAAAATTACTAATATATATTATGAGACAAAATTAAAAAATATTATTTTTATAGATTCAATATTTGTCTTTTTCCAATAAAATTTTGGTTTAAAATATAAATGAAATTTATATGGATATGTGTCTGGCTCACACTATTTATTCTATTCATATTTTGGTAAATTTTAATAGAGTTGAAATCTTGGATTTGAACTAAAATGAGTCTATTTATATTTGTTTAATAAAAAAATCTCCAAATTTTATATCTTATGCAAACTGTAAAAAGAAAAATGCAATAACATACTATTAAAATTCCAAGGTATAACACTACAAATACAAAATCCACATAAACATTTTATTTCAAATATAAAACTTTGACATTTAATCGCAAAAAGTGGTACTAAATTAATTAATTATGGACATTATGTTCCTATTCATGAGTGGTACAAAATTAATGGTTTATAAACACTAGATTATTATTTCATTTAGTTTACAATGTTGTTATCTAGCCAAAACATGTGGGGATGGGGAAGCGTAACATGTATTTGATAAGGTTGAAATTCGGTAAGGGAAGCGTAACATCTATTTAAATGGGAATAATTTCGAAGATCATTCGTATATGGGAATTAGATTGGGGAGGTGATGTATCTCACACTAGTTTCATATTACAAGATAAATAGTTTGATTTGGGATTGCCCGTCTGATTTTGAGCAAATGTTTAAAGCAAATGAGCATAGATTGAATATTTTTAGAACTATTTGCTTGTAGTTTGTTGTTTTCGACTTTTAACCTTCATTTTTATTAAAAAAAACCAACCTCGTCTAATCTTAATCGAAGAATTTACTATGTCATCTCCTAAATTTAAATTAACATATTAATTAATTAGTTTATTATATTTGCAAAAATATTATTAATAATTAATTTTAAAAAAAACGTCACCTGTAGCGACGTGTATTATATACAAAATTGTGACATGTATTTCACGTCGCAACTAAATCTGCATTATGTCTGCCACATCTACTTTTAAAGCAGATGCATGTTCCCTATATAACTATGTTGCAATGTGAATACCATGTCACAACTTTGTAACATGTATCCCACGTCGCAAAAATTTTGCCACTTGTTCCCCAGTGACATAATCTCTCACGTCATTGATTACATGTTGTGACGTGATTTCTCAAATTGTAACGTGAGTGTCTTTTTTATAGTGTAATGATCAGAGATATTTTTATTTGAGGAATCCTAAAGGATGGTTTAATATTTAATTTTAAGTTTTACAAATATTGTATAAATAAATTTAGTTACTAAAAACCAAAAACATTCATAATCTATAAACAATCTTTAATTTAATACTCTTATCTCTTTAGAAACTATATAACAATATGTTTGTAGCAATGAAGAAAAAAACTATTCTTTATTCAATCCTTTTAGATGTTCGATATTAAAAAAATCTTTAAAAAATGAAATTCTTGTAAACATTCAAAAATTATTTAAAAATTATTGTCTAGATACATGAAAATATTTATAATTTACTTAATCAGTAAAGACACCTTAAACAAAATTACTAATTTATATTATGAGACAAAATTAAAAAATATTATTTTTATAGATTCAATTTTTTTTTCCAATAAAATTTTGGTTGAAAATATAAATGAAATTTATATGCATATGTGTCTGGCTCACATTATTTATTCTATTCATATTTTGGTAAATTTTAATAGAGTTGAAATCTTGGATTTGAACTAAAATGAGTCTATTTATATTTGTTTGATAAAAAAATCTCCAAATTTTATATCTCATGCAAACTGTAAGAAGAAAAATGCAATAACATACTATAAAAATTCCAAAGTATAACACTACAAATATAAAATCCACAATAACATTTTATTTCAAATATAAAACTTTGACATTTAATCGCAAATAGTTGTACTAAATTAATTAATTATGGACATTATGTTCCTATTCATGAGTGGTACAAAATTAATGGTTTATAAACACTAGATTATTACTTCATTTAGTTTACAATGTTGTTATCTAGAAAAAACATATGGGGATGGGAAAGCGTAACATGTATTTGATCAGGTTGAAATTCGGGTTAGGGAAGCGTAACATCTATTTAAATGGGAATAATTTCGATGATCATTTGTATATGGGAATTATATTGGGGAGGTGATGTATCTCACACTAGTTTTATATTACAAGATAAATAGTTTGATTTGGGATTGCCCGTCTGATTTTGAGCAAATGTTTAAAGCAAATGAGCATAGATTGAATATTTTTAGAACTATTTGCTTGTAGCTTGTTGTTTCCGACTTTTAACCTTCATTTTTATTAAAAAAACCAACCTCGTCTAATCTTAATCGAAGAATTTACTATGTCATCTCCTAAATTTAAATTAACATATTAATTAATTAGTTTATTATATTTGGAAAAAGATTATTAATAATTAATTTTTAAAAAAAAAACGTCACCTGTAGCGACGTGTATTATATACAAAATTGTGACATGTATTTCACGTCGCAACTAAATCTGCATTATGTCTGCCACATCTGCTTTTAAAGCAGATGCATGTTCCCTATATAACTATGTTGCAATGTGAATACCACGTCACAACTTTGTAACATGTATCCCACGTCGCAAAAATTTTGCCACTTGTTCCCCAGTGACATAATCTCTCACGTCATTGATTACGTGTTGTGACGTGATTTCTCAAATTGTAACGTGAGAGTCTTTTTTATAGTGTAATGATCAGAGATATTTTTATTTGAGGAATCCTAAAGGATGGTTTAATATTTAATTTTAAGTGTTACAAATATTGTATAAATAAATTTAGTTAATAATAACTAAAAAAATTCATAATCTATAAACAATCTTTAATTTAATACTCTTATCTCTTTAGAAACTATATAACAATATGTTTGTAGCAATGAAGAAAAAAACTATTCTTTATTCAATCCTTTTAGATGTTCGATATTAAAAAAATCTTTAAAAATGAAAATCATGTAAACATTCAAAATTATTTAAAATTATTGTCTAGATACATGAAAATATTTATAATTTATTTAATCAATAAAGACACCTTAAACAAAATTACTAATTTATATTATGAGACAAAATTAAAAAATATTATTTTTATAGATTCAATTTTTTTTTTCCAATAAAATTTTGGTTGAAAATATAAATGAAATTTATATGCATATGTGTCTGGCTCACATTATTTATTCTATTCATATTTTGGTAAATTTTAATAGAGTTGAAATCTTGGATTTGAACTAAAATGAGTCTATTTATATTTGTTTGATAAAAAAATCTCCAAATTTTATATCTCATGCAAACTGTAAGAAGAAAAATGCAATAACATACTATAAAAATTCCAAAGTATAACACTACAAATATAAAATCCACAATAACATTTTATTTCAAATATAAAACTTTGACATTTAATCGCAAATAGTTGTACTAAATTAATTAATTATGGACATTATGTTCCTATTCATGAGTGGTACAAAATTAATGGTTTATAAACACTAGATTATTACTTCATTTAGTTTACAATGTTGTTATCTAGAAAAAACATATGGGGATGGGAAAGCGTAACATGTATTTGATCAGGTTGAAATTCGGGTTAGGGAAGCGTAACATCTATTTAAATGGGAATAATTTCGATGATCATTTGTATATGGGAATTATATTGGGGAGGTGATGTATCTCACACTAGTTTCATATTACAAGATAAATAGTTTGATTGGGGATTGCCCGTCTGATTTTGAGCAAATTTTTAAAGCAAATGAGCATAGATTGAATATTTTTAGAACTATTTGCTTGTAGTTTGTTGTTTTCGACTTTTAACCTTCATTTTTATTTAAAAAACAAACCCCGTCTAACCTTAATCAAAGAATTTACTATGTCATCTCCTAAATTTAAATTAACATATTAATTAATTAGTTTATTATATTTGCAAAAATATTATTAATAATTAATTTTAAAAAAAACGTCATCTGTAGCGACGTGTATTATATACAAAATTGTGACATGTATTTCACGTCGCAACTAAATCGCATTATATCGCCACACGCTTTTAAAGCAGATGCATGTTCCCTATATGACTATGTTGCAATGTGAATAACACGTCACAACTTTGTAACATGTATCCCACGTCGCAAAATTTTTGCCACTTGTTCCCCAGTGACATAATCTCTCACGTCATTGATTACATGTTGTGACTTGATTTCTCAAATTGTAACGTGAGTCTTTTTTATAGTGTAATGATCAGAGATATTTTTATTTGAGGAATCCTAAAGGATGGTTTAATATTCAATTTTAAGTTTTACGAATATTGTATAAATAAATTTAGTTACTAAAAACCAAAATCATTCATAATCTATAAACAATCTTTAATTTAATACTCTTATCTCTTTAGAAACTATATAACAATATGTTTGTAGCAATGAAGAAAAAAACTATTCTTTATTCAATCCTTTCAGATGTTTGATATTAAAAAAATCTTTAAAAAATGAAAATCATGTAAACATTCAAAAATTATTTAAAAATTATTGTCTAGATACATGAAAATATTTATAATTTATTTAATCAATAAAGACACCTTAAACAAAATTACTAATTTATATTATGAGACAAAATTAAAAAATATTATTTTTATAGATTCAATTTTGTCTTTTCCAATAAAATTTTGGTTTAAAATATAAATGAAATTTATATGCAAATGTGTCTAGCTCACACTATTTATTCTATTCATATTTTGGTAAATTTTAATAGAGTTGAAATCTTGGATTTGAACTAAAATGAGTCTATTTATATTTGTTTAATAAAAAATTCTAAAAATATGTTTGAAAAATTTAAAAATAAAAAATGTAAAATATATAATTATTGATATAACTTTATTTAGAAAAACAAATTCACACATAAATTGTACATATTTAAAATTGTGGACATTATTTCTAATCACATCATAAATTAATGGTTCATGAGATTGGGGACATGATTATTCATTCATGAATGGTATAAAAATGAGTATTAACAGATAAGTTTGAAAGTGAATATTTAGGGGTTGAAGATTGGTTAGGTAAAATCTATTAAAAATAAGATGAATATTAAGGTTAGAAAGTAAAATCTATTACATGGAAGATTTAATATAATTTAAATAATATAAATTATATTTATTTATATACATCGTTTTAATTTAAATTTAGTAAACAAATTCAATAATAAAAAATGTTTGGAAATTTTGAGCAAATGTTTTAAAGTAAATATAGATTGAATATTTTTGAATTTTGTGGATTGATTTTAATTAGAATTTTAAATTTCATTTAAATTTAATTAACAATTAATTAAAATTAAAATTTTTTATGTCATAAATAAAATTAAATTAACCTAATTAATAAAATATTTATTATATTTGCAAAATATTTTAATAATTAATTGAAAATAAAAAAAAAAAAACATGTTAGTTTGCGTTAAAATATATGTATAATAATAAATGCATTTGCCATAGCTACATGTGTTAGTTGTTTAAATGCAAATGGATATATATGACAAATTTGAAAATTAATTTCGTAAAAATTTCCATTTTTCCGATAAACTTTCATGACAACCTATAGTGACATTTCTCAATTTTAAAATAGACGTGATATAAATTTAAAGTAAGAATTCGATTGATCAAGAATGATTTCTTGGAATCCTAAAGGATGGATTTAATATCAAATTTAAATTTTACAAATATTGTATAAATAAATATATAATCAAATCATGTTAAACAAAAATATTTTATATCTTTCAATTTAATACTTAACTCTTATGAATATACAATATGTTTGCAATGAAGAAAAACTTTATTTAATCCTTTTAGATGTTCGATATTAAAAAATATTTAAAAATGAAAATTATGTAAAATTAGAAAAATTATTTCAACATTGTGAAAATATTTGATAAATTTATTTGCATCAAATGTTTAATCTTGACAATCCATAATCAAACAAATATTATAATTTATATTTGAGACAAAATTAAAAATATTATTTTATAGATTCAATTTTGTTTTTTTTCAATAAAATTTTGGTTGAAAATATAAATGAAATTTATATGCAAATGTGTCCGCTCACACTATTTATTCTATTCATATTTTGGTAAATTTTAATAGAGTTGAAATCTTGGATTTGAACTAAAATGAGTCTATTTATATTTGTTTAATAAAAAAATTCCAAATTTTATATCTTATGCAAACTGTAAAAAGAAAAATGCAATAGCATACTATCAAAATTCCAAAGTATAACACTACAAATATAAAATCCACAATAACATTTTATTTCAAATATAAAACTTTGACATTTAATCGCAAATAGTTGTACTAAATTAATTAATTATGGACATTATGTTCCTATTCATGAGTGGTACAAAATTAATGGTTTATAAACACTAGATTATTAATTCATTTAGTTTACAATGTTGTTATCTAGCCAAAACATGTGGGGATGGGGAAGCGTAACATCTATTTGATAAGATTGAAATTCAAGTTAGGGAAGGGTAACATCTATTTAAATGGGAATAATTTCGATGATCATTCGTATATGGGAATTGTATTGGGAAGGTGATGTATCTCACACTAGTTTCATATTACAAGATAAATAGTTTAATTGGGGATTGCCCGTCTGATTTTGAGCAAATTTTTAAAGCAAATGAGCATAGATTGAATATTTTTAGAACTATTTGCTTGTAGTTTGTTGTTTTCGACTTTTAACCTTCATTTTTATTAAAAAAACCAACCTCGTCTAACCTTAATCGAAGAATTTACTATGTCATCTCCTAAATTTAAATTAACATATTAATTAATTAGTTTATTATATTTGCAAAAAGATTATTAATAATTAATTTAAAAAAACGTCACTGGCGTGTATTATATACAAAATTGTGACATGTATTTCACGTCGCAACTAAATCTGCATTATGTCTGCCACATCTACTTTTAAAGCAGATGCATGTTCCCTATATAACTATGTTGCAATGTGAATACCACGTCACAACTTTGTAACATGTATCCCACGTCGCAAAAATTTTGCCACTTGACATAATCTCTCATTTGATTACATGTTGTGACGTGATTTCTCAAATTGTAACGTGAGAGTCTTTTTTATAGTGTAATGATCAGAGATATTTTTATTTGAGGAATCCTAAAGGATGGTTTAATATTTAATTTTAAGTTTAACAAATATTGTATAAATAAATTTAGTTAATAATAACTAAAAAAATTCATAATCTATGAACAATCTTTAATTTAATACTCTTATCTCTTTAGAAACTATATAACAATATGTTTGTAGCAATGAAGAAAAAAACTATTCTTTATTCAATCCTTTTAGATGTTCGATATTAAAAAAATCTTTAAAAAATGAAAATCATGTAAACATTCAAAAATTATTTCAAAATTATTGTCTAGATACATGAAAATATTTATAATTTATTTAATCAATAAAGACACCTTAAACAAAATTACTAATTTATTCCAATAAAATTTTGGTTGAAAATATAAATGAAATTTGTATGCAAATGTGTCTGGCTCACACTATTTATTCTATTCATATTTTGGTAAATTTTAATAGAGTTGAAATCTTGGATTTGAACTAAAATGAGTCTATTTATATTTGTTTAATAAAAAAATCTCCAAATTTTATATCTTATGCAAACTGTAAAAAGAAAAATGCAATAACATACTATAAAAATTCCAAAGTATAACACTACAAATATAAAATCCACAATAACATTTTATTTCAAATATAAAACTTTGACATTTAATCGCAAATAGTTGTACTAAATTAATTAATTATGGACATTATGTTCCTATTCATGAGTGGTACAAAATTAATGGTTTATAAACACTAGATTATTAATTCATTTAGTTTACAATGTTGTTATCTAGCCAAAACATGTGGGGATGGAAGCGTAACATCTATTTGATAAGGTTGAAATTTGTTAGAAGCGTAACATCTATTTTAATGGGAATAATTTCTGATATGGGAATTATATTGGGAGGTGATGTATCTCACACTAGTTTCATATTACAAGATAAATAGTTTGATTGGGATTGTCTCGATTTTGAGCAAATATTTAGAGCAAATGAGCATAGATTGAATATTTTAGAACTATTTGCTTGTAGTTTGTTGTTTTCGACTTTTAACCTTCATTTTATTAAAAAACAACCCGTCTAACCTTAATCAAGAATTTACTATGTCATCTCCTAAATTTAAATTAACATATTAATTAATTAGTTTATTATATTTAAAGATTATTAATAATTAATTTAAAAAAAAACGCATTATGAGTATTATATACAAAATTGTGACATGTATTTCACGTCGCAACTAAATCAATACGCCACATATTTTTAAATATGCATGTTCTATATAACTATGTTGCAATGTGAATACCACGTCACAACTTTGTAAAATGTATCCCACGTCAAAATTTTTGCCACTTGTTAAATGACATAATCTCTCACGCATTGATTACGTGTTGTGACGTGATTTCTCAAATTGAGAGTCTTTTTATAGTGCAATGATCGAGATATTTTATTTGAGGAATCCTAAAGGATGGTATAATATTTAATTTTAAGTTTTACAAATATTGTATAAATAAATTTAGTTACTAAAACCAAAACATTCATAATCTATAAACAATCTTTAATTTAATACTCTTATCTCTTTAGAAACTATATAACAATATGTTTGTAGCAATGAAGAAAAAACTATTCTTTATTCAATCCTTTTAGATGTTCCATATTAAATAAATCTTTAAAAATGAAAATCATGTAAACATTCAAAAATATTTCAAAATTATTGTCTAGATACATGAAAATATTTATAATTTATTTAATCAATAAAGACACCTTAAACAAAATTACTAATTTATATTATGAGACAAAATTAAAAATATTATTTTTATAGATTCAATTTTGTCTTTTTCAATAAAATTTTGGTTGAAAATATAAATGAAATTTATATGCAAATGTGTCTGGCTCACACTATTTATTCTATTCATATTTTGGTAAATTTTAATAGAGTTGAAATCTTGGATTTGAACTAAAATGAGTCTATTTATATTTGTTTAATAAAAAAATCTCCAAATTTTATATCTTATGCAAACTGTAAAAAGAAAAATGCAATAAAATACTATTAAAATTCCAAAGTATAACACTACAAATATAAAATCTACAATAACATTTTATTTCAAATATAAAACTTTGACATTTCATCGCAAATAGTTGTACTAAATTAATTAATTATTGACATTATGTTCCTATTCATGAGTGGTACAAAATTAATGGTTTATAAACACTAGATTATTAATTCATTTAGTTTACAATGTTGTTATCTAGCCAAAACATGGGGATGGGGAAGCGTAACATCTATTTGATAAGGTTGAAATTCGGGTTAGAAGCCTAACATCTATTTTAATGGGAATAATTTCGATGATCATTCGATATGGAATTATATTGGGGAGGTGATGTATCTCACACTAGTTTCATATTACAAGATAAATAGTTTGATTGGGGATTGCCCCTCATTTTGAGCAAATATTTAGAGCAAATGAGCATAGATTGAATAGTTTTAGAACTATTTGCTTGTAGATTGTTGTTTTCGACTTTTAACCTTCATTTTATTTAAAAACCAACCTCGTCTAACCTTAATCAAGAATTTACTATGTCATCTCCTAAATTTAAATTAACATATTAATTAATTAGTTTATTATATTTAAAAAGATTATTAAAATTAATTAAAAAAAAACGTCATGAGCGTGTATTATATACAAAATTGTGACATGTATTTCACGCGAACTAAATCAGATACGCCACATCCGCTTAAAGCGGATGCATGTTCCCTATATAACTATGTTGCAATGTGAATACCACGTCACAACTTTGTAACATGTATCCCACGTCGCAAAAATTTTGCCACTTGTTCCCCAGTGACATAATCTCTCACGTCATTGATTACGGGTTGTGAAGTGATTTCTCAAATTGTAACGTGAGAGTCTTTTTTATAGTGTAATGATCAGACATATTTTTATTTAAGGAATCCTAAAGGATGGTTTAATATTTAATTTTAAGTTTTACAAATGTTGTATAAATAAATTTAGTTAATAATAACTAAAAAAATTCATAATCTATAAACAATCTTTAATTTAATACTCTTATCTCTTTAGAAACTATATAACAATATGTTTGTAGCAATGAAGAAAAAAACTATTCTTTATTCAATCCATTTAGATGTTCGATATTAAAAAAATCTTTAAAAAATGAAAATCATGTAAACATTAAAAAATTATTTCAAAATTATTGTCTAGATACATGAAAATATTTATAATTTATTTAATCAATAAAGACACCTTAAACAAATTTACTAATTTATATTATGAGACAAAATTAAAAATATTATTTTATAGATTCAAATTTTGTTTTTCCAATAAAATTTTGGTTGAAAATATAAATGAAATTTGTATGCAAATTACACTATTTATTCTATTCTTTTTGGTAAATTTTAATAGAGTTTAAATTTGAACTAAAATGAGTCTATTTATATTTGTTTAATAAAAAAAATTTTATATTTTATGCAAATAAAAAGAAAATGCAATAACATACTAAATATTCCAAAGTATAACACTACAAATATAAAATAATAACATTTTATTTCAAATATAAAACTTTGACATTTAATCGCAAATAGTTGTACTAAATTAATTAATTATGGACATTATGTTCCTATTCATTAGTGGTACAAAATTAATGGTTTATAAACACTAGATTATTAATTCATTTAGTTTACAATGTTGTTATCTAGCCAAAACATGTGGGGATGGGGAAGCGAACATCTATTTGATAAGGTTGAAACATCATGAATAATCATTTTGATATGGGAATTATAATGTATCACACTAATTATTTTTTAGAGAAAATGAGCATAGATTGAATAGTTTTAGAAACTATTTTTTACCTTTTATTGTTTTAATTTTAACCTTCATTAATCATATTTGTATTTTAATTTTCAGCGTATGCATGTTCTATATAACCATGTTGCAATGTGAATACCACGTCACAACATAGTAACATGTATCCCATCAAAAATTTTGCCACTTGTTTTGACATAATCTCTCACGTCATTGATTACATGTTGTGACGTGATTTCTCAAATTGTAACGTGAGAGTCTTTTTTATAGTGTAATGATCAGAGATATTTTTATTTGAGGAATCCTAAAGGATGGTTTAATATTTAATTTAAAGTTTTACAAATATTGTATAAATAAATTTAGTTAATAATAACTAAAAAAATTCATAATCTATAAACAATCTTTAATTTAATACTCTTATCTCTTTAGAAACTATATAACAATATGTTTGTAGCAATGAAGAAAAAAACTATTCTTTATTCAATCCTTTTAGATGTTCGATATTAAAAAAATCTTTAAAAAATGAAAATCATGTAAACATTCAAAAATTATTTCAAAATTATTGTCTAGATACATGAAAATATTTATAATTTATTTAATCAATAAAGACACCTTAAACAAAATTACTAATTTATATTATGAGACAAAATTAAAGAATATTATTTTATAGATTCAATTTTGTCTTTTTCCAATAAAATTTTGGTTGAAAATATAAATGAAATTTATATGCAAATGTGTCTGGCTCACACTATTTATTCTATTCATATTTTGGTAAATTTTAATAGAGTTGAAATCTTGGATTTGAACTAAAATGAGTCTATTTATATTTGTTTAATAAAAAAAATCTCCAAATTTTATATCTTATGCAAACTGTAAAAAGAAAAATGCAATAACATACTATAAAAATTCCAAAGTATAACACTACAAATATAAAATCCACAATAACATTTTATTTCAAATATAAAACTTTGACATTTAATCGCAAATAGTTGTACTAAATTAATTAATTATGGACATTATGTTCCTATTCATGAGTGGTACAAAATTAATGGTTTATAAACACTAGATTATTAATTCATTTAGTTTACAATGTTGTTATCTAGCCAAAACATGTGGGGATGGGGAAGCGTAACATCTATTTGATAAGGTTGAAATTCGGGTTAGGGAAGCGTAACATCTATTTTAATGGGAATAATTTCGATGAGCATTCGTATATGGGAATTATATTGGGGAGGTGATGTATCTCACACTAGTTTCATATTACAAGATAAATAGTTTGATTCGGGATTGCCCGTCTGATTTTGAGCAAATATTTAGAGCAAATGAGCATAGATTGAATAGTTTTAGAACTATTTGCTTGTAGATTGTTGTTTTCGACTTTTAACCTTCATTTTTATTAAAAAAAAACAACCTCGTCTAACCTTAATCGAAGAATTTACTATGTCATCTCCTAAATGTAAATTAACATATTAATTAATTAGTTTATTATATTTGGAAAAAGATTATTAATAATTAATTTAAAAAACAAAAAACGCCACCTGTAGCGACGTGTATTATATACAAAATTGTGACATGTATTTCACGTCGCAACTAAATCTGCATTACGTCTGCCACATCTGCTTTTAAAGCAGATGCATGTTCCCTATATAACTATGTTGCAATGTGAATACCACGTCACAACTTTGTAAAATGTGTCCCACGTCGCAAAATTTTTGCCACTTGTTCCCCGGTGACATAATCTCTCACGTCATTGATTACGTGTTGTGACGTGATTTCTCAAATTGTAACGTGAGAGTCTTTTTTATAGTGTAATGATCAGAGATATTTTTATTTGAGGAATCCTAAAGGATGGTATAATATTTAATTTTAAGCTTTACAAATATTGTATAAATAAATTTAGTTACTAAAAACCAAACACATTCATAATCTATAAACAATCTTTAATTTAATACTCTTATCTCTTTAGAAACTATATAACAATATGTTTGTAGCAATGAAGAAAAAAACTATTCTTTATTCAATCCTTTTAGATGTTCCATATTAAATAAATCTTTAAAAAATGAAAATCATGTAAACATTCAAAAAATATTTCAAAATTATTGTCTAGATACATGAAAATATTTATAATTTATTTAATCAATAAAGACACCTTAAACAAAATTACTAATTTATATTATGAGACAAAATTAAAAAGTATTATTTTTATAGATTCAATTTTTGTCTTTTTCCAATAAAATTTTGGTTGAAAATATAAATGAAATTTGTATGCAAATGTGTCTGGCTCACACTATTTATTCTATTCATATTTTGGTAAATTTTAATAGAGTTGAAATCTTGGATTTGAACTAAAATGAGTCTATTTATATTTGTTTAATAAAAAAATCTCCAAATTTTATATCTTATGCAAACTGTAAAAGAAAAATGCAATAACATACTATTAAAATTCCAAAGTATAACACTACAAATATAAAATCTACAATAACATTTTATTTCAAATATAAAACTTTGACATTTCATCGCAAATAGTTGTACTAAATTAATTAATTATGGACATTATGTTCCTATTCATGAGTGGTACAAAATTAATGGTTTATAAACACTAGATTATTAATTCATTTAGTTTACAATGTTGTTATCTAGCCAAAACATGTGGGGATGGGGAAGCGTAACATCTATTTGATAAGGTTGAAATTCGGGTTAGGGAAGCCTAACATCTATTTTAATGGGAATAATTTCGATGATCATTCGTATATGGGAATTATATTGGGGAGGTGATGTATCTCACACTAGTTTCATATTACAAGATAAATAGTTTGATTGGGGATTGCCCGCCTCATTTTGAGCAAATATTTAGAGCAAATGAGCATAGATTGAATAGTTTTAGAACTATTTGCTTGTAGTTTGTTGTTTTCGACTTTTAACCTTCATTTTTATTAAAAAAAACCAACCTCGTCTAACCTTAATCGAAGAATCTACTATGTCATCTCTTAAATTTAAATTAACATATTAATTAATTAGTTTATTATATTTGCATAAAGATTATTAATAATTAATTTTAAAAAAAAACGTCACGTGTTGCGACGTGTATTATATACAAAATTGTGACATGTATTTCGCGTCGCACCTGAATCTGCATTATGTCTGCCACATCTGCTTTTAAAGCAGATGCATGTTCCCTATATAACTATGTTGCAATGTGAATACCACGTCACAACTTTGTAACATGTATCCCACGTCGCAAAAATTTTGCCACTTGTTCCCCAGTGACATAATCTCTCACGTCATTGATTACATGTTGTGACGTGATTTCTCAAATTGTAACGTGAGAGTCTTTTTTATAGTGTAATGATCAGAGATATTTTTATTTGAGGAATCCTAAAGGATGGTTTAATATTTAATTTTAAGTTTTACAAATATTGTATAAATAAATTTAGTTAATAATAACTAAAAACATTCATAATCTATAAACAATCTTTAATTTAATACTCTTATCTCTTTAGAAACTATATAACAATATGTTTGTAGCAATGAAGAAAAAAACTATTCTTTATTCAATCCATTTAGATGTTCGATATTAAAAAAATCTTTAAAAAATGAAAATCATGTAAACATTAAAAAATTATTTCAAAATTATTGTCTAGATACATGAAAATATTTATAATTTATTTAATCAATAAAGACACCTTAAACAAATTTACTAATTTATATTATGAGACAAAATTAAAAAATATTATTTTTATAGATTCAAATTTTGTCTTTTTCCAATAAAATTTTGGTTGAAAATATAAATGAAATTTGTATGCAAATGTGTCTGGCTCACACTATTTATTCTATTCTTATTTTGGTAAATTTTAATAGAGTTGAAATCTTAAATTTGAACTAACATGAGTCTATTTATATTTGTTTAATAAAAAAATCTCCAAATTTTATATTTTATGCAAACTGTAAAAAGAAAATGCAATAACATACTACAAATATTCCAAAGTATAACACTACAAATATAAAATCTACAATAACATTTTATTTCAAATATAAAACTTTGACATTTAATCGCAAATAGTTGTACTAAATTAATTAATTATGGACATTATGTTCCTATTCATTAGTGGTACAAAATTAATGGTTTATAAACACTAGATTATTACTTCATTTAGTTTACAATGTTGTTATCTAGAAAAAACATATGGGGATGGGAAAGCGTAACATGTATTTGATCAGGTTGAAATTCGGGTTAGGGAAGCGTAACATCTATTTAAATGGGAATAATTTCGATGATCATTTGTATATGGGAATTATATTGGGGAGGTGATGTATCTCACACTAGTTTTATATTACAAGATAAATAGTTTGATTTGGGATTGCCCGTCTGATTTTGAGCAAATGTTTAAAGCAAATGAGCATAGATTGAATATTTTTAGAACTATTTGCTTGTAGTTTGTTGTTTTCGACTTTTAACCTTCATTTTTATTAAAAAAAAGCAACCTCGTCTAACCTTAATCGAAGAATTTACTATGTCATCTCCTAAATTTAAATTAACATATTAATTAATTAGTTTATTATATTTGGAAAAAGATTATTAATAATTAATTTTAAAAAAAAAACGTCACCTGTAGCGAAGTGTATTATATACAAAATTGTGACATGTATTTCACGTCGCAACTAAATCTGCATTATGTCTGTCACATCTGCTTTTAAAGCAGATGCATGTTCCCTGTATAACTATGTTGCAATGTGAATACCACGTCACAACATAGTAACATGTATCCCACGTCGCAAAAATTTTGCCACTTGTTCCCCAGTGACATAATCTCTCACGTCATTGATTACATGTTGTGACGTGATTTCTCAAATTGTAACGTGAGAGTCTTTTTTATAGTGTAATGATCAGAGATATTTTTATTTGAGGAATCCTAAAGGATGGTTTAATATTTAATTTTAAGTTTTACAAATATTGTATAAATAAATTTAGTTAATAATAACTAAAAAAATTCATAATCTATAAACAATCTTTAATTTAATACTCTTATCTCTTTAGAAACTACATAACAATATGTTTGTAGCAATGAAGAAAAAAACTATTCTTTATTCAATCCTTTTAGATGTTCGATATTAAAAAAATCTTTAAAAAATGAAAATCATGTAAACATTCAAAAATTATTTCAAAATTATTGTCTAGATACATGAAAATATTTATAATTTATTTAATCAATAAAGACACCTTAAACAAAATTACTAATTTATATTATGAGACAAAATTAAAAAATATTATTTTTATAGATTCAATTTTTGTCTTTTTCCAATAAAATTTTGGTTGAAAATAGAAATGAAATTTGTATGCAAATGTGTCTGGCTCACACTATTTATTCTATTCATATTTTGGTAAATTTTAATAGAGTTGAAATCTTAAATTTGAACTAAAATGAGTCTATTTATATTTGTTTAATAAAAAAATCTCCAAATTTTATATCTTATGCAAACTGTAAAAAGAAAAATGCAATAACATACTACAAAAATTCCAAAGTATAACACTACAAATATAAAATCTACAATAACATTTTATTTCAAATATAAAACTTTGACATTTAATCGCAAATAGTTGTACTAAATTAATTAATTATGGACATTATGTTCCTATTCATGAGTGGTACAAAATTAATGGTTTATAAACACTAGATTATTAATTCATTTAGTTTACAATGTTGTTATCTAGCCAAAACACGTGGGGATGGGGAAGCGTAACATCTATTTGATAAGGTTGAAATTCGGGTTAGGGAAGCGTAACATCTATTTTAATGGGAATAATTTCGATGATCATTCGTATATGGGAATTATATTGGGGAGGTGATGTATCTCACACTAGTTTCATATTACAAGATAAATAGTTTGATTGGGGATTGCCCGTCTGATTTTGAGCAAATTTTAAGAGCAAATGAGGATAGATTGAATAGTTTTAGAACTATTTGCTTGTAGTTTGTTGTTTTCGACTTTTAACCTTCATTTTATTTAAAAAAAACCAACCTCGTCTAACCTTAATCGAAGAATTTACTATGTCATCTCCTAAATTTAAATTAACATATTAATTAATTAGTTTATTATATTTGGAAAAAGATTATTAATAAATTTTAAAAAACGTCACCGTAGCGAAGTGTATTATATACAAAATTGTGACATGTATTTCGCAACTAAATCAGATAATCGCCACATCTGCTTTTAAAGCAGATGCATGTTCCCTGTATAACTATGTTGCAATGTGAATACCACGTCACAACATAGTAACATGTATCCCACGTCGCAAAAATTTTGCCACTTGTTCCCCAGTGACATAATCTCTCACGTCATTGATTACATGTTGTGACGTGATTTCTCAAATTGTAACGTGAGAGTCTTTTTTATAGTGTAATGATCAGAGATATTTTTATTTGAGGAATCCTAAAGGATGGTTTAATATTTAATTTTAAGTTTTACAAATATTGTATAAATAAATTTAGTTAATAATAACTAAAAAAATTCATAATCTATAAACAATCTTTAATTTAATACTCTTATCTCTTTAGAAACTATATAACAATATGTTTGTAGCAATGAAGAAAAAAACTATTCTTTATTCAATCCTTTTAGATGTTCGATATTAAAAAAATCTTTAAAAAATGAAAATCATGTAAACATTCAAAAATTATTTCAAAATTATTGTCTAGATACATGAAAATATTTATAATTTATTTAATCAATAAAGACACCTTAAACAAAATTACTAATTTATATTATGAGACAAAATTAAAAATATTATTTTTATAGATTCAATTTTTGTCTTTTTCCAATAAAATTTTGGTTGAAAATACAAATGAAATTTATATGCAAATGTGTCCGCTCACACTATTTATTCTATTCATATTTTGTAAATTTTAATAGAGTTGAAATCTTAAATTTGAACTAAAATGAGTCTATTTATATTTGTTTAATAAAAAAATCTCCAAATTTTATATCTTATGCAAACTGTAAAAAGAAAAATGCAATAACATACTACAAAAATTCCAAAGTATAACACTACAAATATAAAATCTACAAAAACATTTTATTTCAAATATAAAACTTTGACATTTAATCGCAAATAGTTGTACTAAATTAATTAATTATGGACATTATGTTCCTATTCATGAGTGCTACAAAATTAATGGTTTATAAACACTAGATTATTAATTCATTTAGTTTACAATGTTGTTATCTAGCCAAGACACGTGGGGATGGGGAAGCGTAACATCTATTTGATAAGGTTGAAATTCGGGTTAGGGAAGCGTAACATCTATTTTAATGGGAATAATTTCGATGATCATTCGTATATGGGAATTATATTGGGGAGGTGATGTATCTCACACTAGTTTCATATTACAAGATAAATAGTTTGATTCGGGATTGCCCGTCTGATTTTGAGCAAATTTTTTGAGCAAATGAGCATAGATTGAATAGTTTTAGAACTATTTGCTTGTAGTTTGTTGTTTTCGACTTTTAACCTTCATTTTTATTAAAAAACCAACCTCGTCTAACCTTAATAATTTACTATGTCATCTCCTAAATTAAATTAACATATTAATTAATTAGTTTATTATATTTGGAAAAATTATTAATAATAATTTTTAAAAAACGTCACCGTAGCGACGTGTATTATATACAAAATTGTGACATGTATTTCACGTAAAATCGCATTATGTCTACCACATTTAAAGCGATGCATGTTCCTATAAAACTATGTTGCAATGTGAATACCACGTCACAACTTTGTAACATGTATCCACGTCGCAAAAATTTTGCCACTTGTTCCCCAGTGACATAATCTCTCGTCATTGATTACATGTTGTGACGTGATTTCTCAAATTGTAACGTGAGAGTCTTTTTATAGTGTAATGATCGAGATATTTTTATTTGAGGAATCCTAAAGGATGGTTTAATATTTAATTTTAAGTTTTACAAATATTGTATAAATAAATTTAGTTAATAATAACTAAAAATTCATAATCTATAAACAATCTTTAATTTAATACTCTTATCTCTTTAGAAACTATATAACAATATGTTTGTAGCAATGAAGAAAAAAACTATTCTTTATTCAATCCTTTTAGATGTTCGATATTAAAAAAATCTTTAAAAAATGAAAATCATGTAAACATTCAAAAATTATTTCAAAATTATTGTCTAGATACATGAAAATATTTATAATTTATTTAATCAATAAAGACACCTTAAACAAAATTACTAATTTATATTATGAGACAAAATTAAAAATATTATTTTTATAGATTCAATTTTGTCTTTTCCAATAAAATTTTGGTTGAAAATAGAAATGAAATTTGTATGCAAATGTGTCTGGCTCACACTATTTATTCTATTCATATTTTGGTAAATTTTAATAGAGTTGAAATCTTAAATTTGAACTAAAATGAGTCTATTTATATTTGTTTAATAAAAAAATCTCCAAATTCTATATCTTATGCAAACTGTAAAAAGAAAAATGCAATAACATACTACAAAAATTCCAAAGTATAACACTACAAATATAAAATCTACAATAACATTTTATTTCAAAAATAAAACTTTGACATTTAATCGCAAATAGTTGTACTAAATTAATTAATTATGGACATTATGTTCCTATTCATGAGTGGTACAAAATTAATGGTTTATAAACACTAGATTATTAATTCATTTAGTTTACAATGTTGTTATCTAGCCAAAACACGTGGGGATGGGGAAGCGTAACATCTATTTGATAAGGTAGAAATTCGGGTTAGGGAAGCGTAACATCTATTTTAATGGGAATAATTTCGATTATCATTCGTATATGGGAATTATATTGGGGAGGTGATGTATCTCACACTAGTTTCATATTACAAGATAAATAGTTTGATTGGGGATTGCCCGTCTGATTTTGAGCAAATTTTAAGAGCAAATGAGGATAGATTGAATGGTTTTAGAACTATTTGCTTGTAGTTTGTTGTTTTCGACTTTTAACCTTCATTTTTATTTAAAAAACCAACCTCGTCTAACCTTAATCGAAGAATTTACTATGTCATCTCCTAAATTTAAATTAACATATTAATTAATTAGTTTATTATATTTGGAAAAAGATTAATAATAATAAATTTTTTTAAAAAAAACGTCACCTGTAGCGAAGTGTATTATATACAAAATTGTGACATGTATTTCACGTCGCAACTAAATCTGCATTATGTCTGTCACATCTGCTTTTAAAGCAGATGCATGTTCCCTGTATAACTATGTTGCAATGTGAATACCACGTCACAACATAGTAACATGTATCCCACGTCGCAAAAATTTTGCCACTTGTTCCCCAGTGACATAATCTCTCACGTCATTGATTACATGTTGTGACGTGATTTCTCAAATTGTAACGTGAGAGTCTTTTTTATAGTGTAATGATCAGAGATATTTTTATTTGAGGAATCCTAAAGGATGGTTTAATATTTAATTTTAAGTTTTACAAATATTGTATAAATAAATTTAGTTAATAATAACTAAAAAAATTCATAATCTATAAACAATCTTTAATTTAATACTCTTATCTCTTTAGAAACTACATAACAATATGTTTGTAGCAATGAAGAAAAAAACTATTCTTTATTCAATCCTTTTAGATGTTCGATATTAAAAAAATCTTTAAAAAATGAAAATCATGTAAACATTCAAAAATTATTTCAAAATTATTGTCTAGATACATGAAAATATTTATAATTTATTTAATCAATAAAGACACCTTAAACAAAATTACTAATTTATATTATGAGACAAAATTAAATAATATTATTTTTATAGATTCAATTTTTGTCTTTTTCCAATAAAATTTTGGTTGAAAATAGAAATGAAATTTTATGCAAAATGTCTGCTCACACTATTTATTCTATTCATATTTTGGTAAATTTTAATAGAGTTGAAATCTTAAATTTGAACTAAAATGAGTCTATTTATATTTGTTTAATAAAAAAATCTCCAAATTTTATATCTTATGCAAACTGTAAAAAGAAAAATGCAATAACATACTACAAAAATTCCAAAGTATAACACTACAGATATAAAATTTACAAAAACATTTTATTTCAAATATAAAACTTTGACATTTAATCGCAAATAGTTGTACTAAATTAATTAATTATGGACATTATGTTCCTATTCATGAGTGCTACAAAATTAATGGTTTATAAACACTAGATTATTAATTCATTTAGTTTACAATGTTGTTATCTAGCCAAGACACGTGGGGATGGGGAAGCGTAACATCTATTTTATAAGGTTGAAATTGGTTAGGAAGCGTAACATCTATTTTAATGGGAATAATTTCGATGATCATTCGATATGGAATTATATTGGGAGGTGATGTATCTCACACTAGTTTCATATTACAAGATAAATAGTTTGATTGGGATTGCCGTCGATTTTGAGCAAATTTTTTGAGCAAATGAGGATAGATTGAATGGTTTTAGAACTATTTGCTTGTAGTTTGTTGTTTTCGACTTTTAACCTTCATTTTTATTAAAAAAAACCAACATCGTCTAACCTTAATCGAAGAATTTACTATGTCATCTCCTAAATTTAAATTAACATATTAATTAATTAGTTTATTATATTTGGAAAAAGATTATTAATAATAAATTTTTAAAAAAAAAACGTCACCTGTAGCGACGTGTATTATATACAAAATTGTGACATGTATTTCACGTCGCAACTAAATCTGCATTATGTCTACCACATATGCTTTTAAAGCAGATGCATGTTCCCTATAAAACTATGTTGCAATGTGAATACCACGTCACAACATAGTAACATGTATCCCACGTCGCAAAAATTTTGCCACTTGTTCCCCAGTGACATAATCTCTCACGTCATTGATTACATGTTGTGACGTGATTTCTCAAATTGTAACGTGAGAGTCTTTTTTATAGTGTAATGATCAGAGATATTTTTATTTGAGGAATCCTAAAGGATGGTTTAATATTTAATTTTAAGTTTTACAAATATTGTATAAATAAATTTAGTTAACAATAACTAAAAAAATTCATAATCTATAAACAAGCTTTAATTTAATACTCTTATCTCTTTAGAAACTATATAACAATATGTTTGTAGCAATGAAGAAAAAAACTATTCTTTATTCAATCCTTTTAGATGTTCGATATTAAAAAAATCTTTAAAAAATGAAATTCTTGTAAACATTCAAAAATTATTTAAAAATTATTGTCTAGATACATGAAAATATTTATAATTTATTTAATCAATAAAGACACCTTAAACAAAATTACTAATTTATATTATGAGACAAAATTAAAAAATATTATTTTTATAGATTCAATTTTTGTCTTTTTCCAATAAAATTTTGGTTGAAAATATAAATGAAATTTGTATGCAAATGTGTCTGGCTCACACTATTTATTCTATTCATATTTTGGTAAATTTTAATAGAGTTGAAATCTTAAATTTGAACTAAAATGAGTCTATTTATATTTGTTTAATAAAAAAATCTCCAAATTTATATCTTATGCAAACAAAAAGAAAATGCAATAACATACTACAAAAATTCCAAAGTATAACACTACAAATATAAAATCTACAATAACATTTTATTTCAAAATAAAACTTTGACATTTAATCGCAAATAGTTGTACTAAATTAATTAATTATGGACATTATGTTCCTATTCATGAGTGGTACAAAATTAATGGTTTATAAACACTAGATTATTAATTCATTTAGTTTACAATGTTGTTATCTAGCCAAAACACGTGGGGATGGGGAAGCGTAACATCTATTTGATAAGGTAGAAATTCGGGTTAGAAGCGTAACATCTATTTTAATGGGAATAATTTCGATTATCATTCAGATATGGAATTATATTGGGGAGGTGATGTATCTCACACTAGTTTCATATTACAAGATAAATAGTTTGATTGGGGATTGCCCGTCTGATTTTGAGCAAATTTTAAGAGCAAATGAGGATAGATTGAATGGTTTTAGAACTATTTGCTTGTAGTTTGTTGTTTTCGACTTTTAACCTTCATTTTATTTTAAAACCAACCTCGTCTAACCTTAATCAAGAATTTACTATGTCATCTCCTAAATTTAAATTAACATATTAATTAATTAGTTTATTATATTTGAAAAAGATTAATAATAATAAATTTTTAAAACGCCAATTGTGAAGTGTATTATATACAAAATTGTGACATGTATTTCACGTCGCAACTAAATCAGATATACATCACATCCGCTTTTAAAGCGTATGCATGTTATATAACTATGTTGCAATGTGAATACCACGTCACAACATAGTAACATGTATCCCACGTCGAAAAATTTTGCCACTTGTTCCCTGACATAATCTCTCACGCATTGATTACATGTTGTGACGTGATTTCTCAAATTGTAACGTGAGAGTCTTTTTTATAGTGTAATGATCAGAGATATTTTTATTTGAGGAATCCTAAAGGATGGTTTAATATTTAATTTTAAGTTTTACAAATATTGTATAAATAAATTTAGTTAATAATAACTAAAAAAATTCATAATCTATAAACAATCTTTAATTTAATACTCTTATCTCTTTAGAAACTACATAACAATGTGTTTGTAGCAATGAAGAAAAAAACTATTCTTTATTCAATCCTTTTAGATGTTCGATATTAAAAAAATCTTTAAAAAATGAAAATCATGTAAACATTCAAAAATTATTTCAAAATTATTGTCTAGATACATGAAAATATTTATAATTTATTTAATCAATAAAGACACCTTAAACAAAATTACTAATTTATATTATGAGACAAAATTAAATAATATTATTTTTATAGATTCAATTTTGTCTTTTCCAATAAAATTTTGGTTGAAAATAAATGAAATTTGTATGCAAATGTGTCTGGCTCACACTATTTATTCTATTCATATTTTGGTAAATTTTAATAGAGTTGAAATCTTAAATTTGAACTAAAATGAGTCTATTTATATTTGTTTAATAAAAAAATCTCCAAATTTTATATCTTATGCAAATAAAAAAAATGCAATAACATACTATAAAATTCCAAAGTATAACACTACAAATATAAAATCTACAAAAACATTTTATTTCAAATATAAAACTTTGACATTTAATCGCAAATAGTTGTACTAAATTAATTAATTATGGACATTATGTTCCTATTCATGAGTGCTACAAAATTAATGGTTTATAAACACTAGATTATTAATTCATTTAGTTTACAATGTTGTTATCTAGCCAAGACACGTGGGGATGGGGAAGCGTAACATCTATTTTATAAGGTTGAAATTCGGGTTAGGGAAGCGTAACATCGATTTTAATGGGAATAATTTCGATGATCATTCGTATATGGGAATTATATTGGGGAGGTGATGTATCTCACACTAGTTTCATATTACAAGATAAATAGTTTGATTCGGATTGCCGTCTCGATTTTGAGCAAATTTTGAGCAAATGAGGATAGATTGAATATTTTAGAACTATTTGCTTGTAGTTTGTTGTTTTCGACTTTTAACCTTCATTTTTATTAAAAAAAACCAACCTCGTCTAACCTTAATCGAAGAATTTACTATGTCATCTCCTAAATTTAAATTAACATATTAATTAATTAGTTTATTATATTTGGAAAAAGATTATTAATAATAAATTTTTTAAAAAAAAACGTCACCTGTAGCGACGTGTATTATATACAAAATTGTGACATGTATTTCACGTCGCAACTAAATCTGCATTATGTCTACCACATATGCTTTTAAAGCAGATGCATGTTCCCTATAAAACTATGTTGCAATGTGAATACCACGTCACAACATAGTAACATGTATCCCACGTCGCAAAAATTTTGCCACTTGTTCCCAGGATATAATCTCTCACGCCATTGATTACATGTTGTGACGTGATTTCTCAAATTGTAACGTGAGAGTCTTTTTTATAGTGTAATGATCAGAGATATTTTTATTTGAGGAATCCTAAAGGATGGTTTAATATTTAATTTTAAGTTTTACAAATATTGTATAAATAAATTTAGTTAACAATAACTAAAAAAAATTCATAATCTATAAACAATCTTTAATTTAATACTCTTATCTCTTTAGAAACTATATAACAATATGTTTGTAGCAATGAAGAAAAAAACTATTCTTTATTCAATCCTTTTAGATGTTCGATATTAAAAAAATCTTTAAAAAATGAAAATCATGTAAACATTCAAAAATTATTTCAAAATTATTGTCTAGATACATGAAAATATTTATAATTTATTTAATCAATAAAGACACCTTAAACAAAATTACTAATTTATATTATGAGACAAAATTAAAAAATGTTATTTTTATAGATTCAATTTTTGTCTTTTTCCAATAAAATTTTGGTTGAAAATAGAAATGAAATTTGTATGCAAATTTGTCTGGCTCACACTATTTATTCTATTCATATTTTGGTAAACTTTAATATAGTTGAAATCTTAAACTTGAACTAAAATGAGTCTATTTATATTTGTTTAATAAAAAAATCTCCAAATTTTATATCTTATGCAAACTGTAAAAAGAAAAATGCAATAACATACTACAAAAATTCCAAAGTATAACACTACAAATATAAAATCCACAATAACATTTTATTTCAAATATAAAACTTTGACATTTAATCGCAAATAGTTGTACTAAATTAATTAATTATGAACATTATGTTCCTATTCATGAGTGCTACAAAATTAATGGTTTATAAACACTAGATTATTAATTCATTTAGTTTACAATGTTGTTATCTAGCCAAAACATGTGGGGATGGGGAAGCGTAACATCTAGTTGATAAGGTTGAAATTCGGGTTAGGGAAGCGTAACATCTATTTAAATGGGAATAATTTCGATTATCATTCGTATATGGGAATTATATTGGGGAGGTGATGTATCTCACACTAGTTTCATATTACAAGATAATAGTTTGATTGGGGATTGCCCGTCTGATTTTGAGCAAATTTTTAGAGCAAATGAGCATAGATTGAATAGTTTTAGAACTATTTGCTTGTAGTTTGTTGTTTTCGACTTTTAACCTTCATTTTTATTAAAAAAAACCAACCTCGTCTAACCTTAATCGAAGAATTTACTATGTCATCTCCTAAATTTAAATTAACATATTAATTAATTAGTTTATTATATTTGCAAAAATATTATTAATAATTAATTTATAAAAAAAAACGTCATCTGTAGCGACGTGTATTATATACAAAATTGTGACATGTATTTCACGTCGCAACTAAATCTGCATTATGTCTGTCACATCTGCTTTTAAAGCAGATGCATGTTCCCTGTATAACTATGTTGCAATGTGAATACCACGTCACAACATAGTAACATGTATCCCACGTCGCAAAAATTTTGCCACTTGTTCCCCAGTGACATAATCTCTCACGTCATTGATTACATGTTGTGACGTGATTTCTCAAATTGTAACGTGAGAGTCTTTTTTATAGTGTAATGATCAGAGATATTTTTATTTGAGGAATCCTAAAGGATGGTTTAATATTTAATTTTAAGTTTTACAAATATTGTATAAATAAATTTAGTTACTAAAAACCAAAAACATTCATAATCTATAAACAATCTTTAATTTAATACTCTTATCTCTTTAGAAACTATATAACAATATGTTTGTAGCAATGAAGAAAAAAACTATTCTTTATTCAATCCTTTTAGATGTTCGATATTAAAAAAATCTTTAAAAAATGAAAATCATGTAAACATTCAAAAATTATTTCAAAATTATTGTCTAGATACATGAAAATATTTATAATTTATTTAATCAATAAAGACACCATAAATATAATTACTAATTTATATTACGAGAAAAAATTAAAAAATATTATTTTTATAGATTCAATTTTTTTCTTTTTCCAATAAAATTTTGGTTGAAAATATAAATGAAATTTATATGCAAATGTGTCTGGCTCACACTATTTATTCTGTTCATATTTTGGTAAATTTTATTAGAGTTGAAAGCTTGGATTTGAACTAAAATGAGTCTATTTATATATGTTTAATAAAAAAATCTCCAAATTTTATATCTTATGGAAACTTTAAAAAGAAAAATGCAATAACATACTATAAAAATTCCAAAGTATAACACTACAAATATAAAATCCACAATAACATTTTATTTCAAATATAAAACTTTGACATTTAATCTCAAATAGTTGTACTAAATTAATTAATTATGGACATTATGTTCCCTATTCATGAGTGGTACAAAATTAATGGTTTATAAACACTAGATTATTCATTTATTTAGTTTACAATGTTGTTATCTAGCTAAAACATGTGGGGATGCTTACCTTGTTAAGATATACGGGTTTACTAAGGGTTAAAACTTGTTAATTATCTGAAATTTGATAAGGTTGAAATTTGGTGAGAGAAGCGTAACATCTATTGGAATGAGAATACTTTCGAAGATCATTCATATATGGGAACTGTATTGGAAGGTGATGTATCTCACACTAGTTTCACATTACAAGATAAATAGTTTGATTGGGGATTATCCGTCTGATTTTGAGCATATTTTTAGAGCAAATGAGTATAGATTGAATATTTTTAGAACTATTTGCTTGTAGTTTGTTGTTTTCAACTTTTAACTTTTTTTCTATTAAAAAAAACCAACCCCGTCTAACATTAATCAAAGAATTTATTATGTAATCTCCTAAATTTAAATTAACATGCTAAAGTAGTATTTTTAGATTGAATTTTGTGTATTATGAGTATTTATAGAATTTTATTGAGTTAATACGTTTTTAATGAAATTTTGAAAAACAATGAAAAAATCGATATTTTTAAAAGATTTTTGAGTTATATAGAAGTAACTCCAAAAACCTACAAAACATTTTGATAAATAGAATAGTATTAGAAAATTTTGTCTAAGTACTGTCATACCGCAAATTTTGACCTAATATACCACCTTACATTTGTATTGTTGCATAACTAACAGTTCAGACAACATTAATCGGGTATAGCATTCACAGGTCAAAATTAGGGTTTCATCAGATTTTCATCTGATTCAAGAGCTAACCAATTAGGGTTTGAGATTTTCTCACTCCATTTGACCTATCTTGATCAAATCATCAACCTTCAATCCTCAGATATCAAATTTTCTCACAGATCAATCGAGGATCGACCAATTAGGGTTTTGGTCGAGCATAGGCATTCTCTGATTTTTTGAGCAGTGATTGACTTTTTTGGATAAATATTGGTCATTATATCTTAGATACAACATCTTGACCTAATTTCTGGGTTCAGAACATCACAAAAGTTCACAGACTTCATCAGTCGATTTCAGAAACATTTGATGAATTTTCATCTACATAGAAAAGTCAAACTTTGACTTTTGGTCAAATTTTTCAAAACAAAACTTTTTCCATCATCAAAATACTTCAAATGATCCATCATGATCATAAAAAATCAAAGAATTTGAAAAAGTCAACAAAAAGTCAAAAGTTTTCATACTTAGAAATTTTTCTAAGTGTTGAAATTTCTCATTTTTTCCAAACTTCAAGCCATTTTTTCACCTAGTTCCAATTTGAATTGGAAAAAACTCAAAACATGAATGTTGTAGCTTGTGGAAAGATCTTTCCAAAATGTCCAAGAACTCTCAAATCCATGGAGTCTAGCTATACTTTTGAAATTGAAACATAAGGCTCCATGAAACTTGATTTTCAAAGATCAAAACATCAAATTATAGGTCATTTTTGTGTTTCTTCATCTAGAAGCTTTCTAACCTTGCCAAGTGGATAGAGGAACTGATAAATATCAGCCTAGAGTGATAATTGAAAGGATTGGATCAAAATAAAATATAGCACATGGTGAAAAAGGAAGTTTTTGGCAAATACCATTCTTGCCTCTAAGTTATCTTTGAATCACCAAAAGCTTGTCCTTATTTGCCTAACATTTGAACTTGTTGCCTATAAAAGGATGACATTTCAAGTCTAAATCAACACCAAAGCAAATGCAAAACATGTTATACTTTTTCAAAATCAAGTAATTTAGTGCAAAGTAGGAATTAGTGCCTTTTGAAATTCGATAAAATCGGTGGATCTTTGGTGTCTAACATGTTTCATGATCATAATTAAACTTGTTCCAAGCTTAAAAACAACTTGATCAAAGCTAAATATCGAAATCACTTGCTATGCACATAAGCTTCCAAAGCGCCATGGAATTTGAAACTGCTAGGCTTGATCAATTGATGTGTAATCATCCATACACCTTCCCTATACCTCATGACATGATCCAAAACAAGAACATCTAAGCGTAACACGATTTACATCATTTTCATTTTGTTTTCAAGCCTGTGGTCGACTTGAGTAGAGTAATCCAAGCATGCTCATGAAGTTCTAAACACTCACATCATCCCTAGAGGCTGGTGCTTAAGTGATCAAGAAACAAAGAATCGGAAACACTCCATCATCGTTTCGATTCTCATTTTTCAGTATGAACACGAACTTGGTTCTCATGATTCTTTGATTCTTTTGACAAAAGCTCGCCAATCTTTTCGCACCCCTAACGACCATTAGCCCTCAATAAAATCAAACAATCATCAACTACACATAATTTAATTTGATTTCGCTTTAGGGTTCTTCGAGTTCCGAAATCCAAACATGATAGATTGAAAATAAATGCAATTAACATACACCGTTGTATTCCTTGTTCAAAATCGAGTCACTTTGATGTTTACATCATTTAATTTGGTTGAGAAACGAAGATTTTGATTGAATCAAAGAATCAAAATCAAAATGCAAACCCAGTCAATGCTCTTCATGTGTTCTTGATTTTCAAATTTTTAAAATAAACCAATCTTATATCAACGTGTTTTAATCCACTAAACAGCTCAACGCTTTGGCCCAATAGTATGCTTGCTTCTAAGTTCTCTTTGCCACGTGGTCTACCTCATGGTCATGGGTTCAACACCCATCAGGACCATTTTTTAACATTCTTTTTACAAAACTTCAAATTTTTCATGTTTTTTTTATCAAACTTTCAACATTTTTTGACCAATCAAAACTTCTCATTTTGAGATGATTTTTTAAACACTTGTCAATAAATACATCTATTTTATGATAGTGCAAAAATTTTCAGAAAAAAACTTTCATCTGATTAAATTTTAATCGAGCCGAAAACGACGTTCTGAACACTTTTCAAACCTCCTTAAAAGGTGAATTTTTCAAGTTTTCGACTTCCGTTTTTTTCGAAACTTTTCATACATCAACCTCATATTTCAAAACATTCTCAAAACATTTTCAAATCATTTTTCAAAACATTTCATCAAACTTGCATCTTTTACCATAATCGATCCAATTTAAAACGATAAAACTGATTTCGTCTTCTCTCGAATTTCTCGATCGATCGTGGGCCACCCTTATGGTGTAAGTCCCAATCCTTTATGTACATATTTAGTTTTACTTGTACATACTCAAATCATCATTGTTAATATTCAAACATAAACAAATTTCTTTCGTTTGTTTTTCATTCGTTTGTCTATACGTCGAATCCATTGGTTCTAAAGGAAGAATTCTTCTGAGCAAAACTTCTTTTTAACCAATGGGCCTCCATCACGGTGTAAGTCCCATAACATTCTTTTATGTACATAATATTTCTTTGTACATATCAAAAACTTTCAAAACACATACAAATTTTCATCATATATAACATGTATACTTTTTTTCAAATACTTTTATCTCGTACATATAGATACTTTTATAGATAAAACTTCAATCAATCATTTTGTTTCATCTACATTTTACATCTGAATACCATTGACATTGAAAGGAGCATCTTGAAACTGCCAAATCAATGGGCCTCCTTACGGTGTAAGTCCCAACCTCCTATGCACATCCATCTTTCCCTCGTATATAAATACTGCTCGTACATATATTCATTTCCTTGTACAGACAAACTTGAATAATCAAGCATCAAGATGCCGTTTAAGTTGACATTGTTTTTTTATAATTGTGTAAATAAACATCATGCATTGCATTTTTATATATAAATACATACACACAACACTGTTTATAAACTGCCTAATAATATAACATAACAATTTAATCAAGGTTTCCACAAAGATAGCCTCCGCTGGCTTCATACAAGATAACTCATCCCAATTGAGTATAGCCCACTTGGGCTTCATACAAGACAATCCATCACCAAAGATGGGCTAGCCTCGCTTGGGCTTTATACAAGATAATTTATCTCACAATGAGTTTAGCCTTCGGCTTTTGTACAAAGAAAACTCTCCCCAGAGTTTAGCCTCCGCTTAGGCTTGTATAAGACAACACTCCTGTTGAGTCACCTCCTCTGGGCTTCGTTCAAAGAACTCCTCATTGAGTTTAGTTTCGGGCATCATACAATGAAAGAGACAGAATCTCTTAATAACCTCTTATTGGGCTTCCAATACAAAGAATCACCGCTAAGATAGAACCACGAAAGGATGGTTTCCTGAAATCACTTTCAAATTCTCCAGAGTAAAATTTCCTGAAATTGCTCTTATTCGTAAAAGGATGATTTCTCTGAAACTTTCAAGCCAAAGACACCATACCCTATAGCTTCCTCTCGAGCTTCATACAAGGACCTCGATGACCCTAATGCCTCCTCTTGGCTAACAATACAAGGACCCGGGCCTATAAAAGCATCCCTTTAATCCAATCAATTTCTCCTTGAGATTTAGACATCTATCATCTCTATGGAAGAAGTATCTCATCCATTACATCACATACAGTCAAAACTTTTCAAACTCTTTTCAAACTATTTTCAAACAAAAATATCTATTAATTGTAAGTGGTAACGCTTGTACACTCAAGCAGAACACCCAATACTTACAGTTAAAAGATTCAATCATCTTTTTCAAACATCTTTCTTAAACATGTAAGTGGTAACGCTTGTACACTCAAGCAAAACACCTAATACTTACGACGAAAGATTTTAATCAATCAAACTTTTTCAAAAATGTATGTGATGAAATAGATTAGATACATTTTTCATTAAGATGACATTTTCCCTCTCTTACTAACATCCTGCTTTCCACTAGCATAAGTGGAACTACGATTGCTCGACTTTCTCAACATCCTTTGAGAATACGAGGCACAAGGTCTCATCCTTGCCGAGCAAATTTCTATCTCCCTCACCAAACAAACCATAGAACCTCGTAGATCCGAGCTACAAATGCTCCGATTCCCACTAGGATATGTATGTAAGATCCATGTATGTTTGTGAGCACATAATAATAAACCTAGAATCCCACACAACTGTTCTAAAAATCCAAAGGAGAAACTTTCCCAATCATAGAAATAGCAATTAAAACACACAAACATATCAAATGTATTCATATATAAAGTCGTATATAACTACATATATTTAGGGTGCTCCATCTATTCCTTTATATAACAACCCTTACTCGATCCCCCAATGCAATACGCCTAGTTGCGCTTAGTCGTTACGCATACCAATATCAATTGAGGGTATTTTACTTTCCTTTTCATAATCATTAAATCATCTTTCTTGTGTTGAAAATAATAAAGCTTGATGCTCGTGGCATCTTTATAAACAAATCAAAAGATTTAAATCGTTAGTATTGTAAGATCCGAACTCACGTCAGATCCCTAGCGCCACCTTTAACGCGAACAGAAAATGGCGACTACTTGGAGTACGCTGAATTTTGATTTTTCAAAAGAAAACGCACATTTCCCCGAGAGCACCAAGCTTTTTGTTTTCAAAAGAAAAGAAGGGATAAGCTTTTCATATTTTGCATATATATGTTTTCTTTATTGTATGTTTCGCGATTTCACTTGATGGAAAGAAATCCTAACTTGATTTAAGAAACATTTTAAGATCTAGTGGAGGTATTAACGTGTGAGCGATTCAATGCTTTCAAGTTAATATTTCCGCCAGAAGGAGGTTGTCTTGGGGTATTGTGGTTTAGCAAGTAATTGCGAAAACGTACTGATTTTCGAGGAACTTAAGAAGTCGAGTGGATAGAACACATAAACCATCCCGCCATTAGGATGTAGTGCGTAGGATTATTCGTGTAAGCCTAGAATAATTGTCATGCGATACTACGATCAAAGTAGTTTCTCTTGAAAATATTATTGACCATCGAGTATTTAACAAATCCAATAATGTTTTAAGGGGAGTTGAGCTCAGATATCAGTAGAACCCGATTCACGATGAATAAGCCCTTAGAACTTAACCCGCTGATTCTTATCGTTGGCTTCATGCTCGTGACTTCAACGCTGCCGTGTGTATAACTACTAACCATGTTTGTGATTCATGCATTCATTCATTCATTCAAAACAAAAAAAAACTTCATTTTCTCTCCATTTCCAAAGAATTTAGAGATTTTTCTTTGTAAAATATTTTAGGTTAGAGTGATGGACGCCGAGGAAGATTCACCAAAAGATACGCTTTAGAATTCTCGATGTAGGAAAGTTGAAAGAGTTAGCATCCTTGTAGAAGATCCCTCTGATTTGAAACGCTATGGAACTCTTTTAACTCTTCCGAACGCTAACATCGATGAAGGACTTCTCAAAACCTTCGCTCAATTCTACGATCCATTATCGTGCTTCACTTTCCCGATTATCGCTTGATGCCTACTTTGGAAGAGTATGCATATCCTAGAATCTCAGATCGACAAAGTGCCTTTCAATGGTTTGGAAGCCATCTCCAAGTCATAAGTCATTGCAACAATGACTCATTTAAAGAAATGACGAGATAAAAACCTAACTACCAGAGGAAAACTCTTAGGACTAACTTCAAAGTTCCTAATGGAGAAGGCTCTCAAATTCGCTTTAAGAGTATGGTAGCCTTTGCTATTTTAGCTTTACCTCTATGGATTGTTGTTTCCCAACGTCCCAAATTTCGTTGATATCAACGCCATAAGGATCTTTCCGATTGGAAATCCTGCTCCCACTCGCTTGTGACACGCACGCCCTATTCATCATAGGAATCACAGAGACGGAACTATCGTGGTTTCAGGTACCCTGCTTTTTCAAATGGATTGTCTCACACCTGCCTAAATCTCCTATCTTCCGCAAAACAAAGACGAGTGGCATTGGTCCGTAAGACCTCATGTCTCTTACAAACGACGATATCCATTGGTATACCTTGGCAAACAATGAAATGGAAATCATTGTGTGGAGAATTTGCCAACGATCTCTCATTGGTACGAGAGGGGAATCAACTACAACCCATTCCTAGCAAAACGCCATTTCGGATACAAATTCGGTAAACCTTCCGGTTTACAAGAGAAAGCTACTTCTATCATGAAGGAGAGGATTCCTCAAGGATCAAGGCTAGGATGATTAAAGCTTGGCATCACATCCGAAAGAAAGGAAAAGGTAAGGCAAAGAATTGTGTAGCCATGGAAACCTACACTTGGATAAAGAAAGAGCGAAGGAATTTCAATGCCTTGCGCTATGAGGATCCCATGTTCTCACCGCCCAACCGACAAATTTTCCCTGAAGCTGGAGAATACCAAGAAGCCTTGACCAAGATAAGGTTTGAGAAAGAAGCTTTGAAAGCAAATTCCTTTAAGACTAACCTGAGAATGAGAAGCTCAAGCAAGTCAAAGATCATGAAAGACGCCTACTTCCAAGATGAATGGCTCATGGAGAAAGATGAGAAGATTCTTAAGGATAATGCCATCCGTAAATACGCAAGGAAAGGAAAAGAAAGCTCGAGGAAATGACAACCAAGAAGCCCGCCCAACGAGTGGAAGAGAGTCTAGTAAGCTAAAAGCCGAAAGCCAAACTAAAAGCTCACTATGGAAGGAACTCGTCAAGTCGCATCAAGTTTTGATCGCCATCCGCCGAAGATGTTTAATTAGTTTAATTTAGTTTGTAATTTTATCATTTATCATTTGTGAAAGCAATGCTCCAACAAAAAAACAATTGTTGTAATCTTCCTTCATTATTCAATAAAATTTGTGTTTTCCATCCAAATATTTGCCGTAAATATCTCTTTAGCGTAAATCTTGGAAATTCCTTTCTTTATAATCATATTCATGCATCATACTTTGCATTTAAGTCTATCATCTGTAGTCTAATCATTCATAGCTTTGAACCGTCATTTTCCGAGATAGAAATTAGTTGTCAGTCGGCCTTAGAGTTTCTCGATCGCATCCGCAATTAAACTCGAACGTGACGATACCAGATCAAAAAGAAGAAAAGTAATGGAGAATTTGAGCAAGAAAACGTTGAACTCCGTAGCACTTAACTACGCTTAGAAGAAGTTGAGACTCACATCTTTGGTCAACTCGCCACAGCAGCAAAGTCAACAAGCAAAGATCGAGCAATAAAACCAAATAGCAACTTCAGAGGATACTACTACTCCAAATCACACAAAGATTCACCTTTCAAAGATGCCAGTAGGCTATCCATGGGAATGCCTTTAACTGGCATTGAGTTCGCCAACCGACTTTTCAAACAATCCGCGACATACCTACTTTACAAAGAAAACTCGCTTCACATAAGGAATAACTTTTCCACAAGTAACAATTCTGCTTTCTCAACCAATCATGTTGAACTCAGCTCCTGAAGCACGCCACTACCGCATCGAAGAAGTTCATCACTCGTGAAATAACACGAACGCTCGTGGTTCAATGGAAATCTCCAGAACAACCTCAAAAATGCAACTTGAGATAAAACGATTCAAGGGAAAGAATTGTTTGGGAAAAGCGCCTGATCTCTGCTAGTCCCTCGTAAAATACTCATGAAAGTCAAAATCCTTGATTTTGAAAATACAAAGGAATTCTTGTCCTCGTAGTCATCTTACAATGTATGCTAGGAAAATGTTTACGACAATGAGGATCATCACCGTTAATTCATTACTTCCAGATATCTCCACTAAGGCCGACCTAAGTGGTACATGGTTTAGACAGATTTAATATCCAAACATTCAACGAATTAGGTAAAGCCTTCAGACAAGAATATAAGTTCAACTTAGATATGGCTCCCGATAGGATCAACTCCGCCCATGTCTCAAAAGGAAAGAGACATTCAGGAATACGCGCAACGATGGAGGGAATTTCCAAGTCAACTCTTGGAAGAGAAAGAGATGACTAAGGTATTCTTGAATACTTTAAACTCATTCTACTATGAGCGAATGATCGCTAGCACTCCGGAGACTTCAACGAAATGGTAAGCATGGGAATGCGATTGAAGAAGGGTTGACAGACGCCTAACCAAGGAAGTAGATCTTCTAGTAATACCAAGAAAGTTGGAACCAGCTTCCCAAGGAAAAAGAACATGACGTAGGAATGGTATCCCGAGGGAAACCACGTAAGAATGTCATTCAACAACGATGTAGCTGCCACACCATCATCAACATAACTCCAGAATTGCTCCGCAATTTCAACAAAATCAACAAACTCAATAACCTCGTCAATAGCTCAAGGCAGCTTACACAACCAAAACCGTGACGCCTCAGTCACTCATACGACCAATTCCCATGACGTACATGTAACTTTACCTCATACCGATAGAAAAGGAATCTAATACGATTTACCACCTCCTGGCCCCCGAAAACTACCATGGTGGTACAAGTCGACGATTCGCCCCTTTTCACCAAGGGCACCAGTGCCATGAATTCGAGCATATCATTGCCAAGGTATACGTAGATTAGTAAAGGCTAATCTTCTTTCCTTCAAACACAAGTCCGACAGAAGCCAATCCACTTCCCGGTCATAGTGGACACCTGAATCTAATGCTAAGGAATACGTATGCACTTGTCACGATGTAAACTTAGTCAAAGGAAACTGGTGCATCTCCATGAAGCATACAAAGAAATGAGCACCTTCATAAGCACAATTATGCAAATTGCTATATCTTCTCCAAGAATATCCATGGATGTCCACCATAAGAGCGATATTCAAAGATTTGTTAGACACGGTGATTTACAACTATAGAAACGAGATGACCATGACGTAAATATAGGGCATTTTCCGCATGAGCTTTTAGTCCGATATCAACTCGAAAACTCAAGTAAACGCTGTGATCCTTGTTTCAACATACCCAGCATATGGAGATCGCATGATGGTTCTAACATTCCAACATCTCCTTTGGTGATTTGCCCATTGGTCCTCGTCCGCATAGCCTCCTGAACAATTCCTTACCAAAGACAATGCAACCTTGATAGAGGAATGGAGAAACCCATGCCTACACTCCCGCTAATGTCAATATAAATAACCTCGGACGAAAACGCGAAGTGGACGAGTACTCCATTGCCACCAAAATCGCCTCACCCCGTTAAAACAAAACCAAGTTAACATATCCTCCGAGAATCCCTAACGATTCCATTGTTAACCAGTACAAACATTGGTTCCACTGATGGAACCAACATCAACTTCACTTTGATTTAGATACCAAACTAATCAAGAAGAGTGAATATCGAAGTGAGACCAATTGATGCACTCCTTCAAAAATTTCACATCTGTTTTTACTTTAACTCAAGCTCACCGAGAAGCTTTGATGAGAGTACTAGACCAGCTTATGTGGACTCAATATGTGACTACGTACTCATTTGGAGGGATCGCCTCAACATAACAAAACTGTAATAATCGAGTTTTAGTGATTTAAGAACTTCCGAAGAAGGGAAAGATTAACTTGCCTTGCACATCTCGATGATTCCGGTGATTCATCCAATGTATTGGTGGATGTTCGTCTTTAAACGATAAAAATGACGCCGCTCGCTTAGCTTACAAAGGAAGCACAATGAAGTTCAACGACATCATAGTAAAGATTTCATGGATCGAGAAAGCCGCTTATTGGGAAGTTGATCTCCCAATGACAATCGCCCTCACACTTCAAAATTACGTTCCAAGTCACGACGATTCATTGCCAGATAGTTGTCGTTAGGAAGACCTGGATCCACGATGTAGGGCGTTAACTTCTACTCCATCGTATTAAATTCAGCAAAATGGAAAGTTGGTGACCATCGGTGCAGGAATGTTTTACTTGTAAGTCATCTATCCAGCTTTCCATCAACGCCATGACATTAGCGCCGATCTCCCGAAAACCGTTAGAATGAATCTACTAAAAGTAGATCATCTATCTCTTCATATAAAGCGCCAAATGGTGAAAGATGGCAATACTCGAGGATGGGGATGTTATCAAACCCACAAGAATGAACGAAGTTTTGACTCAAGTTCACACCCGTATCCTCCAAAGCAAGATGAAACACTTTCCCGATCAAGGAAGTATTTCATAGTGGAGGTTTCTTAAACCCCTGCTTAAAGAGGTAATGTTGTAACCATGAAGAGGATGAAGATGATCCATCCGAATCGAAGAATGGAGCACTTATTTGAATAGCCCCAGTATGTGTCTCAAGAGGAACTATATGCACCGACCGACTGATTCAAAGACATGTCCGCAAAGAATATGAAACCACCTACCGTTTGGGATACCTTTAGAACCAGTGGCAAACACGACTCATGGTAATACTTCATACCGGTAAAGCTCGAAAATCCAGGATCAAAGATATCCAACCTACGAGAATGGGGTGATGACTTTGATTACCCTAGTCAATCGAAGAGGAATACTGCCTTCTCGAACTAATCAATGGATCGAGGTCCCAATGAAGATCTCCCTGCTTCAACACGCCGGATTTCACCAAGCCGATCCGGTTACTACTACATTAACATGATCATCAAGATCAAGAGTATGATTCGGGATATATGCGGAAAGTGTCACGACAACGAGTCTCTTCACCAAGACTGAAGGAACATCCCCGAGATTCAACACAAAGATCACCAGAAGTACAAAGGCTATCTCCCCATACTTCCGATCCGTTAATCGAAGATCGCTTTAGCAAAGACCAAAAGCCATCGCCTGTGAGTCTTCAAAGCCCGCCAACCAGCAATCAAAGTTTACTCGAGGGTTAAACCAGCGGAAAATTGCCGAATACCCTCGACTCCAAGGAGTTCGTTACCTATTGAAACTGTTGAAGTTAGGACTAATGTTCAGTCAGCAATGGTATCTTTGCTTTTGTTTTGAACTCTCGCCCAAAGCCGAAGAGATGTTTTATAGGTTTAGCTTTTAAATAATTCTCTTTGTCTTGCCCAAGACAAATGAGTTTGTATTTTAGGGCCTGTTCATATTGTGAAACATAAAAAAGCCGCTTGTTTTGTTTCCACACCGTTATTTTATTTTCATTTTCCCGAAATGATAATCCAAAAACACAACAATAAAAAAATCTCAAAGAAAAATCATAATTTGAAAATTAATCAGCAACACTTCACATTAACTTTCAAAAAATGATGATAAAAACTTTTTTTAATCCATAAATCAAAAATGCAGATTAAACAAATGGACAAATCCATTGAAAGCAGAACCCTACGCCTTTCTCAACTTTGAAACCACGTGAATCTACCAAGAAGTTGAAGAAGAGATCCCGGATGAAATTTCTAGATCACGTTAACGAGGAAAGGATCATTCCACTTCAAAGAACCCTAGAAGCAATCAACCGGTTACGGAGATGCGAAAAGAATAAACATCTGAGCTCACTCAAACAGCGGTCAAAGGCAAACCGATAAGTCTTCTCAAAAGAATACGTTGATGTGTTTGTTATCCCACGTGACATGCCGGGTTTGATACCAAGATCGTGGAGCATCACTTTCACGTTTAAGACTTAATTTGGCCAAAAACCTGAGAGTTCATCCCGAATGGTCGAAAATTAAAAGGAAGTCCAAAACAAAATTTACCAGTTTCCTTGTCACTGGAGTATCCTCAATGGCTAGCCAAATATAATTCCAGATCCAGAAAGATGGTACTCGAATGTGTTGACTACGAGGATCCGAACAAAGCTAGTCCAAAAGACGATTTCCATCCGCGATATCGAATGTTATGGATAATACCGCCAAATTCAACGCTTTTCCTTCATGGATGGTTCCATAATCCGATCGTAATGGCTCAAGACGAGAAGACATCTTTCATCACGCCATGGGGCACTTTTGCTACAAGGTAATGCCATTTGATTAAAGAACGCAAGAATCAATGAGGGCAAACGACCTCTCTTCATGATATGATGCACAAAGAGATCAAGTCACGATGACATGATAGCAAAGTCCGATACGTAAGAAGAGCATATAGACTATCCCTTAAAGTTGTTCAACGACTAAAATTTCTAAACGCCACCGAATCCTAACAAATGCACCTTGGGTAAGATCAGAAAACCCTAGGTCATCAGCCAACAAAAGAACCGAGTTGACCGACAAAGTCAAGGCTATTTGAGATGTTCGCCTACGCACGAAAAGCAAGTAAGAGGATTCTCTGACGACAACCACATCCCAGATTCATCCTCGATGATCCGCACTGCCTCGATATCCAAACTTCTATGCGAAAGATCGAAGGTTGTGTGGATGTATATTGCCAAAAACATCCGAAGACGGAATATCCACGAACCACCCATTGATCGATCCCTCCATAGAAGGAAGACCATTGATCATATACCTACCGTACTAGAAGAGTCCATTACCGCTGTGACTGACAACAAGACGAAACCCGCGAAGGAGCATGCCATTCACTACCGAAAGGTCCCAGACCGTGAAACCAGCATCTACGCGTCTGAGAAAACATGTCAGGCTTTGGTATGGGTCAAATGTCTCGCCAATACATGATCAATCACACGACTTGGTTAATTTCCAAATGGATCCAATCAAGTACATTTTGAAAGCCAACCGGAAGAATCGCTCGATGGCAAATGCTATTATCCCGATATGACATCCAAGACCGCGCGCTCAAAGTTGCTAAAGGAAGCATTCTGCCGATCACGGCTTATCAACCACTCAACGAATACCAATCTCCCAAGTTTGATTTCCCGACGAGGATGTTATGTACTTGAAGATGAAAGATTGTGACGAACCACCGCTAGGACCCGGATCCGATCCAATGGCCCAATTATGGAGCCGTAAATGTTTTGGCAATGGAATCGGGGCAACATCATCACTCCCGAGGGTCTCCTATATCCCGCTCCGCCAGATTGCATTTGATCGCACCAACATAAAGAATATGGCATGCATCATGGGTATCAAGAAGCCATCGACTGAGGATCAAGATCCTTGATATATATGGAGACTCAAATTGTGATCAATCAAATTAAAGACAAGTATGAAACTCATCTATCTTCAATTCTTACAAGAGATTATGCAAGACGGTTGTTGATTTCTCTTCAACAAAGTTGAATCTGCACTACATCCTCGAGATCAATCGGATGGCGACTGGCTACTCTATCTTCCATGTTCAAAGTCAATGATGGAAATATGCCTAGAATCAGATCGCCTTGAAAGACCAGATATGTGTTTGCAACATACCGATGATGTCGGGTTCCACGACATCAAACGCTTCCTTCTAACACGAGTACCCACCGGGCATCGACAGGATAAGAAAAATCTAGGAGGCTTTCCAAGAATTTCTTCCTGAAGATGTTCTATACAAAAGAAACTTCGACATGGTTCCTCGCTTCAGATGCGCCGACGCATGGTGAAGCCGACACATCCATGAAGTGCATGAAGGGTCCTTTGAACTCATCCAAACGTGCCGTAAAAATCTTGGTGCGCGGATACCATTGATAACGATGGAACCGACTCGTAAACACGCCAAAAGATGTCACAAGTGCCAGATCTACAGAGATGATCCATGTGCCACCGACTCTCTCAACGCTCTCTTCGGCCTTCCATGGGGCATCACATTGGAATGATTGAACCAAAAGTTCCAACGGACATCGCTTATCTAGTAGCTATTGATTACTTCACCAAACGGTCAAGAAGATCTTACGCCAACGCCACAAGACAAGTGGTTTGTGAGGTTCATCAAGAACAACCTCATTTCATTACACGGAGTTTCATAGATCATTATCGACAATGATCTAACATGAACAACAAAATGATGAAAGAAGCGTGTGGAGGAATTCAAGATTGAGATCATAACTCATCTCCCGCCTGCCAAAGATGAACCGCTACCGTTGAAGCCGCCAACAAGAACATCAAAAGATCATCCAAAATGGTCATCACTTACAAAGAACCGCACGAAAGTCGCCATTTGCTCAGATGGGTATCGACTCAAGACGCACTTCAACAGGGGCAACTTTTTCTCTAGTATACCACGGAAGGTTCTGCAGAAGTTGAGATCCCTGGCCAATGAGAGTTCCTGGAAACTAAGTTATCCGAGGCGAATGGTGTCAGCAGATACGACCGAATCAATTTAATCAATAAAGCTACCACCGCTTTCGTGTCACGGACAACCTGATCAAAGAAGAATGAAGAAAGCCGGAAAAGGTCCCACCGTGAATTCATGAAGGCGACTGGCATAAAAGATTCTGTCTTTTCAAACAGATTCTAAATGGACTTAATTACGAAGGCCCATACATCACAAAAGAAGCTTCTCCGGCGGTGTTATGACTTCTCATAAACCATGGACGCGATGAACTCCGTGACCGCGGAATGTCGCCGGCCAAAATATTTTGTCTAAAAAAATCAAGCACAGAAGTTGAAAACCAAAAGGCGGCTTAGGCAAAATGAGCGTCTTTGGATTGAAAACCGAAAAGGCGATCCAAAAATTAGAGACAATAAATGAATTATCCTCGATAGATCGAAACCCCGGGCGATCTAGGCAAAAACAAGGATACAAACGAAAGTAATCAGAGTCTATCTATATTTTTCCACATGAAGAATCTTCCATCGACGGATCTTCAATCAACTCTTCCTCACAACAAACACATTGGAATTCAAAGTTAGGGATGGTAGCTATTTGCTTTCAATGTAGCCTTTTCCTAATAAATTATCATTTCCAACTTTGTAATAGTCCATGGAATCACGCCTGATTACCATCTCTATCAATAAATTTGAGCTTCAGTGCCTTTGTTTGCAATTCTACTTTATTCTGCTTTTGCAAAATAACGCTTTATTGTGAAAATCACTTTTGAAACTAAAATGTTTTAAATGAATTTTACTTCAAAATTTTAAACAAAAGCAAAATTCTCCTTTGAAACTATGAACACGGAAATAATTTTAGGTTTATGAGTGTTTTGATCTCGAAGGATAAAATACTTACAAGAAGTCTTCTCTGCTAGAAATAATCAAAGGACGGTATTCTTATCCAAAAGAATCCTTACCAAGTTGCCAATGAAATACCTTTTCGGAAAGTTTAAAAACATGCAACTCAAATTCTATCATGAATATTCGCACCATTGCTGCAATTTTCACCAGTATTTAATCGTGGACGTGGTCTTTTCCTAAATGTCCTCGAGTGTTTTGTCAAGTATTGTTAGCATGCATATAATATTCATGACATTCATATAATAGCATCATTCATTGCATTTTTGCATCTCTCAAAATGTTTGCTTCAAATCAATGGTATAAATCATACTTACTTCATACGAGTACAAGTTGGTTCCCGTAGAATATCTCCAAATGTAAAAGATATTTTTCTTTTTTCCCTAACGGAGTATTCAAAAGAAAGGATATGTCATCTTTTTCCCGGAAATTCCCCAAGAGAAATATATTTTTTCTATCACATTCTTTAGCTTAGATTATCCCTCATTTGGAAACAATGTCTCGATTAATTTTTCATTTCGATAGAATATCGCTCATATTTCATAAATGAATAATAAAGAACTCATTTCAAGATTTACCTATGTTATTACTTTATTGATAATGGTAACATCTTCTAATTCATTACCATAAACTATCACAGAGTTTATAATTGTAATATCATTTACTTATTTTAAACATTGTCACAATGTATGTAATCTTTGTTTCCAAAACGAAAAAATGTTCACATTTTCTGTGAATCAATCTTTCCTCAAATAGGACGTATTCACAAATTTCCCTTCATTGTGTCATTTCTTTGATATCCTTTGTAAAACCTTTTTGTAATTATTTTGCATCATCCGCATTTTTGGTATCTTAGGTCCAAATTATGATTTTATATTTAAGTCTTTTTAACCTATCAAAACAATATTCATCTTCATCTCTCGTGTTAAAGAAACTTAAATAGGGCATCTGTCATATTCCCAAATTTTGACCTAATATACCACCTTACATTTATATTGTTGCATAACTCCAGATTCGTATAAACATTAATTTATAGTATTCAGTTGTCAAAATTAGGTTTCTATGTATTTTCATCCTATTCAAGAGCTAACCAATTAGGGTTTGAGATTTTCTACTCCATTTGATCTATCTTGATCAAATCATCAACCTTCAATCCTCGGATATCAAATTTTTCACAGATTAATCGAGGATCGACCATTAGGTTTTGGTCGAGCATATTCTGATTTTTTGAGCAAGATTGACTTTTTGGATAAAGATTGGTCTATATCTTAGATACAACATCTTGACCTAATTTCTGGTTCGAACATCACAAAGTTCATGATCATCATCGATTTTTAAACATCTCGATGAATTTTCATCAGATAGAAAAGTCAAACTTTGACTTTTGGTCAAATTTTTCAAAACAAAACTTTTTCCATCATCAAAATACTTCAAATGATCCATCATGATCATAAAAATCAAAGAATTTGAAAAGTCAACAAAAGTCAAAGTTTTCATACTTAGAAATTTTTCTAAGTGTTGAAATTTCATTTTTCCAAACTTCAAGCCATTTTTCACCTAGTTCCAATTTGAATTGAAAAACTCAAAACATGAAAGTTGTAGCTGGAAAGATCTTTCAAATGTCCAAGAACTCTCAAATCCATGGAGTCTAGCTATACTTTTGAAATTGAAACATAAGGCTCATGAAACTTGATTTTCAAAGATCAAAACATCAAATTATAGGTCATTTTGTGTTTCTTCATCTAGAAGCTTTTAACCTTAAGGATAGAGGAACTGATAAATATCAGCCTAGAGTGATAATTGAAAGGATTGATCAAATGTAAAATATAGCACATGGTGAAAAAGGAAGTTTTTTGGCAAATACCATTCTTGTTTCTGTTAATCACCAAAAGTCATTGTCTTTGCTTCTAACATTTCGTAACTTGTTGCCTATAAAAGGATGACATTTCAAGTTTAAATCAACACCAAAGCAAATGCAAAATATGCTTTCACTATACTTTTCAAAATCAAGTATTTAGTGCAAGTAGGAATTAGTGCTTTTGAAATTGGGAGAAATGTGATTTTGTGTCAATATGTTTCATGATCATAATTAAACTTGTTCCAAGTTTAAAACAACTTGATCAAAGTTAAATGAAATCACTTGTTGTACATAAGCTTCAAAACTACCATGGAATTTGAAATCGAAGAGGCTTGATCAATTGATGTCAGAATCATCCATACACCTTTCCTATACTTAGACATGATCCAAAACAAGAACATCTAATCGTAGATTTACATCATTTTCCATTGTTTTCAAGCTCGTAGGTGGACTTGAGTAGTAATCCAAGCATGTCAATGAAGTTCTAAACACCATATATCATCCTTTAGAGGTCATTGTGCTTAAGTGATCAAGAAACAAGAATGGAAACATCCATCATGTTTTCGATTTCATTTTTCTGTATGAACACGAACTTGGTTCTCATGATTCTTGATTTTTGACAAAAGCTCTTCATTAACTTTTCTCAGATTTCTAACGACCATTAGCCTCAATAAAATCAAACAATCATCAACTACACATAATTTAATTTGATTTCTGGGCTTTCTGTGGTTCTTCGAAAGTTCTAGAACATGATTAATTTAAAATAAATGCATTAACATACACCGTTGTATTCCTTGTTAAAATGAGTCACTTTGATGTTTACATCATTTAATTTGGTTGAGAAACGAAGATTTTGATTGAATCAAAGAATTAAAATCAAAATGTAAACCTGTGTCTGTTGCTCTTCATGTGTTTCGATTTTCAAATTTTAAAATAAACCAATCTTATATCAACGCATGTTTAATCCACTAAACAACCTAATGCGTTGGCCCAAAGTGGTAGTATGCTTGCTTCTAAGTTCTCACACGTGTTCACTCATGGTCATGGGTTCACAATCATTAGACCATTTTAACATTTTTTACAAAATTCAAATTTTTCATGTTTTTTATCAAACTTTCAACATTTTTGACTAATCAAAATCTATTTTGAGATGATTTTTAAATGTCAATAAATATCTATTTTATGATAGGCAAAATTTTCGTAAAAAATTTATCCGATTAATTTTAATTTGTTAAACGATGCTTCAACACTTTTCAAACCTCCTTAAAGGTGAGTTTTCAAGTTTTCGACTTCCATTTTTTTCAAACTTTCATACATCAACCCCATATTTCAAAACATTTTCAAAACATTTTCAAATCATTTTTCAAAATATTTCATCAAACTTGTATCTTTTACTAATCGATCCAATTTAAAATAAATCTATTTCATTTTCTTCTCGAATTTTCTTGATGATCATGGGCTACCTTATGGTGTAAGTCCTAACTTTATGTACATATTTAGTTTACTTGTACATACTCAAATCATCATTGTTAATATTCAAACATAAACAAATTTCTTTTGCTTGCTTTTCATTCGCTTGTTTATACGTCAATCCATTGGTTCTAAAGGAAGAATTTTTCCAGTAAAACTTTTTTGACCAATGGGCCTCCATCACTTGTAAGTCCTATAATATCTTTTTTATGTATACATATTTTTGTATATATCAAAACTTTCAAAACATACAAATTTTCATCTAGTATATAACACAAATATTTTTTTTTTAAATACTTATCTCATATATAAATATAGATATTTTTTATGTATAAAACTCAATCAATTATTTCTGCTTTCATCTGTATATTTTACATCATACCATTGGATATTGAAAGGAGTGATTGGCTCTCTCTGTGGAAATGCTAAATTGTCAAATTTCTTACTTGTAAGTCCCAACCTCCTATGTACATCCATCTTTCTCAGATATAAATAACACTCGTGCTGTATACATATTCATTTCTTGTAGAGAAATCAGAATAATGTTATGCTTTTAACGTTTCGCTTGCTGTATACTTGTTTATATTTATAAATCAAATAAAACATTATGCATTGTTTATATTTCTTCTATAAACTCCCGTGAATATATCACACACACTGTTTATATAACCGCCTTAATAATAATATAACAATTAGACTAATCAATAGTTTCTGCTGTGATAGCCTCCGCTGGCTTCATACAAGATAACTCATCCCAACTGAGTATAGCTCCCTTGGGCTTCATATAAGACAATCCATCCAAGATGGGCTAGCCTCCGCTACCTTTATATAAGATAATTTATTCCATGGTAGTTTAAGCTTTCTGGCTTTTGTACAAAGAAACTTTCCCATTGAGTTTAGCTTCTCCGCTAGGCTTCATATAAGACAACACTTGCTGAGTCACCTTCCTTGGCTTTGCTCAAAAGAACTCCTCATGAGTTTAGCTGGCATCATACAATGAAAGAGACAGGAATCTCTTTAATGCCTCCTATTGGGCTTCCAATACAAAGAATCACCCACACAAGATAGAACCTCAAAGGATGGTTTCCTTGAAATACTTTCAAATTCTCCAGAGAGTAAAATTTCCTTGAAATTGCTCTTATTTAGAAAAGGATGATTTCTGGTGAAATCCCTTTCAAGCCAAAGACACCACTTACTATATAGCTTCCTCGAGCTTCATATACAAGGACCCTCGATGACCCTCACGACCCTCGGAATGCCTCCTCTCTTGCTAATAATACAAGGACCTACGGGTTTAAAAGCATCCCTTTAATCCAATCAATTTCCTTGAGATTTAGACATCTATCTATCTCATGGAAGAAGTATCTCATCCATTACATCACATACAAATAAAACTTTTCAAACTCTTTTCAAACTATTTTCAAACAAAATATCTATTAATTATAGTGGTAACGCTTGTACACTCAAGGTAACACCCAATACTTATGCTTAAGATTCAATCATCTTTTCAAACATCTTTCTTAAATATGTTGGTAACGCTGTACACCAAGCAAAACACCTAATATTACTTATTAAAGATTTTAATCAATCAAACTTTTTCAAAATGTATGTGATGAAATAGATTAGATACATTTTTCATTAAGATGACATTCATTCTGCCTCTACTAACATCCCGTTGCCCACTAGCATATGGGAACTACGATTGCTCCACTTTCTCACATCCTTTGAGAATATGTGAGGCACAAGGTCTCATCCTTGTCGAGCAAATTTCTTTCCCCCACCAAACAAACCATAGAACCCTGCAGATCCGAGTCACAAATGCTCGATTCCACTAGATATGTATGCGTAAGATCCATGTATCTTTGCGTAGCACAATAATAATAAACCTAGAATCACCAATTTTTCTAAAACCAAAGGAGAAACTTTCCAATCATAGAAATAGTAATTACACACAAATATACCAAATGTATTCATATAAAGTCAGATAACTCATATATTTAGGTGCTCCATCTATTCCCTATATAACAATCCCTTATCTGATCTTCCCCAATGCTATTGTCTAGTTTGCGCTTAGTCGTTATACATACCACATCAATCGAGGGTATTTCAAATTTTCCTTTTCATAATCATTAAATCATCTCTTCTTGTGTTGAAAATAAAAGCTTGATGTCATGTATCTTTATAAACAAATCAAAAAGATTTAAATCGCCGCATCGTAAGATCCGAACTCATCGCTCTCGATCCTCAGCGCCACCTTTAACGCCAATCAAGCACGAATCCATCAATTTTAAAATAATTCGCGAAGTTGGATTTATCAAAAAAATTGATGTGAAATCATTTTTAAATCGATCAAAACCTATCAAACTTAATAAATATCTTACTAAATTTTTTAATTTATATCATCAGATGTTGATTCATAGTTGAGTTTTTGTCCAATACAACTGATTTTCAAACTATATGAGCAATTGATCGAGCAACTTGACATGGAGGTTTAAAACTTGACACTTGATACCTTGAGATGATGAGGAGTGTA